>JAJJWW010017750.1:0-50329 GCA_023531295.1 Papaver armeniacum
AAAAAAGCATGCCCGCAAGGTAATACGACACTCACTACAACAAAACACACGTTTAGTGACAAAATTTTACGTGACCAATAAAATTTTGTCTACAAATCTAGTGTTTAGGGAGGAATATTTTTTTGGTCACCATATATATTTTTTTCGCGACAAACGGTAAACTTAGTCTTTAAAGTTGTCACTGAAAATTTTTGTGACCAAATATAGTGACCGATCATATCTCCGTCTCTAAATAATTTTTTTGTGGCCAAATATAGTGACCACTCTTGTCTCCGTCTCTAAATATTTATTCGCAACGAATTTTTTCGGTCACGGAATTGGTTTTTAGTGTCAAAAGTAAAATACAATCACCAAACATCTTATTGCCAACAATTCGAAACTTTGGTCCCTGAATGTATCTTATGCTGACAAAACTAGTTTGTTGCCGAAATGATTGCATGTCAAATGAGGATTTTGCCGTTATAACTATCAGTGTCCGAACAAATTGTAGTCACAAAAGGATTGTTTTCTAGTGACCGAAAAAAATTTGGTCCCTGAAATTATTATTGCTGACAACGTATAGATTTTGTCCCAATATCCATTTATGCTGACAAAATTGATTCGTCACCTAAATGAATACGAAGCAAATCTGATTTTTTGCCGTTAAAACATTGTTAGAGGCAAAACATTTTTCACTGCAAATCCTAATTACTACTCCTTTTGGAACCAATGTTGAAAGAGCTCTCAAGCAAGATCTTTCCTAAAGTGTATAGCAAGGAGTTTTTTCTAACATTTTGGAAAGATTACGTACCTTAAATCTTTTTGAATAAATATAATAGAAAAAAAATTTGATACACACTTTTGTAGGTTTGAAATTTTGGATGTGGGTAGATTCTTGTCTAAATTTTGTGTTCGAACAAAAAAATTGGATATCCAAATCCAAAAATTATTTTTGAGAAATATTAAATGAGTTTCAAAGTTTTTGGACATCAATTGGGACTTTTAAGTTTGTCCAAAGACATGAAAGTTTAGCTGGCTTTAACTCGAGAAAAAGATTGGACTTATTTGTTATGCTTTATGGCTCATCCGGAAGCATAGATGTTCAAAAAAAATTACGATGTACAATTTAAACAGTTAATTTCATTTTAGTGTGTGTAAAATGATGAAGGATATGATCCGGTAATGAAATAGGTCATAGTTTACAATCACAATAGTTAATAAAGGATATATACGAAAAAATTGAAGAAATTAGAAAATCGATCATTTTTTTAATTGAGGCGATCGCAGTGAGTTGAATGATTATAATCAAAATGTGGTACTTCAATTGTAATAAATCGAAAGCAATTTTCTTTTGGAAAAAAAATGATAAAAATTCTGGCGAATTTAATGAAACTGAAAAATAAGATCGAACATCGAGAAAAAAAGGAAGCAACACACACTTTTTCTCCAAATATATAGTCATTTTAAAAGGGTCTACTTTGGTCGGTCCAATAAACCTCGTTTTTCAAATAAACTCCAATAGCAGTTGTTTTTTTGACATCAGACCACTTCCGATTCGAGAAAACTCAACTTGAAAAGAATTAAACAAGTTCAAGAGATATTGAAATTTTCATCTCAAATCCTTTTAATAATAATACTCTTTTATTTTTATTTTGTATGTTCCAAATTGATCTCGAAAAATATTTGGAATTACATAAATGAGTTCAAATCTTTGCTTCTAAAAGGATAAAACTTTAGGTATTGTAGCTCATTTTAGGTCGTAATCTTATAATTCGGTTCACAATCAATAATTTTTATGATTTTTATTTTTATGATTTTCATTCCGGGTCTTTAGATTTTAGGATTTTATTTTTTATTGTCTGCTAATGGTGCTTTATTCCTTCTTATTTATAATGTTTCTTCTTTATAATTAGTTTAGTTCTTATTGGTTTGTGATCATTTGACTTCTTCAATATGATGTCGAATTATGATTCCGATGAGATTCATTGTTTCTTATGTCTTATGATATTTTTTATGCTATATGAAGTGACATTTTTCTAAATATTTTGCTAGGAAGAAAAAATAAGAAGGCCATTTAATGATACTTTTAAAAGCAAGCATCATGGTTTATGGATTTGGAGATCTCAGAAGACAATGGGTTATCAATTGGTACAAAGGCAAGGTATGAAGGCATCATAGTTTCAGAAAGTACAAGAAGACAATCACAGCTAGAGATGCTGGATCATGGGCCTGGATATTAAATGTTTTATTTTGAACCCTAATTTGGGGCATACAAAAAAATTTGGGGGCATATGGAATAAGACAAAAAAGGGTGCTAATAGTATTTTTAGGGTGGCCCTTATCCCCCTCTTTTCAAAAATGCGAAAATACCCTTATGAGATTAGTGTTAATCTAATTAATTAGTTGTTAATGATTGTAGTTAGTTTAGTGTTAATTTAGGATAATAATTATCTTTTTAAAGATAATTAGTGACTTATTTTAGACAAAGAAGAAGGAGGAAATAAGAAGGAGAGGAGGAATTTTTTTTTTCTTTGTGATTATTGAGAGATGCAAATTGGCGAGGAAGGTGAATCTTCATCACGTAAAGCTAACATATCAATTACGATGGAGATCCGGAGATGGCTTATTTGTTGGATTATGAAAATGATTTTACCCAAACTCAATCTCAAACTAAACTTTTTCTCAAGCTTAAGATGATGACTTTTTGGAGCCAAATCCAGAAGATGAGTACATGGATGAGGAACCCAATGCTAATAATACATAGGTATGGTTTTAGACGTTGTTTAATGTCCGTTTTGTAGCTTGAATTCACCAAAAGTTTTGATTTTTGTATGTAATTTTTATGCAATTGAGTTAGGTTCTTGAGATAATTTGTATCCGAACCTTGATAAATAAGAAACGATTCGGTTTAACGATTGAATTCTTGCGTTTCCGAATTGTCATAGAATTATTTTCCCACCAAATAAATTCCATGGTTCCGGCTTAACGAGGATGTGCTAATGAGCCGAACTTCAAAGATCGGCTTTCAAATAGTATTGCGAATGAGCCGAACCTAACCCAAACGATAGTGAAGTCTACTAATGGAGAACATCAACGTCCAAATTAAACTCACTCAAATCAATGATATATTATCTTCATCTTCAAGAGAATGAAAATACGAAAACAACGCAAAAAGAATGATGCCATTCGGCATGGACGAAGAAGTTATGGCCAAAATAAAATCTAAAAACTTGAGAGTACAGAGATAAGTTCGGTGATAACTCATCATCACGAGTTAGCCGAACTGGAGCCTACAAAGCAAGATTTTCGAAGTGTTTACAGAGATAGGTTCGGATTAAAAGTAATCTAATCGATTCAGCCCGAACACGACAACCACACAGGGTAAATTTCATTTGTCGGAGTTCGGACGGGAAAGGTTGGCAAGGTATTAGCGGAACCCGACCTTTGTGATGGGGCAAAAATTGACTTATATCTCAAGGAGAAACGGTTTGGAAGGATTCTAAAGCCTAACTTTGAGAGCTCAATATAAGAAAATCCTTAAGAAGAGATCTTTCAATCTTTATCATCTCTTTACACCACATTTTATCATTCATAATATCTTCCACATCATAAAAAATACATCCAAAGGTCTAAAGCGACATGCATCAATTTTGAAATCAAGTTAGAGGTTCGCTATCACCACCATATTCATCATCCCGTCCTCCATCTCCACCACCATCTTCATCATCACCTCATACTACACCCTTATTTTCATCATTATCAACGTCTTGTTCTACAGGCAAACATCCACCCATGTCATTTCGCCTTTTCCCTGCATGCAATTTTTTGGTGCCACCACCTCGAGGTTTGGGAGTTCTTGAATTAGAATGAGTCACTTCCATTGTTCTCCTTTTAAGCTTCTCTTTGAATTTTCCCGGATGGGTGCTAAAACAAATGATACACCTTAATTAATTTTCCAAACTATATAAATATGACTCTACTAAATAATGTGATAAGTCACCTATAAATGGACAAGTTTATAGGAAACTATTGGCCATACATAGAGTAAAGTTCGGCACATTCGATACTTATCAAAATGAGCGAACAATGTACCCAATGATTCGGCGCATTATCATACAAAAATATTATAAGCTAGAACACAATGGTTCGGCGCAATCGATTTTCAAAACATAAGCCGAACTGTTCTTCGTACGTAAAAAAAAAAAAGAAGTTGTCTGCTAAATTTCAGTCGAACACTACTCTGGAACTTCCAAAACCCAGAGGAATCATCGATTACATGTCATAAATCAACGAAATACGAACAACCAAGCAATGGGTTTGTGGGAAATACCTTTCTATGTGCAATTTTAAAGAATCGGGCTCTATTTCTCGCTCTCCAACACCAATCAATCCACTATCCTCTTCATCACCATCTTTTCCAAAAACCCTAGATTGAGATGCTACAGAAGCAACACCAGTATTCGGCACCATATTTCTAGGGCATCGCTTAACACGAGGTGCCATTAATTTTTTTAATCGAGAACTTAATCGAACAAAGAAATTTTCAGAATTTTGTTTGTGTTTTTGGAGAAGAAGATGAGAAGAAGAGTGTGAGAGAAGGGTTAATTAGTAACAGTTAGTGAGTTAATTAGTGGGTGGTTAGTTAATTAGGGGATGGGTTAATTAGTGGGAGAGTTTTAGGATTAGAATTTAATTAAGTGGAAGGGTAGTAATGTAATTTAAACTAGGCAGGGGTATTATAGTAACTTAAGCATCATTATGGCAGCCCTTATAATTTTGCATTGGGTGCCATAATATCTCGTATGCCCCCAAATTTTTTTGTATGCCCCAAATTAGGGTTCTTTATTTTGCGTGAATTGTATTTTGTTGGGTTTATATTTTTATGTTTCGTTTTTGTAAACATTGTATTTTGAGATTGTTTGTATAGCGAACAACACTAAAATATTCTAATATTAGATTTAATAAAATTTAAATTCTTTTGTTCTTAATATCCAATTTTAATTTATTTTTCCCTGAATAACCGTGTGGACCGAGCGCTAAAAATTTAATGACAAAGAATTTTGATTTATTTGTTTTTGAAAGTTGGTTTTAAAGACAAAATGAATTGTTTTGATAAAAGTTATAGAGACAAAAATAAATATTTCGGAGATGAGGAATTTTGCCTCCGAAAATTCTTTCTAAGACAAGAAATTTGGTTATTAACAAAATATTTAGAGACGAACAAGTTAGTCTTCAAATATTGATATTCAGGGGCTATTTGATTTTGTCTCTGATTAAATTAATTAGAGTCAAAAAAAATTGTTTTAGATAATTACTATCAAAGGCAAATTTAATTGTCACAAAACATTTGCTTTTGAGACAATTTTTCTGGTTTTAAATAGTTATCATTAAAGACAAATTAAATTGACACAAAACTTTCGTTTTTGAGACAATTTTATTGGTCTTAAATAGTTATCATTAAAGACAAATTAAATTGACACGAAATTTTGTTTTTGAGACAATTTTATTGGTCTTAAACAGTTATCATTAAAGACAAATTAGTTTTTCCTGGAATTTACATTTTTGCGACAAAAATCTTGCTCGCAAAAAAATGCCTTTTGGTGTCGGATTTTTTCGTCACTAAAATAACTTTCATAGACAATTTTATTTCGTTGGTGAAAGAGACTTTTGTTGACAATTAATTTTTAGTTGTTAATTAAATTTTCTCGTGATCGTTCGTAATTTTGTCGCGATATACTTTCCCAGACGGGGTATTTGAGACAACTTCGTGACAAACAAAAATCCATCTCAGAAAATATTTCGAGACAAAAAAAGGAGATTTCCTGGCAGTTTTTTTTGACACTAAATCCCCATTTTCTTGTAGTGACTTTATATAGCTAAACAAACCATTCATTCAACAACTAAAAATCCAACATTTTTTGTCCAAAATACGAAACATGTCCCATAAACCATAAAAAAACATTTCTCCACACCATTAACTTAAACATTTGTCCACCACAACATAAAGAAATGAACTAGGAAAGCATTCATTGGCCACGACCACGACCACGATGACCACAGCCCCATTTTGGAACACTACCTTCACCACCACGACCACTCCTGCTACCTTCACCACCACGACCACTGCTGCTACCTTCACCACCAGGAGCACTCACGAGTCCTCTTTTTATCGGCCTTTATCTTGGCTTGTGCATCCTTAATAGCTTTTTCTTCCGCCTTTACTTCAACTTTGAAGTTGCTTGAACAATAGCTGGGAATCCTCATTGTCAACATTGCAAGCATAGTCAATGTGCTTGCTTTGCACAGGTTCTCCTCTGTCTTTCGCGCAACACAATACCCTCAAAAAGGTCTTCAAATGATCCTTCTATATTCAATTAAACAACAAAAAATTAATAGAATGATTCGGTAATGCAATCAATCTTAAAATAGTAAGAGCAACTCTAAAATACTTACAAATATCTTAAGCAATGTTGCTGGGTCTTTCGATTCGATCTTCTTCTTACGAGCCGGTTCTTCAAAGTAGTCATTGGCCTAATCACGGTGGGACGAGCCCAACCCAAGTACCACGCCATGTATTTCTCGGTAGCTTCATGACCGGTGGTCACCTCGCCCAAAAGACTCACATCGATTTGACTGCGACGCCTATCAGCCCAATGTTCTTGAGTTGGTCTTTGGAAGGTAAGAGACGTTCATACCTTTTTGGGAGGTGGTGCAATCACTCATATCCACAATAAAGGCCGGATTTTTTGCATCGAAATGAGGTTCTTCAGACGTAACCCAATTGTCGCATTACCGATGTGGATCGTACATCGAAAATCCTTCAAACACCAGTCATCAATGGTCCATAGTATAATGCAACAACTTCATTTCTCCTTGGGATTAAACCTTCATTTCTATCCTCTCGATACGGATCAAATATCACCTCTGCCATGATCAAATTGTCGATGGCGGATCGGAGTTTCATAAGATTTTGCGGCATTTCCTTATCCCGAGTACCCTTAAAAGCGTACCTTTTGCGCTCTTGGCAAATGAACAGGAACTTGTTATCCACTTTGACGTAAGAGTTGTCTTTGAACAAAGAAGGGAAGCGTTCATATATCCAAACCTATGAAAAAAGAAAAAAAAGTTTAGTAAGAACCTTATCTTACGAGAATTTTGCGAATATAAATGTTTTAGACAATAAAATTACATGGAAGAGACATGTGTTTCCGTTAACTTGCTTAGTGAGTGCCCTAGAAGATTTTGTCAACTCATTGTTCAAGAAGGC
The DNA here is from genome assembly GCA_023531295.1 of Papaver armeniacum. Lineage (NCBI taxonomy): Eukaryota > Viridiplantae > Streptophyta > Magnoliopsida > Ranunculales > Papaveraceae > Papaver > Papaver armeniacum. The sequence goes on from JAJJWW010017750.1 coordinate 7,247, forward strand.
GACCACCGTAGTACCCCAAGAATACCCACGCATCTCATGTAAGGGATCCAATAGTTGCAAGTAATCGGCCTCGACTTGGTTTCCGGGCGTCGGGAAGATACATCTGCCCGGTGTATAGCAAATAAGCGGCCGCGGTAGCATTGATTCGCACCGGGTGCACCATTCCTTCCTATCAAGGATTTCCGAGTCTTCCATAATTCGTCCCTCAACTTCTTCACATTAAACTTCTTGGTTAGTCGACCATCCTTCTTGTCAAGAACATCATCCGTCCGAACTCGACTCAACCGAACAATTTCTTTCTCAATTGTAAATCTTCCCGAAAGAAATGGCATTATCGAATCCCTCGATGATTGCTTTTCCATCAACCTCGAGGCCTAGAATTTGTTGAGCATCATCGGGAGTTATCGCCATCTCACCGAATGGGAATAACATAGTATCAATCTCTCCATAGAACCTCTCTGGGCGAATGCGAGAGATGGTAACTTTATCATGATTAATATTCGAACTCTCCACCGCAGCAATAACTAGGAGTTCCTCACAATCACTTTCACCTCCTCACATTCCAAGTCAAGATTCCAAGTATACATCACTGAACACGAAGCTTGGCGCCTCATGAGACGGATGGCATGCTTGTGATCCTAAATACCAAAAAAAAAAAAGAAAATGAAAAGAAATACAAACACTTGATGCAAATTTAATTAAGATAGTTACACACTTGAATAAATAACAAAGACGGATTAAGATTACTTACGATAGTATTATGGACCGTACATGCCCATGAGTGTTTGTATCCAAAAAAGAACAACTCCACCATCTGCTGGGGTCCCTTTTGGAGGCTCACCTTCTTTCAGTGCAACCATCAAGTGTTTGGGATGCATGTGAGAATCAGCCGGCTTAGTGATCACCCTCTTCTTCGTTCCGGTTGAAGTTGAAGCCGAAGCTTCGGTGGCATGAACAATAGCTAGAGTTTGTTCTCCTTCTCCATATTCATCTCATTCTTCTTCTTGTTCCTCTTCCTCTTCAATAATTTCATCTTCGATGATATTCTTACCTTTATCTCCATTACCATCATCATCATCACAATGATCATTACCTCCTCCAGCCTCAGGCATGTCTTGATCACCATCATCATCATCATCATTGTTACCTCCTCCAGCAGCCGGATTGGTTTCATCAACATCATCATCATCACCTCTTCTACCATATGGAATTGATTGGTCTTCATCTGGAGTCTCGTCTGAATCATTGGGTTCAGATAGTGGTTCTAAGACCTTTGTCATTCCCGGCACAACATATACCCCTCGATGTTTTGAAGACAAGAGTTTATCACCAACACGAGGAGGGTTTGAAGGAGGAATAAGAGCTGCTTTTAGAGCTGCTTTCTTCTTTGCCATTCGCAATACGAACAAGAACAATTCAAAAAAAACATTACGGAGCCGGCGGGTTAGACATATACAACATATCCAGGTGGAAAAATGGCGGAAAAGTCGACCAAAAGATGAGTGCGGCTAAGACAAAGCCGGAGTGTATCATCAAAATAGCCTTCCTACAAGCACAAAAAAATATAGGATTTTTCACTAAACCTACGGAAAGGTCCATTTCCCACACATCACGGCTGAAAAATAGTAGGAATGATTTTATATAAATACCCTTAGGACTCAAAAACTCTAAGCATCGAAACATTCTAAAAAAGTAGCCGGAAGGGTAAACAATAATAAGATGCGGCTTCATTAAAAGAAAAAGACGCTGGAATGGTATACTGGATGAATAACCTGCCGCCTCTGCTAGTAGCGATTCTGGAAACTATACGGTGACAAGTTCTTCAACCTTATACCATCCCTACCAAACACTAACTATGAAATCCCGGAAAGGTCGATAAAAAAATATTTCCCAAGCGCCGCAACTGCCAATTCACACATTCGAATTTTCTGACCTAATTTGACATGCAAACATGAAATCGAAGTACTAGAGTGAGTTTAAACAAGCCCTTACTTTCTTAAGCGCACCATTTCACGTGTTTCAGCGGGAACAATTTCTTCTTCTTCAACCGTTTTTTTTCTTCACTTTCTTAGCAATCAAATTTGCAATTCCAGGATTATATTCATTGGGTTTTCGATTAGTTTCTTTCATACGAGTTGCCTTCTTCCGTGGTGGATCCATTGATGAAGATTAATCGGAGTTTTCGAATCGACGATTTTAACGAATTGATCGACGAGTTTTGGTGGTGGTGGGGGTGATGGAGCCGGTAAGGTTGTGGAGGAGAAGAAGAAGAGAAGAAGATGGAATGAAGAGAATCAAAACTGATTTAGGTAGTAATTAGAGTTATAATGGGAAAGGGTAATTTTGTAACTTTACCCATTGACCTCCCCCTTTGCCCTTAAAAAAGAGTCCCTTTAAAATTGGGTATACCCCAATCAAGCCAGGCTCTAAAAGTAAGATTACAAAAAAAAAAAATAAACTGGAAACAAAGTTTTCTATGGTGTTCAACTTTAAGCTAAAAACAACTAAAAGTTAGATCAAAGCTGTTGGGCACACTGAACTTGATTGAAAACCTCAGTTAGCTTTGAATTTGTTTTTGTTATGCGTTGGGCGTTATCATCTCTGAACTGGCTCATGTTTGAGTTTGCCATAGCTGATTTAACCGTCTTAGTTACTTGTATCGTTTTTCAGTTTCCTCCTATATCTTATTAAATCTCATTTCTATAAGCTTCCATTCTCTCAAATTTGTAAATACGGTTGGTTATATCAAAGACACAGATTATTCACCTATGCTATAATTAAATTTCGAATGCAAACTAGTTTATACTAACTACACTATTGTTCTCCAGCATAATTCTGAAGAAAAAAAATGCATGAATATATACCAAAATGGATAGGTTAATTAACAAAGTAAACAGATGAAAATTGTTCCAAATATATAGATAGTGAAACGGCCAGGCTCTAAATTTGGAATGCAGCTCTTCACATATCTAAAACACATGAACAAAAAATCGATAGGACGTGACTACGTGAGTATCAGTTAAATTGAATGACACAAATTTTAGCTGAACAGCCGTTTTTTTTCACACAGGAACAAAGTGATGTACTAATGTATTATGTATGTGTATAAATTAGAGTAGGTTGCATTATGTATATGTGTATAAATTGAATGAATAATTAGAGTATAGGGGCCATGCCCCATGGCTCGACGTATTGACCACCACATGGTCCACATGGACATGGTTTGTTGTGTTTGAAAAATGTATCATTGGTTTAATTGTCTATACGAGTATTATTTGCAGAAAGCTTTCCCTTGATTTTTCAAGGGAGGCAATTGGTATACAATTGTAGTCCTCCTACACTACGCTAGGTCGCTAGCTACTTCTCCTCATCTATGTGTTTGGTTTTGCAGTTGTGCAAAGAACACTGAAAGTGATGATACACTAGTTCTATTTTCAAGAGAAGTTTGAAAAATACTGTACAGTACTTGCTTTTCTTCTCACAATCACAAAAAGGATTGATATATGAGACCTGGGCCTAATATGGATACCAAGGCCCGCATAAATAAAAATACTAAGATCTACAAAATGAAAAGTACTAACTACACCATGATCTGAATTTTATTAACTGTTGGAAACAGTTACACCATTCATGTCAGCTTGTAACGCTGCCATTATAAAGTTTGGTGGATGCTATATCCAACTTCTACTTAATTGAAAAGATCGAGCATGCTTCGCCCCGACTTATCGGTTGGTTTATTATCTTGCCTATTAATAGATTTGCAAGTCCATCTGGATACTTGCTAAAGAAACTAATAATATCGAAAATCATGGTCTGCAATTCCCATCGACTTGTTGATAGTCTCCTTTAGTTGCTGCCGCTGCGTTACGAGCATCGATTCAAAACACGTACATCTTTGTAACTTGAGTTCTTCCACCCATAGCATAACTTTGCATCTGACCTTTTTTATCTATGCATGTTTTGCATCTAAGTGTCCCTATTCGAATGCACAGCCAGAATTACGAAGAATTAGTCCTATGCCTGTATAATTGATAGATGAAACAATTTTAAAGGAAACATCACGACATATAGAATAGCGGGAGCAATAAGAGGTATCCAATTATTATGTGTATCACTAGGTGTCTGTTGACACACGTAGTTCTTTGTGTATTCTTCATAGATGATCATGTCATGTTAGTTAGGTCTTTGAATGTTACAAATTACTTCTACAGGATTATGTTTCTTTCCATCGAAAACATACGCATCTTTCCATCCATATTTCCCACTTGCGTTTGCCATTTTTACAATCCAGTCTGCATCTAGTTTTGTAAACTCATTAGTAAACCATCTTGTGATCCATTTATCCATATTCATATCAACAGTTTCCATACTTCTTCTAGCTACAGGAATTAAAGTCCAAACAGCTCTAGCAAATGGGCATTACCATATTATATGTTTAGTTGTCTCTTCTACTTGATGACACATACTGCAATGTTCTCCACCAAAATGTGTTACCCTCCCCATGCGTTCACTTGAGGGTACTGCATCATTCATGCGCCTTCATAAGAAGGTCTTGATTCTTGGCAGGGTATCTAGATTCCATAGCTTCCTCCATAGTGCCGCCATGTCTGAATCATAAGTCTCAGTTGCATTGGTCTTGACATCCACAAGCTTCTTATAGGCATATTTAACTGTAAACTTGCCATTCTTTGTTAAAGTCCATATTAGTCTGTCTAAAGAGTTTTGTATTCTCATGCTTAAGATTTTGTTAACATCATCAGGGGAGAAAAGTTGTTGAATTACTGTAACCTTCCAAGTCTTGGTATCTGCATGTATTAGATCACTGACAATGCTGTAGTTTACTTCCACTTCAAAGTCAACAATGGAGATTGGCGGTTCTTGTTTTCCCATAATCCAGTTGTCCTTCCAAGTGATGATCTTCTTCCCATCACCTAAAATCCAAAAGCTATATTTTTGAACAAACTTTACTTCTCCCTGAATGCTTTGCCATGCATATGTTGAGTTCTTCCTTTTTGTTGAGTGCAATATTGAAGTATCGGGAAAATTCTTCTCTTTCAATGCTTTAGCCCACAACTGGTGAGGATTATGACAAAGTCTCCAGACAGACTTAGCTAACAAAGCCTTGTTAAAGCATTCTAAATCTCTAAAGCCCATACCACCAACATCTTTGTGACTGTTAACTCTATCCCAGGATGTTACGTGTACTCCTTTACCATCCTGTTTTTTCCACCAGAACCTTCTTTGCACCTTGTCCATTTCTTTAATTGTTGCTTTCGGGATTTTAAAAACTCTCATTTGATGAGATGGCATAGTATTTAAGACATGATTTACCATGACTGACCTTCCAGATTGAGTCAAAAACTTGCCATTCCATCTTAGTAGTCTCGACTTCATACCTTCTATAAGAGAGGAAAAAGATGTAGTTCTTCTTCTATTAAGAAACAACGGAATACCCAAATATTTCTCATCAAGAGACATCTTTTTCATTTTCAGTCTTCTCAATAAAATTTTGCAATGTCTTGAGTGAAGATGCCTTGAGAAGAACACTGCAGATTTTTGAGATTAATTTGTTGACATGATATGGAGCTGAATTTCAGATATTATTTGCAGCAGGTTGTTAACATTGTGTAGATCAGCCTTTACAAACAGTAAGCAGTCATCTGCAAATAGGAGGTGTGAAATTGGTGGTGCATTTTTTTCTATTTTGATGCCTTGAATCTTCTTTTCATTTTCTGCTCTTGCCAATGCTCTTGTGAATACTTCCATTGTGATAAGAAAAAGATAGGGTGATAACGGATCACCCTTTCGTATTCCTCTAGTTGGTTTGAATGTTGTACAAGGTGAGCCATTTAATATTATTTGAATCTCGGTAGTGCTTATGTATTCATGAATCAAGTCACAAGAATGATCTGCATAACCAAAGCTTTCCATGATTCTGCGCAAGAAAGACCACTCCAAACGATCGAACGCTTTAGACATATCCAACTTCAATGCAATGTGACCCATCTTTGTCTTCTTTCTTCTCATGCAATGTATTAATTCATGAGCAAGTGTAATGTTGTCTCATATCTGCCTCCTAGGAACATAAGCTGCATGCATGAGTGAGATTAATTTATCCATCAGTGGTTTCAATCGCAGAGCCATAATTTTTGTGATAAGCTTATATGTAATGTTACATAAATCTATTGGCCTGTAGTCACCAGGTGATTGCGGCAATTGGATTTTGGTATCAAGCATAACTTAGTCTTGTTCATTTTCCGAAGTAGTTTTCCACTTTCAAATAATCTTTGAATCATTTGTATGACATCAACTTTTGTAGTATCCCATTGAGTCTGGAAAAATCTAGGTGGAAAGCCATCTAGACCTGGCGCTTTCCATGGTTGCATACATTGTAAGGATTTAAAGATATTTGTTTCATCTGGTATTCTAGTAAGGGAAGTATTTTTAGCTTCTGTGATGCACCTTGGTAGTAGACTAAAAGATTCATCATTTTGCACTGGATCAGTTGAGATCATAATGTTGGTGAAGTGTGATGTGAGAAGTGCTTCAAGATTATCTCTGCCAGTACACCATGTTCCATTTGGTTTGAGAAGCGATTAGATGCGATTGCTCGCTCTCCTTTTGTTTGTCTGCTGATGAAAGTACTTAGTATTTTGATCAACTTCACGATGTAAAAATTTTCTTACCTTGCATGCCACTCATTTATTTCATGCTCAATCTGTTTGACTTGTTTAGTGATGTCACTCTCAGAAGTTGATTGCTGCAAATCAGTTAGTTTTTATTGGAGACATTTAATGCTATCATGAATATTACCAAAAGTATCTCTATTCCATTTAAATAAATCCCTCTTAGTTGTGTCTAATTTTTTTATCTAATCTAAAAGCAGCAGAACCCTGAATATTTTTAGACCAAGAGCATTTTATTTGATCCTTACATGAAGCCTCTCTTAGCCAACACTCAAGAAAATTCCAATTTTTAGACTTAACTGTCTCATTTGGGTGAAAATCTAAGAATATTGGATAATGAACAGATCCTAGTAATGGAAGATATTTAAGGATAACATCAGAGAAAGATAAAAACCAATGATAAGTGCTCTATCTAGCCTAGATTTTATTCTACCTGTGCCATTCTTGTTACTTGTCCAAGTATAAGGACTCCCATGATAACCTGAATCAGTTAGGCCAATTCCTTAAATGAGTTATACTATCTTAGGGGTTTTAAAAGAGGAGTCGGAGATGTTAGCTCTCTCATCAACATGCATGGTAATATTTAAATCACCTAAAAGTATCCAGGGTGCATTTATGTTAAAGTTTTCACAAACATTTTTAATGAAAATCCATTATTCTTTCCTCTCATGTGGGTACGGAGATCCATATACACAAGATAACAACCATTGTGGTTTAGGTGTGTAACTTTTAATAAGACAGTGAAACATATTCTTATCATGATGAATAATATCCAGTTGAACCCATCTTTCCAAAGTAAACAAATACCTCTTGCCCTTCCTATAGAGGGGACATAGAAAATATTAGGAAAACATAAAGGTTTAACATGCTAAAGAATCTTATCTGAGTTAATTTTCATTTCCTGCAAAAAAAAATGATGTCAGGCTGAAGCATTTTATTTATATCAGATAAGTAGTTTTTGGTATCTATAGCAGCGTAACCATTGCAGATCCATGATAAGATTTTCATTTTGTCTAAATGAATTTCCACAATATCTAAAGCAATGAAAGAAATGTTACTTCTAAGACTTTTTCACTATAAGGAACGTAAAAAATTACTTGTTGAGAAAGTTTTGTGTATACCTGCATGGTCATGTCCTGACTAGCATTTGTGGTTTCAGATGTGTTAGTTCCTGATTCAGTTGCTTCCATCATCGACTAATTGTGAGTGTCCATATCAGTAGTATTAGTATTTCCATTTCTGCTAGGTGGATGAACATGAATATTGTGTGGATTCATAGGTGGTTCTTCATTAGGGATAGAATTCCTCATTCTTTTTGTTTGTCTAGATCCCTCCCCGTTACCTCCAGCTTCCTCCTCATGATTCTTCTCTTCTACACAGTCAAAATCTTTATCCATGCTTCTCTCATCATCCTTCCCTTCATAGACATCTGCTTCATCTCTCAGGTATTGTTCATATTGTTCCTCCGACAAGCTATCAAGATATAAAAGATGGGAGGTATGCATGCACTTGCTATCATTGTGATCAATAACAAAAAACTTGTCACATATATTTTTTGGTTGGCGATCCCAGTGGTATCGTATCCAAACTTTTTCATTTGTGGTTGTATTCCACCATCATCCCCTATGAAAGGGTTCAGTAAGACTTAATTCTAGTCGAGCTTTGACTGTGTTGCCATATCTAGGTCTGCAGTTTGCTGGGTGTGTAGATATCTTCCTACCCAGAAAGTCAATTGCTTCATCCACTACCGCTCAATTTAGATGCTCTAGTTTCAAATATTTGAACTGTAGAGTAAATATTTGATGAGTGAATTTGTACTCTGATAATGGTATTCCAGTGTATTTTTGAACTGCAAAGAGAGCTTCCCCTACAATCCAAGGACCATTTTGTATGACTGCATCCCTTTTTTCTTCAGAGTTTAGTTTCACAAGCATTAGATTATGACCCATGACTCTAATCTGCTTACTCTTGTAGCTTCTCCAGAGTGAGTTGATATCTTCCCTGATAGTTCTCATATCAATCTTATGTTTCCACGTGAGTTTTCCCAGTATTCCAAAGGTCTATTCTTCAGCAGCATCTTGAACAACCTAAGATGATCCAACTGTTCTTCTCCTTGCTGGCAATTCTATATTGGCTCTGCTGAGTTTCCTTGAGAGCTGATTAATAAGGTTTTCAGAAGAAGAAGCCATATTAGGGTTTCTTGTAAAAACTTTAACTTGAAGTTTTCCTTTGTGTGAAGACCGAATATACTTATATTAAAGCAATGCTCGGTCGAACTCGCATGCGTTTCTATCTCAAGCATGTTTGTCAATGTTAGTTATCAAAACTATAAGTCTTTATTTATAGTCTACTATTAGCTAAGTCTCGGACTAGGATAGAAAGTGTAGTTGTGCTCAAGACTCCATGGCGATCATCATACAAAGACGAAGAACTACTCAAGGAACTTGTGGAAATTCATCGACTAAAAGGTATATGGAGACTTGAACTTATCTATCACTCAAAAGTGTATCTACTCTATCTCCTATCTTGAGACAAAAGTCGTTTTGCTATATAGACTATAATTATACACATTTGCTATTTCGAGCCGAGTTTATCTCGCTTATCTATTGCTTGAAATATGTGTTGGTAAGATTTGGCCAAGTTCATCTTTACTAGTGACGAAAGTCATGTTAAGTTTCAATCACTTGAAAATGGTTTTGATGGAAAATGGTTTGTGAATAACAACCATATAACGTCATATAAGAATGTTTCAATGATTGAAATAAGAGTTTAGATTATATAACCATGGAAGGATATAAACATTGTGTGGTAACACATATGTGTGTAAGTACTTATTCCTTGAACCAAAGTACGCGTACTTTGCTGCTCAGGAAAACCAGAACTAGAGTCCGCGTACTGTCGGAAGTTCTCATCCCGAGAAATTCTGCTGGAGTTTGTAAACTAAAAATAAAATTATTCCGGGTACTTAAGTCCGCGTTCCAGTTCGCATACTTAAGTTGGTTATTTTCTAAAAACGATTATTTGTGAACTTAAACTTATATAAACTAAGGAATGCATGATTGCAAACCATGGCTATAAAGTTCATGAATTGATTCGAGTGAATCAAATCGTTTTTGTTTCAATTGTGTCTATTATAAAGATCTAAGCAATTGAACAACTCTCTAACTAGTTCATTTGAGTCATTTGAACTAGTTATGGTAAAGAAGAATATGGTTGATATGAAAGTGCTCATATGGCTAACCATTTGGTTAACTACTGTTGAACAACCTAGATGTACATGTTTTGGTACGGTTACACAAACCTAAAAACGTGCATTTCATTTGTGCGTAACAAGTTAAGTTTCGATCTAATGGTTGAAAGATATTAGCTTGAATCTAATCAGGTTTTTATCTAACGGTGAATATTGAATGCTTTGTTACTAAGATAACATTGATTGCAAACCTTTATTTGAAAGACTATATAAGGGAGAAATCTAGCAACTGGGAAACCTAATCCCCACACCTCCCGTGTGACACTAGTTGTATAAGATAGAGTCGATTCTCCTTTAACCTTAGGTTTCTATTGAGACCATGTAGGTTAACGACTTGAAGACTTCATTAGGATTGTGAAGCCAGACCGATACTACTTTCTCGTAGTTGTGTGATCTGATCTTGCTGTTTCTATTGTACTAATTACAATCGTAAAGATTAGCTTGAGATTGATTTCTCCGATAGAAGATATAAAAGTAGTCACAAACATCTTCGTCTCATCGTTTGTGATTTCGCAATATCTTCTTTCGCTGGTCGATTAAGATTATTGTGAGGTGATTGATAATACTAGGTTGTTCTTCAGGAATATAAGTCTGGGTTATCAATTGGTTCCTATTCACCTTGATTCATCAAAAGACGTAACAAAAACTCATAGGTATTTCTGTGGGAGACAGATTTATCTATTATCGTAGACTTTTCTGTGTGATACAGATTTGTTTATTAAAGTCTTCGACTTTGGGTCTGTTCATGGTGGTTTTTAGTTCAAGACTAAAATTGTAAAACCCTGTGTTTAATGCGCTATCACCCTACAAGGGGTAAAGCCATTTAAGAAGTGATGAGTGCAAAAAACCTCTTCGCTCATTCAGCAATTCAATATATGTATGAAATTCACTCAGAATGGTGCGTATAGCAACAATCCCAAATATTCTGTGAATTCTATTTTCTACCAACATTATTCACTAATGCATGACTTGCCTAGTATTTTAATTTTATGTTCCCAACCAAACTCTCAATATTGGCATGACATGACTATTAAATGTTCACTCTCAGCAGAGTAGCGTGAATCTCCCAAAGTGTCAGTATTGATATTTGTATGAAAATACTCACATAGGCTGCATCGTTCTCTGATAAAAGATTTTCGTATCGATGAACTTTTAATTAAAAGATAGCTCGATCAAGTTCCTTAAAGACAAGTCTGGACTGTTCATATCAGTCTCAAAAATGATCACGACCACACGACTTGGAGCGCGATTCAACAAGCCTAGCCTACTGTTTATGGGTGAAAATCGTTTCTGCCGATTTCGGTAAATTCGGTAGGTGAGTGAGAAACTGGTTCAAACCCTAAACAAATGTGCTGCACGTGAGCACTTTATAGATTCGAGAGATCAATCTGTACAAGTCCGGCCTAAACCAAGAAATGGCCGTTCCGGACTTTGCCGGTCACAAAGTGGAGGAGAAGGGTTGATTTGGGGAGGGAAGCAAAGAAAGGTGTTGAGACCGGGAGAGTAGTATCTGACTTGTAGGAAAGTAGAAGCTTGGGAAGCTTGCAAGAGATGAAAGCTTTTGGGAGAGCTTGCAAAGTTGCCTTCTACGAAAGTGTAGTATTTTTTCTCCTGACCGAGACTTGTTGTCTGGTGGAAATAGGTAAAACCTATTTATACAAGTCGAGATTGAAACGTACCCTGGTCTCATGAAGGAAGAGAGTAAAGGGTGAAATAATGGGAGGAGGTGGTAATCGCATGGTGTTAATGGGTGAAAACTTTTTCACCATTATTTCCTCATTTATTTGACCGCTTTATTCCTTTTCACGCTTTCTTAATGTGAGCGTAGTGTCTGTTTGCAAGTCTGTGACCGCCAAACCAAAACCCTGGAAAGCATCCCCGGTTTGTGTTGATATCTCGAGTGTTGGTTGCACCTTGAGTGCAAGTGCAAGTGGCGCGTGTGGCATGTGCCATTGTCATGTGCGGAATGCCTTGGTGGTAGGTTGTACGTTGAGTGTAAGTGGCAATGCCAGTGCTAGTGGCGTGTGTGGCATGTGCCAATGGAATGCCTTGAATGTGGTAGGTTGCATGATTTGCAAGTTAGGCTACCAGCGTGGGTTTTGGCATGTGCCAGTGGCGCGTATGGTCGAATTGTCCTAGGTTGCACGGTTTGTAATCCTAGGGCGCTATATTTGGCATGTGCCAATGGCATAGCGGCTTGGAAATATGGCTTGTGGTACGTGTTGGCATGTGCCAATGGCACGTACGGCCATGTTGACCTAGTTGCACGTTTTGCAAGCCTAGGGCGCTATATTTGGCATGTGCCAATGGCATAGCTGACTTGGAAATATGGCTTGTGGTACGTGTTGGCATGTGCCAATGGCACATCACGGCCATGTTGACCTAGTTGCACGTTTTGCAAGCCTAGGGCGCTATATTTGGCATGTGCCAATGGCATAGCGACGGCTTGGAAATATGGCTTGTGGTACGTGTTGGCATGTGCCAATGGCACGTGCGTCCATGTTGACCTAGTTGCACGTTTTGCAAGCCTAGGGCGCTATATTTGGCATGTGCCAATGGCATATCGGCTTAGTTTGGCATGGTTGCCAATGAGTGCGATATGTAGTTTGGTTTTAGCGTTGCTGCCATGGTGCGCAGTGTGCGGCTTGGTTTTGGCGTTTGTTGCCATGGTGCTAGTGTGCGGCTTGGTTTGGCATTGTTGCCATGGTGCGATGTGCGGCTTGGTTTTGGCGTTGTTGCCATGGTGCGCGATGTGCGGCTTGGTTTGGCATTGTTGCCATGGTGCGAAGTGTGCGGCTTGGTTTGGCATTGTTGCCATGGTGCTAGTGTGCGGCTTGGTTTGGCATTGTTGCCATGGTGCGGTGTGCGGCTTGGTTTGGCATTGTTGCCATGGTGCGCGGTGTGCGGCTTGGTTTGGCATTGTTGCCATGGTGCGCGATGTGCGGCTTGGTTTTGGAATTAGGGTTCGTGGTCGAAAACCCTAATCTGGGTATTTTGAAAAAATACCCCTATTAATTATTTACACTGAGTTAAATGCTCTTAGTTAATGTGTTGGGTAACACTAGGTTATGGGGTTTACGATTTTACCCTTGTTTAAAAACCACCATCAACATTAAGTCCCCCGCTTAGCTCGGAGCAGGGCTTTGTTGCGAGGTAAGCATAAGATGGTGACAAACTATCAACAACAAACCGTAAAAGAGAATTGAGGAGGCTTGTTTGACCTTTTATAAATAGGATTTGGAATCCTTGCCTCGGTAGTTTTGCACAAATCGGGAGGTGGCACAATTGGTGGGGCGGTGCATCTTGGGCGACGTTGGGAAGTTGGCGTGAGTTGGGAACCGAGTGTGCTAGCTGGTGGGACCGGTGAGTGTGGAAGCTGTGCGTGCTTGCAGGCGTGACTTGGGCGGCCATTGGGAAGTCGGTGTAATTGGTTGGGCCGGTGCAACTTGGGCGACGTTGGGAAGTAGGCATGAGTTGGGAAACTGAGCGTGCTAGCTGGCGGGACCGGCGCAAGGTGGGGAAGATGATTGTGCTAGCTGGCGAGACCGGTGTAAACAAGGAGGGAGTAGGTGTTTCTACAGATAGAAAAGTTTCCTTGTATTGCCTTCCTTCACGCGCGTGGTTTTCGATCGAGCATTGTCCATGCTAAAATCTAGAAGCGTTATGTCCCTCATTGCTTCCTTTCCTTTTTAAGGTTCCGTATTCATACCCAACGTAATTGCATCATCTCCCTCGTTTGAGAAAGGGTTCTTCTTGTTGAGTTTATCTCTTTGTCATGTCGCAGAGAGACGAACCCTCTTCTAAACCGACCGGGTTCTCCGGTGAAGCGCGAGGTCTCGACTGGCAGGAGCATCCCAACAAAGGTTATTCGGGTTAAGAAAATCATCTTTGGTATGTTTTATTCTTCTTTGGTGGACCGACGTACGCTTTACCGCTTGTTTGATGAATGGAAAGTTTTCCTTTTGTGCGAGAGATACACCGTTGGAGCATGCGTTAGTGTTATTATCGCGAGGATGACCTAGTCGTTCCCCTCCCTTCAAATCCAACCTTATTGATCTGTAGACTTGGAGAACGCTGATTTAGGGCTCTCTTGTCATGAATACCCCTATGCAGGTTCGTCGTTTTGGGACTCGTATGAGGTGTCTCTCCTCCAATTATCGAGATGTTGGCGGTTTCTGGTGCGGAAAGAATTCGTGGTCCTTTATACGAGGATATGAAAGACATGCGGCCATATCGCTGGGTTCGCGAGTGAAGTGATGTTCGTCGCCTTGGTTTTCCGTAGTGAACTGTCTTTTGCCAATGATTCTTTGAGATGGAGAATATGTCCATCCGTGCCAGCTGCGCAAGTTAGTCATTCAAAGGTGGGAGAACATGGTGTCCAATTGTGAATCCTTGGAGTTTAATATCAGTTGGTTGTGGCATCGTCTCAATATTGTGAAAAGTCGGAGAGTGGTATTCTTCTTGATGTGATTCCTGCCACAGAATCCATGCTGGAAGAGGAGAAAGCTTTGGCCTTGGAGTCTCAGAGGATTGAAGATTTAACTCGAGACTTGAAGAGTAGGAGGACCTTGTTGTGGGTAAGGATTTTTGGTAGACTGTGTCTTCGGAGCTTTGACAGTGAAGGGATCCCGTGTATATCTTACGTCCTCAAGTATGGTTTACGTTTCCATCTTTGTAGTAATTCTTGCTGCGGTGAAGCTCATTGGGTATCAACGAATGAGGGAAACAGTTCTTGGTAGGAGATGTAATCGGGAGAAACTACATTGTCGTGGTAACAAAGTAGGTTGGCTGATATTCTATGGGCTTCCGTGGAAGTAAAAGGATTGGCTGGATGCGTAAGCGACCAAACCTGTCCATGATCACGAGTTTTGGCGAGATGGATTAAAAGGTGTCCACGACTACGAAGATTGGCTGGCTGTGGCTATGTTCCTTGATATGGGGAGTGTGGCGGCACGACCCTTTGCAGGAAGGAGTGGCCTTGAAGCGAACGTTGAAGCGAAGCCGCTGCTGGAGAATGTTGATGCGTAGTTATACGGAAAGAACGTTGATGCAGAGCTACTTCTGGAGAGAAAGTTGAAATGACATCTTGCAACTCTCAGAGCCTTGACGGCTACCATTTTGAAGTCGAAGGCTGCGTCACGTTCTGTCAAACTCGACATCCCTCAAGAGAACAGAGGTTAGGAGTCCCCAGTTACATCTATCGATCGTGCTTTCTAGGAGAGGTTGGGGTTTATGAACGGCTTCCCCGGGCCGGGAAACGCCGCTTCACGATGCGGTGTGGTTAAGGGGTGCAAATATGTCTTGACGCTACGCCTTGGAGAAATATAGAATCTCACATAAATGTTTCATCATAGACTGTACGACTTTGTGGTCGAAGTTCCCATTGTGCGGAAGAAGGGTCTCCGTGAACTCAGGAGAGTTGTTGATTTCCCTTGCTTTCGATTTTGGAGAAGTCTTTCCTGATCTTCCCGTGTGACGAAATTGGATTGCTTATCCCCTTCTACTGGGCGCTCAAGAGCAACGCGAGCCTCTTCTTCTATAAACTCGCGTCTCTTTGAAGTATCTTTTGCCTTTTCATCAAAATCAACGGTGCTAAAAAGGAGGTCGGCTTCTTCGAGGATCTTCCAGATATCTTGCCACGATGGTGGAGTAGCGTCTCTGGTGACGGTTGGAGCTTCCATGCTTGAAGAACCGTTGGGGTGGCGGAAGTGGCTCTGGTTGGTGATCGTAAGTGTTTCGTGCAGAGATGACACGGTTTTGATCACGAAGTGCTGGAGTCATGGCACTATTTCGAAGGGCGAGGATGGTCTTTGGAAGGGCGCAGATGTTAGTACCGGAAGGATGCAAGCTCTTATCACAAAGTGTGGCACGCGGCTGGCATGCGCGTGCGGCATGTGTGCACGGCATGTGCGTCACGAGTAAGCGCGTCGGCAAGCGTTTACGGCATGCGCGTCGGCAAGCGCATCGAGTAAGCGCATCCGGGAACGATCCGGTAGGCTTATTTGGATGATAGACACATTTTGTGTCTAATTTGTCTCGATTCTTTATATTGATAGTGCTCATTTTTGTACTTATTATGGTGTTTTATGCGTGTGTAGGTATTTTTGGCCAATAAACATTTTGGAAAAATCGGCTCGAAAAGTTGCGCGAGGAGGACACTTGCTATTCGGACTCCCTGAAATGGATAAGGGGTATCCAGTTGATAAGGGGTAACCCCCAGGGCATTTACTATCGGCAACCCATCAGAGGATAAGGGGCATCTTGTTCTTCCCCGTTTGAACTGAATTTTGGCGGGAAAATATATTATTACCGGTGTGAATTTGGGAGCATCAGTTGGACGTGAAATAACGTGATTCAATGGCTGATTTTTGATGGGCTGACTTACCAAGAGAAGACAGGCTTATTATGTGAGTTTAGATCGATTGAAATGGGCTGGATATGCTGTTCTCGATAACTCAGGGATGCGTGAGAAACAAAACAGGGGACGAGTTATTCTCGGCAAGTTTTATGTTTATTTTTGGAAGTTAGGCGCTGTGAAGGAAGGATATACTAACTGGGATTCGTATCTTCCAATTTTTGGAAGTCTCACAACTCACAAACCGCGTAAACAAGATTGGTAGGAAAGAAATCCCGTAACTTTCGGTTGAAGAAAAAAAGAGATAAACAAGGGATTCGATCGAGTTTTTGGGGGGGCTGTTGGATATATATAGGATGCTGAGAGGTCAAGGACGGCATACGGATACTTTGGGGGAAGTTTAGAACAATACAGAGCCGAGAAATCAAAGTTTCAGAAAACCGGGTTTTACTGCTGCTGCTGAAGAACACCAAGAACAAAAGGCCATCTAGGACAGTCGTTTAAGGCGTCTTAAATACAACGACAATTCAACAGTGCTTACAACAGTTTCTGTAACAGTTTCTTTGTAACAGCTGCTTTGTAACGCCGATACACCGTTACAAATCGGCTGTGTTATTATTTTCTCATCCTTTTAATCAACTTTTGGGCTATAAACATGTATTTTGAGCAAGTGATTAATATGAGGAGCTAAACCCCTTTGCTGAGGCGACGGAGGAAGCTATTTTTCCAACAAATATGTTGTAATATTTATTTAATTAATTTCTGCAATTCTTTTTATGATTATTTGCATTGAATCGAAATTGAAATAATGATTTTTGCTAACTTGTTGTGTTTTCACTTGACGGTGCATGCTTAGCTTAGGGCTCTTGATGTTCCATGCTTGAGTTTAACAACTAGTGTTTTGAAAATCTACTATTGGCAATATTTAAGAATCAATTGAATGTATGAAGTGCATGATAATTATTAATATTGAATCACACAAAAGTTGGAAAATAGTGGAATCCTGAGTCTCAGTGCTTTCTAAAATCTTGATACAGCCATCTTTGAGTTTTCTAGTTTTATTTGAGTCTAAAAATCCTTCACAAGTCTGAGAGGAACGACATCTATACTACCACTTTACTACAACAATTAAAACCACATCAATTTTTGGCGCCGCCGACGCGGACTTGTTTTTAGGGTTTTAGATTTATTTTTTAGTTTTTTTTATTCTTTTGTTCTATTTTACGTTTTCTTGGGTATTTGTCTTGTGGTTACGGGTTTTGGATCTCGGATCGAAAAGAAAGCTGAGCCAAAGATTTGGTGAATAATTAAAGACTTGGAGTCAAAGACAAAGCGAAAAGAAACGAGGAAAGAAAAAAAGAATTTTATTTTTATTTATTTGTTTTAGGGTTTTTCGAAAATTGTATTAGGGTGTATAATTATTTTTGTAATTTTTCTTTTTATTTTTGGACTTTTTGGACATTTTTGGGACTTTGGACATTAATTTTAAACCCTACAGAAGGGTAGTCTTAAATATAAAGCTGTTTTGCGAGAGAAGGAGGACAATTACGATATTGTCTCGCACCTTAGGTTCGTACTGTGACATAGGAGTCGAGTGGCCGAGTCGACTACAACCGATTCATCCTCCGTCTGGAACGGGAGGTAAGATTCTAAACACTCGCGAATCTCTGTCAGCGAGTTCTTGGACTCCTTCGTTTGCATATATCTTGAGGACTTGAATACTGTTGCTTTAATTTTCTAGTAAAGGGCAAGGCCTGGCCATACAAGATAAGGGTTCGGATTTCATCCCGTTCTCTTCTTGCCCGCCTTAGGAACACGTAACCTACGCGAACCTAAGCCTTAAAATTTTGACTAGAACAAGACCGATAGGGTAACTTGAGCTTAATAGGAAAGTCGTTCGAAAAATATTGGTTACTCTTTTAAGCACACTTGAAGTTCATGAAGGTTTTATTGAGTTGAATGCGTGGTGCGCATCATTGTAATTCCGGTGAGGCCTTGGGTATCAAAGATCCACCGAGCTTCCTCGCCTCTATTCAACTTACTTTGACTCGGATTGATTCAGAGGGGTTTGCTTAAATTGTAACTTGAATTCCCTTTCTAAGGATTAGTGTTTGGTCAGAAACAATCTAAGTGGAACCATCATGCTTTTTGTTTGCTAGAAATCTCTAGGTTTTTTTGGTTGAGTCGGCCTTGATTTGTGATTGCATAGAATCCCCTTCCTTGTTTTTTTGCATGCACAGGAACGTAAAAGAGACGCCATAGGTAGATTTGTTAAAGAGAAACCTAGTAGTTCTAAGCGTCTCGATTACCTCAATTTAGAAAGTCCATTTTGAAGAGTCGTTTTTGAACGTCCGTTTGGGGAGACAATCCCTAATATTGATAGTGCGAGAAATGGCAACCTTGAAAGCCTTGTTGAACCCGACTAGGACTACTCGTCCCTCGTGTATCGGGTTAGTAAGAAACAGAAGCAACTTATGAACTTAAACCTCGGGACCTTACAACTGCTCCCAATCTTCTTAGGGAAAGAAAATGAAAACCCCTATTTTCATGTTAGGGACTTTGAGGAAATTTGTAGTACCCTAAAGATTAGAAACCTTGATGATGATGCTTTGAAACTCGGGTTATTCCCTTTTCCTTGAAAGATAAATCCAAATCGTGGCTATATAGTTTGAAACCTGGTTCAATTGAAACATATGAACAACTTACATCTGCCTTTTTGAACAAGTTTTTCCCTAGGCATAAAACATCGTCTATTAGGACGCAAATTTGCACGTTTTCTCAACAGGAGGGAGAATCTTTGTATAGGTATTTGGAAAGGTTCAATGATCTATTAGCCCAATGTCCTCATCATGGTCTTGAAAAGGTTAGGTTAGTTCAGATCCTTTATGAGGGTTTAGATTATTCCACTACGACCCGGTAGAAGTCTATGTACAGGTGGGTTTGAAAACCAAACAGGTTGATCGGCGATGACATATTTGCATGAAATCGCCGAAAAGACCAAACAATGGGAAAATAGTAGGGAACCCAAGAAAACAATTCTTCTAGGAAGAGGAAGCGTTAATAGGGTAGAAGGAGGCTTTGAATCGGATGCCAAATTGTGCAATAGCGAAAAGGTTAGAAGCCTTAGAATTGGGTCACACTAGTGGTAGAGTGGAGCCTTTTTGGGAAGGCCGGACTATTGAAGAGCAAGCCAATGCTCTTTATAATAATAACACTAGATTTGATAGCGAGTCAAAAGTTTGACCCATATTCGAGAAACCTATAATCCTGGTTGGAGAAACCATCCGAACCTCTCATGGTCTAAGGACCGAGAACCAAGGTCGGTTTAGTAATTCGAATGCTCCCCAGGTTTTGGTTATACTAAGAATCCTTGGAGGTAGCTCAGTTTCAAAATCGGTCCAGATAAGAAAATTTTGAGTCAAGAAGAAACTCTTGCCTCATTTATTCAAAACAACGAAAAAGATGCACCAATTACTTTCACAAAGTGTAGAAGCTAGTAACGAGGATAGGGCAAGAAAATAGTCAAGCTATTTCCGAGTTAAAAACGCAGGTTAGTATGATAAATGGGTCCTTAAGAGAAAAAGGTAGGTTCCCTAGTCAAACACAACCCAACCCTAGAGGAGTTCATGAAGTAGGTGAAAAACCATCACACGGTTGAATTCAATTAGAACCCTTAGGAGTGGTAGAGTAGTAGACAATCGGTAACCATGCCCGATAGTGAGCATCTTGTAGTTCACCCCTCAGGACCATCCATAGATGAGGGTGATAAAATCTCGATGATGCCAATTCGGTTCTGAGAGGCCCTATTTTATGCCTAGAGCACCATTTCCCGACTATTAGTACCAACAAAGAATGAATCCAACTTTAATGACATAATGGAGGTTTTTAAGAAAGTTACCATAAACCTTCCGTTACTAGAAGCAATTAGGCAACTTCCGGCTTATGCCAAATTCCTTAAGGATATGTGTAAGCTTGAAGCGCAAGCTTAGTGTCCCTAAAAAAGCCTTTTAGCTAGTCATGTAAGTTCGATCATTCAGAACAACACAACTCCTAAATATAAAGACCGGTGCCCCTACCATTGCTTGCACGATAGGAAAACATCGGGTAGATAAAGCTTTATTTGACTTAGGAGCTAGTGTGAACTTACTTCCGTACCATGTTTACTTTGACTAGGACTTGGTGAATTGAAACCTACCAAGATAACACTGCAGATTAGAATGATAGGTCTTTTAAAATTCCTTGTGGTGTGATAGAAGATGTTCTTATTGAGGTCGACAAGTTTATTTATCCTGTGGATTTCGTGGTCTTAGATACCCAACCTGTCCCTGACCCGGAGAACCAAATACCTGTGATTTTAGGTCGCCCATTTTTAGCTACGTCTAATGCGATCATAAACTGTCGAAATGGTATTATGAATCTATCTTTTGGTAATATGACTATTGAGTTGAATATTTTTAATGTTAATAAGCTGCATACTGAGCTAGATGACACATGCATTGAAGAGGTGAACATGATAGGAACCTTAGTTCAGGAGTCATTACCAAACATTATATTGGAAGATCCATTAGAGAGTTGTCTAGCCCATTTTAGCATGGATTTCGACGATGATAGCAACATTGAACAAGTAAATGCTCTTTTGGATTCTATTCCTATGTTAGATATCGATAAATGGAAAGCTAGGTTCGAACCATTACTAGCTACCGAATCTACCTTAAGCCCTTGTTTCGAAGAGCCTAGAGATCCTCCTAAGTTGGACCCTAATTATGCATTTTTAGGCCGATCTGAGATTTTGTCTATAGCTTCCGATTTGGATAGTGATCATGAGAGTAGACCAGTGACCGTACTTCAAGACAATAAGGAAACTTTAGGGTTGCCCATAGAGGATATGAAACATATAAGTCCTACAATTCATGTGCCTCAGATGCATTTAGAGGATGAACCACTCCGATTATAAATTAGAAAGCAATTGGCCTTTTTCGGGGGAACCTTATGGTCTAGAAATTAGGAATATTATGACTAGTCTATCTAGAGACTTTGAAAATTCTAAGTTTGGGGGTAGTAATCGTCAAGTATCCATATTTGAAGTCCCTAACTTGGGACTCGAGCCTAGTGTGTCTGATATATTACCTGAGTCTCTTCCGACTCCACAACCCGATCCGCCTGATACTATCCAAGAGGAAATCCAGCTATTTGAGACTCATTATTTGGGTAATTTCGTTTATCAAGACACTCATATGAATCCAAAGTGGGCACCGCAGAAAAACCCAGTTGTCTTACAGGAAACCTTGGATGAGGATGTGCTCTGTCTGTTCATTTTTCTGATTTGGTGCAGTTGTCTCATAATTTTGGCAGTTTTAATTGATTTTGATGATCCACAGTTGTTTCGACTATTGATATACGATTTGAAAGGGTAGTTAGCCATTTTATGGGTACGTAATGTCTGGCTGAAGACGTTAAACTTAGCACTTCTTGGGAGGTAACCCAATATTCATGCAGCACGGTAATATCTTTCCTTATCTCTTTTTGCTTCAATTGGTAACAATTTCTCCTTGTTCATGCTTTAATTTTATCTTTAGAACATTGAGGACAATGTTAGATTTAAGTTTGGGGGTATGGGAGAAACTTTTAGTTGCAGTTGCATTATAAACTACATAGCCTAGAAATTTATGCTTATTAAGGATGGCACTAACCAATCTAAGTGGATGGAAGCATTTTGGTTGTAGGAGAGGAACCAATCTGATTAGATGGCAACATCTAAAGAGTCTATTCATAAAAGCACAGAGCTCAGGTGTTAGAAATAACATGATAGTTTCACCATATCTCGTTGAGTCCTTTTCACTTCTATTTTTATTTTGTTTTCTTTGAAATATGTTTCTCTAAGTGATTAGGTGGGGCCCACGAATCAAGTTGTTACCAATGCTAGGGTGAATTAAAGTGATTGAGATACCAAAAAAAAAGTTGAAAAAAAAAAAAAGAAAAAGAAAAAGAAAAAGAAAAAGAAAGAAAAGAAAAGAAAGTGAGACCAGACCATCAGACCAACTGGAATAAATTCAATAAAGTCGACCACTGGAACCCTTGTATATGCCAGTTGTGTTGACCTAGAGTTAGGTTTATCGACCACTGGTTCCCTTGTATATGCCAGTGTGTTGATATTAGTCAGACTAGTATCTCGGTCCATTAGGATAGGATCATTTTGGCATAGGCCTTGAGGCAGATATGGAAACACCAAGTCACTCAGTAAACATCAAAACCATCTATGTTTTTCCTCTATATCCATTTTCTTGATCTATCCTTGTAATTAGTTTTGACTCCGGGTATTGATGTCCATAGTGTGACTATCTGAGTAGAGCTCTGTGACTTATATATGAATTTTAGTATGCTTGAGTGCAAACTCGTGTACAACAATTGGAATTTCGCATCGGGTACTTCCTCCTGTAGTCAATAAGTATGCCAACCAAGGAGATTTTTTAGTGCCTTCCAAGGTTACGCGTAGATAGTTAGGTCGGAGTAAAGGTTTTGTGGGTACACCTCGGTAAACCCTCCCGAGACTATAACTCGGCCACTAGGGCCACCTAGGGGGTTTAAAGGCTTATTGCATACGCTAAATGCAATCGACGATACTGCGATAAGTGAGTTAGGATTTTATTTTTATTTTATTTTTGCTCGAGGACTAGCAAATAATAGGTTTGGGGGTATTTGATAGACACATTTTTGTGTCTAATTTGTCTCGATTCTTTATATTGATAGTGCTCATTTTGTACTTATTATGGTGTTTTATGCGTGTGTAGGTATTTTTGGCCAATAAACATTTTTGGAAAAATCGGCTCGAAAAGTTGCGCTTGGAGGACACTTGCTATTCGGATCCACGAAATAGATAAGGGGTATCCGGTTGATAAGGGTAACCCCGGGGCATTTACTATCGGCAACCCATTAGAGGATAGGGGGCATCTGTTCTTCCCGTTTTGAACCGAATTTTGGCGGGAAAATATATTATTACCGGCGTGAATTTGGGAGCATCGGTTGGACGTGAAATAACGTGATTCAATGGCTGATTTTTGATGGTGACTTACCAAGAGCAGATGGGCTTATTATGTGAGTTTAGATCGATTGAAATGGGTTTTTGGATATGCGGTTCTCGATAACTCGGGGATGCGTGAGAAACAAAACAGGGACGAGTTATTCTCGGCAAGTTTTATGTTTATTTTTGGAAGTTAGGCGGCTGTGAAGGAAGGATATACTAATCGGGATTCGTATCTTCCGTTTTTTGGAAGTCTCACAACTCACAAACCGCGTAAACAAGATTGGTAGGAAAGAAATCCCGTAACTTTCGGTTGAAGAAAAAAAGAGATAAACAAGGGATTCGATCGAGTTTTTGGGGGCTGTTGGCTATATATAGGATCTTTGAGAGAGGTCAAGGACGACATACGGATACTTTGGGGGAAGTTTAGAACAATACAGAGCCGAGAAATTCAAGTTTGAGAAAACCGGGTTTTCTGCTGCTCAAGAACACCAAGAACAAAAGGCCATCTAGGACATTCGTTTAAGGCGTCTTAAATACAACGACAATTCAACGATTGCTTATAACAGTTTCTTTATAACAATTGCTTTGTAACGCCGATACACCAGTTACAAATCGGGTGTGTTATTATTTTCTCATCCTTTTAATTAACTTTTGGGCTATAAACATGTATTCGAGCAAGTGATTAATATGAGGAGCTAAACCCCCTTTCCGAGGCAACGGAGGAAGCTATTTTTCCAACAAATATGTGGTAATATTTATTTAATTAATTTCGCAATTCTTTTTATGATTATTTGCATTGAATCGAAATTGAAATAATGATTTTTGCTAACTTGTTGTGTTTTTCACTTGATGGTGCATGCTTAGCTTAGGGCTCTTGATGTTCCATGCTTGAGTTTAACAACTAGTGTTTTGAAAATCTACTATTGGCAACATTTAAGAATCAATTGAATGTATGAAGTGCATGATAATTATTAATATTGAATCACACAAAAGTTGGAAAATAGTGGAATCCTCGAGTCTCGGTGCTTTCTAAAATCTTGATACAGCCATCTTTGAGTTTTCTAGTTTTATTTGAGTCTAAAAATCCTTCACAAGTCTGAGAGGAACGACATCTATACTACCACTTTACTACAAAAATTAAAACCACATCACTGGATCATCTTGGAATGGGCGCTGACTTGGTGTGGACGCTGGTTAGGCATGGACGCTGGCTTGGATTTCGGTATGGTGTGGACCATTGGCTTGGCACGGCGCTGGCTTGGCGTGGCTTGGACTTGTTCCTGCGGGACCAGTTGCCTCTTCCCATACGTAGCTCAAACAGGAAATCCTTTCCTTATTCAAATTCCAAAAGGTGTTATGCTTATGAAATGGGTTGGCTCCCCTTTCTACCTCGTATCTTTGTTATCACGTCATGGTGTTAGCGGTAGTGTGGTAGTGATAAAGTGGGCAAGCATATTCCAGCTATGTACTCAGCTTTTCTCTTTCAATTTGTTTTATTGTTTTCTTGTCTTTGGTGTAAACCGTAGCCATAGGTATACCTTTCATAAACTTGTGGAAATACTTCATCATAAATAATTCTTCAAATGTCACTTTGTAGTAACGCTACGCTAATAGTGATAGGTAATTATTGTGTGCAAAGTAGGTATGTACGGGTAGGTGAATTTTTTTTTTTTTTTGAAAGGCAAACAAAGCGCTTTGGTTTATGGTTTTTGTCTTCCCGGGATTTCTTGGGTTGATAGATAAATGTTACCTTGACAGTTTGGGTTATTCTTTTTGGAATGAATTGTTTAGGAGTTAATTGTTTTAGTTATGATTGAAAGTGACGCAAACATCCAGGAAAACCATGGAATCGTATGTTGGTAGATGATATGGGATGAAACATAACATGGCTATCGGTTTTATCCTAACTTGAAAAAGAAACCACGTATTTTTGTCTAGATAAGACTTACTCGGTTTCTCAGAAGAGTCATGGGAAGTCCCCAGTCTTCCGAATCGTCGCTGAGTTGTCGGATAATCTGTCTTAGTTAATCCACGGGCGGATCGTTTTGCTTCTAGCCTGTGAGAAGTCCCCGGTCGCCCCTTGTCGTGTCATGACATATAATCGAGCCGTCGAGTAAATGAGTCAGAGTGGATTGCCTTCCTCTACCATCTTGACGTCTGGGTCGAAGAATGAGACCGCTGGTTGAAAGTTGACATTGTAACCGAAAGATCGAACCTCCCGCTGTGGTCGCCAATTGTTTATGGGTGAAAATCGTTTCTGCTGATTTCGGTAAATTCGGTAGGTGAGTGAGAAACTGGTTCAAACCCTAAACAAATGTGCTGCACGTGAGCACTTTATAGATTCGAGAGATCAATCTGTACAAGTCCGGCCTAAACCAAGAAATGGTCGTTCAGACTTGCTTCGGTCACAAAGTGGAGGAGAAGGGTTGATTTGGGGAGGGAAGCAAAGAAAGGTGTTGAGGAGAGTAGTATCTCGACTTGTATCAGAAAGTAGAAGCATGCACTACACCAAATTCTGGGATTAGAAACAGAACCAGACCGTTACTAAAACGGGTTGTAACGGCCCTCGCCTGTTGCAAAAGTGGGTGTTACATTTTTTTTGTAACGGCTTTGTGGCCGTCTTAATTTTTTTGTAATCGGCTCTCGTAATGTGCTTGAGCATTTACTTAATTTACCACGTGGTAACAGCTCGGGGCGTTACGAATTTTTTTCGCAACAGTGTCATGTTATGTGACTTAGAGCCGTTCTGAACTTTTTGTAATGACAAAAAATTCACTTGGGTCAACCTTGACCGAGGTCAAGGCCAGCCGCCAGTATTTCCTCACGAAATCTGAAATTCAATACATTCATGACCACATTCAACAACAAATTCTTCAATCTATGCAAAAGAACATTCATTCAATTCCATAATCATATTCATTCAATTCATCTAGGTTCATATAACAAAGAAATGAACATATAACAAAGAAACGAAATTTCTCTAAGTACCAAATTTCTCTAAGTACCAAATTTCTCAAAGAAACTTTCTAAAGGAATACATACAAATACAAACTTATCGCCTACAAAACTTGAATACATGGAACTTACAAAGCGTGAAGCTCCTTTGTTCTACATCATTCAAATAACAACAGCTAGTTCATTTTATCCTTTGCAGGCTTGCTTTGTTGAAAGCTTGGGCATCAGAAAACTCATGTAGGCAATCCTGCAAAATACAACAGGCAGGATTATTATGACAAGTCCTAAAGCAAGTCAAAGATAGACAATTGCAACACGGTATTCCCAAGTGAAGTACTTACCCGGTAATCTAGAATGTACACAAGTTGATGTGTAGGTACAAAGCGCAATCCACTTCCCACCAGTATAATACCTGCATAAGTATAAACCGAAGTGTCAAAGCCACAAATTTAAACTTAATAGTTTAATTGTAATAACCAGGTGAAGTACTTACCAGGATTGATATTTCCTTGCAAAACTTATACTTATAACCTATATATGGAGCAGTTGTGTTCACAAATCCGATGTTGAGATAGTGGTAAATACTCTTTTGCTTGTTTAATACAAGTAAAACTGTCTATCTGGGGGGGTGCCTAAATGTTAACACAATATCCACTATTATCATCAAAACGAATCATAACAATAACCTTCACTTCAAAGATAAATCTTTATTTCCCATGCGTCTGACCGCCCAAGGTGGACGAGTGACTTCTGTGATCATTGAAAACTCTTCATTAAAGTTGCTCCCGCTCTCATAGCCATCATCTCTCGATGCTAAAGTGAGGCGATTTCTTGATGAAGACGACTGTGAAGATGGCGCCCGGTACCATGTAACAGCGTTGTCACCTGTTTTGGAGGTTTCACAAAAGTTGGCAATGAGCAACGAGGTTTAAAGAATAAAACATCTATGTGATGTCCGAAAAAACTAAAGAAGTCTTAATCGATCTACATGAATAAGGAAATACCTTGAGAGGTAAGGTCCAGTCCCATGTGACAACAAGCTAGATGAAAATCCACAAGAAAACTAGATGCCCCACATGTCCCTACGAATACGAAACTCTACTAAGGATATGCATCACATAAACTCATATCGTAACACGCAGGGATATACAATTCCAAGAAAAGAAAAATCCACCTTCGACATCAACCCCAACTATTATATATGGGCAACGACCATCATCTCAAGTAAGAAAATAAGAATAGTGATAGAGAAAATAATTCAAATGTAAACGGAACTTACTTCTTTGTATTACTTTTTAAAGCTAAAGGAAATGTGAAGCTCATTTATCATCCATCCACTTGAAAAGATACTAAACAAAAGTACTAAAACAACTAGTGCACAAACTCAAACGTATCTATCTTTAAGATGACACGAACTTGACTTTCACTAATTATCCCTTGGCCATGTCATTTTACTATAATCTTAATAAGCCTAATTTAGTTATGGGATTTTACGGGAAAATCAACATGCTACTAAAACCATTCATCCATTTCGGAAATAAAGCAACGAAATTATGTCCATCCAAACAAGGATAAAATTAAGAGATGAAAATTAACTCCGACAAAGCCAAAGAAAATCCCAACATTTTCTACATACCGTATACCCAAATACGTAGTTGCATTGGTTACGTTTCTCATATATAGTCCAAGTGCTTTCAAGGGTCGACTAAAAATGATTCAAGTGGAATTTTTGTACGTGAGCACTTAAGAAGTCAAGAGCTAAAGAGAAATCCAAAGCTACCAAAACTCATTAAATTTCAAATCAAAAACTAATATACGACCAAGTGTTGAACCTAGCGATGTGAAATAATTGATGGTCGGTGTAGCCTACAAAGAGAACTCCTATGAAGGTTAAACTATTTAGCACTAGAATAAGCTAATGACTCAAAGATGCATAAATTGAAACACCAAATGTTTATGAATATGTAAACTAGCTAAAACAAACTCAAGATATACAGCAACTAAAAGGTGAGGGGAAAATGTAAAGTAACCGATAATTTATATATCTTTTCACAATAAATTGTAACCACTGCCTTGATTATACACATCCACTTTCACATGGTAAATAGTTAAGGATACAGAAACAATGAAAATCATTGAGCTATACAAGTAGTCGGTGTAACGACATGGTAGTAGCAGTTTCATTGAACACATGCAAGCAGCTATACCAAATTGTGCTCAGCAACACAAGAAGTAAATTAAAGATTAATGGTGAAAGAAACTCTTATGTTAAAACAGCAGAGAAAATATGCATTCCCTTTCATGAATCCAACACAACTGAATGCAATTCAATCCAATAATTTTAACACACTCTCATAAATTCAACATATCAAAATTCATAAAACATGCAAGGAATGGGATAAGAACCTCTAGCCATCTTCTTTTCTGTCGAGCATTTCACCGAACAAGGTTGTGGGCACTTTGATGTTGGTGAAGAGATGATATTTTTGTGACATTTCTAGCCTCTACCTGATATCTCTTCTTCCCCGTAGTCATCGCACAAGCGAGAATCGTGAGTTCCGAAAAGAAAAGAGTATCAAAATTACAAAACTATGCAAATCAATAGACCAAGAAATTACAAACGAACAACTCAAACTACAACCATATTCACATTCTATGTACCTCTATGTCGCAGGAGCCTAACTCTAACTGAAGTCAACACTTCTTGCTTTGTTGGGAAACCTTGCTCGTCACACTCCTTCCTTACATACCCCAGAGCATCTCTACTGACCTCCTGGGAGATCCCTTTTCATAGAACACACGCCCGTTGGTCGGTTGTCATTGCACCTATCACCTGTACACACGTACACAAACATTTACCGGCCTCGGTGTTGTTTCTGCACTCGTAACTAGTAATCATCAAACTATCCGGTAAGTCTTACACAACCAACTTAACAATTTAGAAAACCAATATAACAATCAAATGGACATGCCTTTCGTGAAGGCTTCCATAAATTTAATAAACTAAGCCTAAGCATCGTCAAAACAAAAGGGACTCCCAAAATAAATACTCGTACACAAAAAAAGGCACGGAAAATCATTGACATGTTGAAGCAAGAACCGTAGCTAGTTTGCTTCTCAATGAAAGGGTCATTCTATAAGCTGCCAAACATATAGTTTAAAAAACATTACAAGACTTATAATGAAACATCATCTCAAAGTATGCAGCAAGATAAAGCTAGATAACAACATTAACAGTTAGAATTAAAACTGCTCACGGGAAAATCCGAAGGAAGAACTAGCAAGAGCATAAGCTACTTCCATATCCAAAATCACAAACATGAACCGAGAGATAAAACAACCATGATTTTTACAAAGAGCGAGCAAACAAAATAAGCAAGAGATTAAGGTTTATACCCAATACTACAAAATCTTTTCTTGCTACTTTTTCTCCAATGGATTCTAATTAAGAGTGTAGGCTAAAACGACACTATCACAAGAGAAGTTGTTAGGACGACACCATCAGCACTGGCAGAAGCAATCCCAACCCCTGGTAGCTTCTCAGTCAACTTATCAACTTCATTCCCATCAATGCCCTAAATCAGAAACCCTAAAATGCCCTAAATCAGAAACCCAATTCTCATAATCGATTGAACAAGAAACCCTAAATCGATTATCACTTTGAAACCCTAAAACAAAAACCTAAATCTAGAATGAAAATAATTAAATCAAAACAAAAAATAGATACCTAAATTAAACAAAGTAGAACAGTGCTTTCTCACGATTAGCGAAGATCGAAGACCCAGTTCTTCCAAGTTCGAACTCAGGATGAACAAACTACAATCGAAAAAATGATTGTTGAAACCCTACAATCGATTGATGAAGCCCTAAAAATCCTATTATAGATGATGAAGAAGCTAAATCGAATCGAAATTGATTCATCAAACTCGATCTGGTTCATAGGCTAAGAGGAAGAGAAGAGAGGATGAAAGCAGAAACTCATCTGGTTTCATCGGCTAAGAGGAAGAGAAGAGAAGCCGAGAGCAGAAGAGAGAAAAAAGAGATGAAAAATGAAAATTTCGATCTGATTTCATTAGGATATACAGAAATCACGCATGTGAATCGCACACGCATGGGGAGGAAATATCCTCTAATGTTATTGATCTTGGGTGGAAACAAAACGGTTAGCGTGTGAATGGCACACTCACAGACTCCAGGTGTTACGACCAGTGCGATTTAAGCGTGTGGGTGGCACGCCTATAAAAAAATTCGTAACGGCTAAGGCTTGTTACGAATTTTTAATAAATTAGTAACGGCTTCTGCCTGTTACGAATTTTTTGTAACGGCCATTTGTAACGGAAAATTTGTAACGGCCCATAAAGCGCTAATTACTGTCTTTTACGAATCCGGGGAATTTGGTGTAGTGATGGGAAGCTT
Organism: Papaver armeniacum; assembly: GCA_023531295.1. NCBI lineage: Eukaryota > Viridiplantae > Streptophyta > Magnoliopsida > Ranunculales > Papaveraceae > Papaver > Papaver armeniacum. Next base: position 37,930 of record JAJJWW010017750.1, read on the forward strand.
GCAAGAGATGAAAGCTTTTGGGAGAGCTTGCAAAGTTGCCTTTACGAGAGTGTAGTATTTTTCTCTGGCCGAGACTTGTTGTCCGGTGGAAATAGGTAAGACCTATTTATACAAGTCGAGATTGAAACGTACCACTGGTCTCATGAAGGAAGAGAGTAAAAGGGTGAAATAATGGGAGGAGGTGGTAACCGCATGGTGTTAATGGGTGAAAACGTTTTCACCATTATTTCCTCATTTATTTGACCGCTTTATTCCTTTTCACGCTTTCTTAATGTGAGCGTAGTGTACGCCGCAAGTTTGTGGACCGCCAAACCAAAACCCTGGAAAGCATCCCCCAGTTTGTGTTGATATCTCGAGTGTTGGTTGCACCTTGAGTGCAAGTGGCGCTGCTAGCGGCGCGTGTGGCATGTGCCATTGGCATGTGCGGAATGCCTTGGTGGTAGGTTGTACGTTGAGTGTAAGTGGCAATGCCAGAGCTGCTAGTGGCGTGTGTGGCATGTGCCAATTGCATGTGCGGAATGCCTTGGTGGTAGGTTGCATGATTTGCAAGTTAGGCTACCAGCGTGGGTTTTGGCATGTGCCAGTGGCGCGTATGGTCGAATTGGCCTAGGTTGCACGGTTTGTAAGCCTAGGGCGCTATATTTGGCATGTGCCAATGGCATAGCGGCTTGGAAATATGGCTTGTGGTACGTGTTGGCATGTGCCAATGGCACGTACGGCCATGTTGACCTAGTTGCACGTTTTGCAAGCCTAGGGTGTTATATTTGGCATGTGCCAATGGCATAGCGGCTTGGAAATATGGCTTGTGGTACGTGTTGGCATGTGCCAATGGCACGTACGGCCATGTTGACCTAGTTCCACGTTTTGCAAGCCTAGGGCGCTATATTTGGCATGTGCCAATGGCATAGCGGCTTGGAAATATGGCTTGTGGTACGTGTTGGCATGTGCCAATGGCACGTGCGGTCATGTTGACCTAGTTGCACGTTTTGCAAGCCTTGGGCGCTATATTTGGCATGTCCCAATGGCATAGCGGCTTAGTTTGGCATGGTTGCCAATGAGTGCGATATGTAGTTTGGTTTTGGCATCGCTGCCTTGGTGCGCAGTGTGCGGCTTTGTTTTGGCGTTGTTGCCATGGTGCGCAGTGTGCGGCTTGGTTTGGCATTGTTGCCATGGTGCGCAGTGTGCGGCTTGGTTTGGCATTGTTGCCATGGTGCGCAGATTGCGGCTTGGTTTGGCATTGTTGCCATGGTATGATGTGCGGCTTGGTTTGGCATTATTGCCATGGTGCGCAGTGTGCGGCTTGGTTTGGCATTATTGCACAGTGCGCGATGTGCGGCTTGGTTTGGCATTGTTGCCATGGTACGCGAGTGTGCGGCTTGGTTTGGCATTGTTGCCATGGTGCGCGAGTGTGCGGCTTGGTTTGGCATTGTTGCCATGGTGCGCGAGTGTGCGGCTTGGTTTTGGAATTAGGGTTACGTGTCGAAAACCTAACTGGTATTTTGAAAAATACCCCTATTAATTATTTACACCTGAGTTAAATGCTCTTAGTTAATGTGTTGCGGGTAACACTAGGTCATGGGGTTTTACGATTTTACCCCTTGTTTAAAAACCACCATCAACACCTACGCCTGGAAAAATTAGGCAATCATCACGATGACTGACGACGGGCCCACTAGCATCCTAACTGGGCGGATCCCATCTAATACATCTGCAGTGCTTCGAACGATTAGCCCAAACATGGGTGATCGCGTTGTTGAAGGAGAGAGCTCAAATGAGCTAGACCGGCCAAAACGGTCTCAAAAACATCACGACCATTCAACTTCACTAGCCTAGTTGGACAACTTGGATTTTCCCACAAGTGATTAAGGAAGTGCCGGCGTGTTCGTTGGCAGCCCAACTTTCCCCTTGGTCGATCGACCTGCCCGTGGCAAGCCTATAGGGCGTTAAGTCGTTTTCCCGAACTAGGACAAACACGCTATTTCAAAACCCTAATTTTGGGTTGCAGCAGTATATTATTGTCATAAACCATCATATCTATCCAAGTTCGCCAGCCTTGTTGGACGACTTAGATCGCGTTCCAGACGATCAAGGAGGTGCCAATGCGTTCACCACCGGCCCAATATTATCCCCGACCAATCTACTAGCTCATGGGAAGTCAATGGCACACCAAATCGTTCGATTGAACTAGGGTAGACACGGCTGCTTTGAAACCCTAATTGGTGTTTGCGGCAACATCTTACTGTCGTGAATCGATCACGACCACCCATCTTCGCCAGCCGATTTGAGTGGCTTAGATCTAACTTTAGATGGCTCAAGAGATGTCAGCATGCACACTGGCGGCTCATCTTTACACATGTCCAATCGGCCTGTTCGAATCAACGCCCATCGCTTTGATTCGACTAGCCAAAACAGGATCGCCGCACGACCCCTAAACCCTAAAATTGCGTCAACGATAATATGTTACTGTCGCAAATCATCTCGTCCATCAACTTTGCTAGCCTAGTTGGATGGTGTAGATTTATCTTCAGGAAACCAATAGGGTAGCATTGTGATCACCGGCCACCCCTCCTTCACAAGGAGTGATCGACCAAGTGATAGCTCACCCATAGGGTCCTCAAACTATCACCCAAAGAGGGACGGTCATGCTACTTTTAAGACGCTTAATTCGTGACTAATTCGATCGAGCTCAAAAACAGCGATGCTTTTAGCACACATCGATTATTTTCAGATGCTTATTCGAAAGCGATGCTTTATATACATCGATTATAAGCGATGATATACAAATATTGATTTCACGAATAACTTATCATTTAATCTAAAGCACTATGTGCTGATTTTAGCGGCAAGTCACATGACTTGACCCATTCACTCGAGACATCAAACATGTCACAAACTGGGGGATACTCACTGGGGTATTGGTCGGGCAGTTTACAGCGTGCGGCGTGCAACGCGTCCATTACGAGAACATGCCAGGAAATAACGGACGGTTAACAACAATGCGATAGTGGGTGAAGGCGTGACCAATTTCCCCTTAGTTGTGGGTGAGATCAGCTAAGGGAATCAAGTGGGTAGTATCGTGCTGGGATCAGAGACGTAAGGAGCGTAACTGTACCTTGGATCAGTGTGAGATTGATTGGGGTTCAACTACAGTCCATACCGAAGTTAGTTTTTAGTAGGCTAGTGTTTGTAGCGGCTTAATACGGTGTGTGCTCAATCTGGACTAGGTCCCGGGGTTTTTCTGCATTTGCGGTTTCCTCGTTAACAAAACTTATGGCGTATGTGTTATTTCTTTTCCGCATTATATTTTGTTATATAATTGAAATATCACAGGTTGTGCGTTTGACTCAATCAATTGGGAAATCCAACCTTTGGTTGTTGATTGAAATTAATTGAAATCATTAAAAAACACAAAAATTGAGATTACATATTTTCGTAACAAGCCTGAAAGTGAGATAACTCTGGTTCAATTAAGTGTGAGCAACTGAAAGTGAGGTTGCACCATGTTTTCTAGCTGATTGAACCGTGTTGTTTACTTGTATCCTTTTTCAGTTTTCTTCGCCATCTTATTACATCTCATACCACCAAAAGAATGAGATATCCAAGTATGGTCTCATGAAATGTTCTTTGGAACTTCTAAAACTTCCGGTCACTCAAATTTGTAAACACTTTATCGAAGACAATGATTTTTCACTTACGTTATTGTACTAGTTTTAGAACAAAATGATATGCTCTTAGTTTACTAGCTACACTTACTAGTGGTTGCCTCCAACATAATTTGAAAGAAAAATGCATGAATACCAAGTAAATATATAAGTAAAACAAATGAAAATTGTTCCAAATTCATAGCCAGTGGTACGGTAAGGTTCATAAGTAAAACATAACATGAACGAAACACCACCAGAACGTGAGTATCCGTTAGAACTGAATGACACAAATTTTAGCTGACAGTCGTTCTTAGTTTTTGTGTTAAAAAGAACGACATAAAGCACCTTGAAAAACTCCATTAATCAAATATGCTATCAAGCTTGTTATGGACCTTATGGGGTTCATCGGAAAAACGGTTTAGGACAACTTCATTTAGGGATCTTATTAGATTGTACGTGAAAATACTTTGTAATTTCAAAATGGGGGCCTCTGGTGTTTTTGTTACATTTTTCTCATAATACAATTTAAATTTATAAATTTATTGGTGTTGATGGTGGTTTCTAAACAAGGGGTAAAATCGCAAAACCCCATGACCTAGTGTTACCCGCAACGCATTAACTAAGAGCATTTAACTCAGGTGTAAATAATTAATAGGGGTATTTTTTCAAAATACCAAATTAGGGTTTTCAACACAGAACCCTAATTCCAAAACCAAGCCGCACTCTGCGCACCATGGCAACCATGCCAAACCAAGCCGCACTCTGCGCACCATGGCAACCATGCCAAACCAAGCCGCACTCTGCCCACCATGGCAACAACGCCAAACCAAGCCGCATACTGAGCACCATGGGCAACAACGCTAAAACCAAACTCCGTGTCACATTCATTGGCAACCATGCCAAACTAAGCCGCTATGCCATTGGCACATGCCAAATATAGCGCCCTAGGCTTGTAAAACGTGCAACTAGGTCAACATGGCCGTACGTGCCAATGGCACATGCCAATATGCTCGCTAGCGGCTTTTTCTACCGAAGCCACGGCCCTAACGGCCACGCATACCATTGGCACATGCCAACATGCTCGCTAGCTAGTTTCCTATCAAGGTCACGGCCCTAAAAGCCATGCATGCCATTGGCACATGCCAACATGCTCTCTAGCTAGTTTCCTTATCAAAATCACGGCCCTAACGGCCACGCATACCATTGGCACATGCCAACATGCTCGCTAGCTAGTTTCCTATCAAGGTCACGGCCCTAAAAGCCATGCATGCCATTGGCACATGCCAACATGCTCGCTAGCTAGTTTCCTATCAAAATCACGGCCCCAAACGGCCACGCATGCCATTGGCACATGCCAACATGCTCGCTAGCTAGTTTCCCTGTCAAGGTCACGGCCCTAACGGCCACACATGCCATTGGCACATGCCAACATGCTCGCTAGCTAGTTTCCCTATCAAGGTCACAGCCCTAATGGCCACGCATGCCATTGGAACATGCCAAACACACACGTTGGTAGCCTAACTTGCAAACCGTGCAACCTACCACCAAGGCATTCCGCACATGCCAAAACACACACTGGTAGCCTAACTTGCAAACCGTGCAACCTACCACCAAGGCATTAGCACATGCCATTGGCACATGCCAAACACACACGCTGGTAGCCTAACTTGCAAACCGTGCAACCTACCACCAAGGCATTCCGCACATGCCATTGGCACATGCCACACGCGCCACTAGCAGCGCCATTTTCACTCAAGATGCAACCAACACTCGAGACATCAACACAATCGGGGATGCTTCTTTAGGTTTTGGTTTGGCGGTCACAAACATGCGGATACACTACGCTCACTTTAAGAAAGCGTGAAAAGGAATAAAGCGGTCAAATAAAAAGGAAATAATGGTGAAAAACGTTTTCACCCATTAAACCAAATCGGTTACCACCTCCTCCCATTATTTCACCCTTTACTCTCTTCCTTCATGAGGCCGGGGTACGTTTCAATCTCGACTTGTATAAATAGGTCTTACCTATTTCCACCGGACAACAAGTCTCGGTCGGGAGAAAAATACTACACTCTCGAAAGGCAACTTTGCAAGCTCTCCCAAAAAGCTTTCATCTCTTGCAAGCTTCCCTAAGCTTTCACTTTCGATACAAGTCGAGATACTACTCTCCTCAACACCTTTCTTTGCTTCCCTCCCCAAATCAACCCTTCTCCTCCACTTTGTGACCGAAGCAAGTCGGAATGGCCATTTCTTGGTTTAGGCCAGGACTTGTGCGCAGTTGATCTCTCGAACCTATAAAGTGCTCACGTGCAGCACATTTGTTTAGGGTTTGGACCAGGTTTCTCACTCACCTACCGAATTTACCGAAATCGGCGAAACGATTTTTATCCATAAACAATTGGCGACCCACAAGCGGGAGGATTGATCTATCGGCTACAATGTCAGACTGTCGATCTCGTTCTTCGACCCGGATGTCAAGATGGTAGGGAAGGCGACTCAATCCGACTCAATCGGGCAGACCTTGATTACCGGTTGTAAAGCGCACTGAAAACGGAGACTGGGTTGAAGATGCTACCAGCGATTGGGGACTTGCGACTCGGTCAACTCAATGGGGGACAACCCGGTTATCGGTTGTTAAAACTACACCGTAAAAATCGGAGACTCGCTGAAGATGCTACCAAGCAATTGGGGACTAATCGGGCGATGCTACCAAGAAGCCGCCTTTTACACAGAGAGGGGCGTGTTCACAAAACCTATGAAGTGAGTAAATTTAGACTCGCGTAAGATATACGATCTATTTTTAGGTTCTTAGTAAAACCGTCATACTATCGAGTCTTGTGCCTATTCTTTTGGCACACACTTTCATAAAAGCAATATTTCTTTCCCAAAACATAATCGAGTCATATTATCAAAACCATTCATCCTTAAATAATCCAATACCCTAAAAACCTACCATTTGTCTATCAAAGGTCAAACTTTGAACCAGACATCCAATATGTCTTTCAAAAAAAAAAGAGGAACCTAAATGAAAGTTTAACAGAGAAACGTTCAAGGAAAATCATCCAACAAAAGTCTGATGTTCTTGGAGAAAGTCAACTTTGCATCTTCAAGAGCCGCTCTCTTCATTGTCAACATCTTGGAAAGCTTTTCGAGTTCCACCTCCGTCGTGCAATCTCCTCCGAGGAAAGGCTTTCGATTGCTGCATCTTTCAACTTTTGGATCTCGGCAAGGCCTTCTACAAACCACGAAGTGTTGAACTCCTTTCTACACACGTCGCGATGGTGCTCCCAAATCGGCAATAACGTCTTGAAACGGTGTGACCAGTCACCTCACGCATATCCTTGATGGAAGATAAAGCCTCTTCCATACGCTTAACCAGCCGAAATCGACTAGTGATTTTTTTGGTTGTGGCCATATGTCCGTACTTCTCCCAGATTCTGGTGTACAACGCCTCATGCTTAGCCGCACTATGACGAAGCCGCCAACTAGCACATGACCTGGATAAGGAACCAAGTACGGGGATCAAAAATGGCGCTTTGCACCTGGCCTCACGACTTGCGAGAGGTCTTCTTCCATGTCTACGGCAGCAACCATGAGAGAATCATCCACCGTTTGAACCACATCTGCCGGCAATTGGCTAATGCCCATCTCCAAGTCACCAGGCGGTGGTCACAAAAGGCAAGTTTTCGTGTGGCTCTACCCGGAATCATCCTCCGGCAGTTCCTCCGCGAACTTGAGTTAGACATTTTTCAAAAGAGGAAACAGAAGAAGAAAGAAAATAAGCGCTTGCCAGGCACACATGCCGCACGCGCATGCCAGCCGCGGTACCACACTCTGTGCTAACAGTTTGCATCCTTCCAGCGCTAACATCTTGCGCCCTTCCAGCACCATCCTTGCCCTTCGAAACAGCGCCATGGCTCCAAAGATTCGTGATCAAAACCGTGTCATCTCTCGCACGATACACTTACGATCACCGGAACCAGCAGCCGCTTCAGCCACCCCAACGGTTCTTCAAGCATGGCAGCTTCAACCGTCACCAGACGCTACTCCACCATCGGGGGCAAGATCTTGGAAGATCCAGAAGAAGCCGACCTTCTTTTAACACTGTTGATTTGATGAAAAGACAAAAGATACTTCAACGGGACATGCGTTTATAGATGAAGAGGCTCGCGTTGCTCTTGGACGGTAGTAGAAGGGGATAAGCAATCCAATTTCGTCACACATGAAGATCAGGATAGACTTCTCAAAAATTGAAAGCAAGGGAAGTCAACAACTCTCCGAGTTCACGGGAGACCCTTCTCCCGTCGGGACCCGCACAATGGGAACTTCGCCCACAAAGTAAATGCAGTCTATGATGAGACAGTTATGTGAGATTCTATGTTTCTCCAAGGCGTAGCGTCAAGACATATTTGCACCCCTCAACCGCACTTTGCATCGAAAGCGAGGCTCTTACGGGGGGAAGCCGTTCCCAAACCCCAACCTCTCCTAGAAAGCACGATCGATAGATGAAACCGGGACTCTAACCTATGTTCTCTTGAGGGATGTCAAGTTTGTGAACGTGACGCTGGCCTCCGACTTCAAAATGGTAACCGTCAAGGCTCTAAAAGTTGCAAGACGTCGTTCCAACATTCTCTACAGAAGTAGCTCCGCATCAACGTTCTCTCCAGAATTATCTACGCATCAGTGTTCTCCAGCAGCGGCTTCGCTTCAACGTTCGCTTCAACGCCACTCCTTCCTGCAAAGTTTGATCGTTATATCATCCAACCTACCTTGTTACCACGATAATGTAGTCTCTCCTGATTACATATCCAACCAAGAACTGTTGATCCTCACCCGTTGATACCAGCTAGAGCCTCACCACAGCATCAATAATCTGCGCTCGAGTCAGGTTGGTGTTTATGTGCTCCTTACTCACCATGAACGCAACCCATATATCAAAAGAACGCAATGGGATTTGACACATCCTGAAATCAATGTTGGAAAAGGAATATACCCCTTTATGAAGACGAAGAGTATGGTGTTCTGCAGGGCGAACCGAACGTGTCTTCTTTTCATCTTCACCACCGGTTAACAAAATTGGCACGAAACACAGGTGATATTTCCGAGCGAGAGACAAGTTTTTGGGCGAAGAATTCATCATCCATGTTTGGTTTGGAACTATGAACATCCTTGATGAGGCGAAATTTTGTTCGAGTAACATCTTGTCGGATTTCTTCATAACGGTTTAGTAACGAGATATCTGCATACGAAGAAAGACGAAATTATCTCCCGACACATAATCGCACCAACAAAAAAAAAAAAAAAAGAGGGCGTATTCTTTTATTGGCTCAAAACGCACATGATATTTTCTTGGGTTCAAAATCATATACGAGTATTTCTACGGGCTCAAGTGCATTTTTCTACGGGTTCGCAGTATATCATTCTTCGGGTTCAAATTATATATGGAGTATTTTCTACGGGTTCAAAAATATACACGCAGTATCATTCTTCGGGTTCAAATTATATATGGAGCATTTTCTACGGGTTCAAAATCTGCACGCTTGATATTTCTTTCAAAGACCAAAATTCATATATGCAATATTTCCTACTGGGTTCGAAGTCATATGAAGCACATATACGATTATTCTTCTTCGGAATTCATATACGGTATTCTCTACGGGTTGAAATCGCTGTGATATTTTCTTCAAGGTTCAAAATTATATACGCGGTATTTTATGCGGGCTCAAGTGCGTCTGCAAGTATCCTTCTTCGGGTTCAAAATTATTTATGGAGCACTTTCTGCGGGTTCAAATCATAGATGCAATATTTCCCTTGGGTGCATATATACAATATTTTCTACAAAAGCACGCCAAGAAATCACATGCGCAATATCATTGCAAGCGCCTACTCTTAGGGTTTACACCTACGCGAAAGGGAAACAACAAAAGTCTTGTGAGACATACTTGGGCCGGGTTCCTCTTTGTGACTCTGCCACACTGGTATGAAAAGATGAAAGTGCAAGATGGGAGAAAGGGACTTTTATATATAGGCGTGAAGATTCGAAATAGGGAAGGATTTCCCTTTACCAAAATCGTGCGTGTAAGAAACGGGCCCACAAGGGCGCCCAACTTCCCAATGTCGCCCAAGTTGCACCGGCCCCACCAATTGCACCAACTTCCCAATGACCGCCCAAGTCACGCCTGCAAGCACGCACAACTTCCACATTTTGTGCCGGTCCCACCAGCTAGCACGCTCAGTTTCCCAAGTCACGCCTGCAAGCACGCACAACTTCCACATTTTGCGCGGTCCCACCTGGGCTAGCACGCTCGGTTTCCCAAGGCACACAAGAAGAATAGCAGGTCCCACCAGCTAGCACACTCGGTTCCCAACTCACGCCCAACTCCCCAATGTCGCCCAAGTGCACCGGCCCCACAAGTTGTGCCAGCTTTCCGGTTTTGTGCAAAGCTACCAGAGGCAAGGATTCCAAATCCTATTTATAAAAGGTCAGACAAACCTCCTCAATTCTCTTTACGATTTGTTGTTGATAGTTTGTCACCATCTTATGCTTACCTCGCAACAAAGCCCCATTCAGGAGCTAGCGGGGACTTAATGTTGATGGTGGTTTCTAAACAAGGGGTAAAATCGTAAAACCCCATGACCTAGTGTTACCCGTAACGCATTAACTAAGAGCATTTAACTCAGTGTAAATAATTAATAGGGGTATTTTTTTCAAAATACCAAATTAGGGTTTTCGACCTGGAGAACCTAATTCCAAAAACAAAAGCCGCTCTGTGCACCATGGAAACCATGCCAAACCAAGCGCACTCTGCCGCGCACCATGGCAACCATGCCAAACCAAGCCGCACTCTGCGCACCATGGCAACCATGCCAAACCAAGCCGCGACTCTGCGCACCATGGCAACCATGCCAAACTAAAGCGCACCATGGCAACCATGCCAAACCAAGCCGCACTCTGCGCACCATGGCAACCATGCCAAACCAAGCCGCACTCTGCGCACCATGGCAACCATGCCAAACCAAGCCGCACTCTGCGCACCGTGGCAACCATGCCAAACCAAGCCGCACTCTGCGCACCATGGCAACAACGCCAAAACCAATCCGCATCTTTGCGCACCATGGGCAACAACGCTTAAAACCAAACTCGGTCACATTCATTGGCAACCATGCCAAACTAAGCCGCTATGCCATTGGCACATGCCAAATATAGCGCACTAGGCTTGCAAAACGTGCAACTAGGTCAACATGGTCGTACGTGCCAATGGCACATGCCAATATGCTCGCTAGCGGCTTTTTCTATCGAAGCCACGGCCCTAACATCCATGCATGCCATTGACACATGCCAACATGCTCGCTAGCTAGTTTCCCTATCAAGGTCACGGCCCTAAAAGCCATGCATGCCATTGGCACATGCCAACATGCTCGCTAGCTAGTTTCCCATCAAAATCCGGCCTTCTAACGACCACGCATGCCATTGGCACATGCCAACATGCTCGCTAGCTAGTTTCCCTGTCAAGGTCACGGCCCTAACGGCCACACATGCCATTGGCACATGCCAACATGCTCTCTAGCTAGTTTCCCTATCAAAATCACGGCCCTAACGGCCACGCATGCCATTGGCACATGCCAACATGCTCGCTAGCTAGTTTCCCCATCAAAATCACGGCCCTAACGGCCACATATGCCATTGGCACATGCCAACATGCTCGCTAGCTAGTTTCCTATCAAGGTCACGGGTCTAATGGCCACGCATGCCATTGGCACATGCCAAACACACACGCGGGTAGCCTAACTTGCAAACCGTGCAACCTACCACCAAGGCATTCCACGCATGCCATTGGCACATGCCAAACACACGCCGGTAGCCTAACTTGCAAACCGTGCAACCTACCACCAAGGCATTCGCACATGCCATTGGCACATGCCAAACACACACATTTGGTAGCCTAACTTGCAAACCGTGCAACCTACCACCAAGGCATTCAGCACATGCCATTGGCACATGCCAAACACACACGTTGGTAGCCTAACTTGCAAACCGTGCAACCTACCACCAAGGCATTCCGCACATGCCATTGGCACATGCCACACGCGCCACTAGCAACGCCATTTGCACTCAAGATGCAACCAACACTCGAGACATCAACACAAACTGGGGGATGCTTCTTTAGGGTTTTGGTTTGGCGGTCACAACATGCAGCGTACACTACGCTCACTTTAAGAAAGCGTGAAAGGAATAAAGCGGTCAAATAAAAGAGGAAATAATGGTGAAAAACGTTTTCACCCATTAAACCATGCGGTTACCACCTCCTCCCATTATTTCACCCTTTACTCTCTTCCTTCATGAGGCCAGGTACGTTTTCAATCTCGACTTGTATAAATAGGTCTTACCTATTTCCACCGGACAACAAGTCTCGGTCGGGAGAAAAATACTACACTCTCGGAAAGGCAACTTTGCAAGCTCTCCCAAAAGCTTTCATCTCTTGCAAGCTTCCTAAGCTTTCACTTTACGATACAAGTCGAGATACTACTCTCCTCAACACCTTTCTTTGCTTCCCTCCCCAAATCAACCCTTCTCCTCTACTTTGTGACCGAAGTAAGTCCGGAACGGCCATTTCTTGGTTTAGTAGGACTTATGCAGATTGATCTCTCGAACCTATAAAGTGCTCACGTGCGGCACATTTGTTTAGGGTTTGAACCGTTTCTCACTCACCTACCGAATTTAGAAATCGGGTAAACGATTTTTACCCATAAACAAC
>JAJJWW010017752.1:0-34712 GCA_023531295.1 Papaver armeniacum
GTTTGTAAGTTCTTTTTGTTATTAAGGTTGCATGTTACAAGCTTAATAAGTTAACGAAGGAGGAGATTCTCATGTCATGTTAACGCATAAATCAAAATCTGAAGCTTCTAAAAATCTTGTTATATTCCGAATCACAAAAGGCCAAAATGAAAGACATGAGCTAATTCAACGTGAATAGTTGGAACAGAGAAAAACTGTACACTAGCTAATACAGTAATTAAAACATAATATGTTTCTAAGCCTACACCGACTGAAACTAATTATTAAACAGATAAATTACTTCAGTTGGGCCGGTCAAGTATAACACTTGTTTGTGGAAAAACTTGTTGAAATGTCGCTAGGACATGGCAGACAGTCCCATGTCAAGTTTGATGTAGGTAGGTTGAAAGGAAAATCAACTGACCGAACTGTTCCCCATTGATCATTGGCGCTCAAAGTACTCGTAGTTCTCCTCAACCAAGCTTCTTCGTCTTCTCAAAACTTATGTTTCCCTGCATCTCTTGTGGCAACATAGTAGAGAAACCGCCATATTCTTGTTGTGCTCCACTATCGTCAGGGCAATCATCGGTATCTCCAAGTAATGCGGGGGGGAAGTTTAAAAGCATTGAAGCAATATCAGCTGTATACTTGGCATTTCCTGCCATGTCCAGAGACGAGAACATGAAATTTGAAGAGAGATCTCCATTGAAAGTGGGATGCTGAGATTGCTTGCACATTGTTGAGTTAATATCCGGTTTGTAAGACGGGATATTAATAGAACTGAAGCTAGTAGAGAGCACTGTTGCAAATCATTATTACAAGAGAATAGGATTGTTGATCCAGCTTCAGAAATACATGACACACTCTCTTTGCTGAAATGTGTATAGTTAATATTTTATTAGGTATCTAGGACTTATTAAGTTCAGGTATTGGAGAAACCCATGAGTGAGAAAGTGCTCTTTGTGCCATGGGTTGGTTTTCTTGAAGATTCTGCAAATAGCCCATGAATCCTGTAACAACCGAAAACAAAACAAGAACAAATCGTTTTAATTAGTTCATATAACTATATGATTCAGATAGCAAGTTTAGCTTAATAAAAAAGTGATGGTATTCGGAAAAAGAAGTTACATTGACAGGAAGAGTTTTGTCAGTAAATCTCTTGGGTGTGGCTGGATTTGTGAGAGAAGGAAGTCTAAATTCATGCATCATCAGTCTGTTTTGACTCCTTTGCTGCTCTACCTGTGTAGAACACAAGGGACTTCTTAAGGCCGATGCACTTCGTTCCTTCTGACGAGTAAATAGGTCGGTCCGTTCAGTGGCTTTCAGAAACCAGCTCCAGTTACTCGATTAGGCCTCGCGCTGTTTCTATACTTTCTGTCCCTTGGACAGTAAAATACCATTCTTTTTCTCCTGTTGTCGACAGCTCTTCTTGCAAAAAAGTAAAAGAAAAAAATAACTCAGTCAGTTCATGCAACAATCGTCAGATTCCGAAAAACAACATAGGAATTATAAGACTCTGACATGACATCTCTGATTCTAAGTTTTCAAAAGATTGGCAAAAACCAGGAATAATGCCTGGCAAGCTCTTGCAAGAAAAAAAAAAAGAAGAAAAATGATATAGAAAATGTAGAAAAAAACCGTTCGGATATAATGAACGAAATCCATTTTTAAAGCCATTTCCTGTTAAACAAGATAACATGAAAGAATCCATGCAGTATAAAGGTTGCATACTTGGAAGATCCATGGATCATATTTGTAGATATCAAGCTGCTTTATAAGTTCAATTGAAAAGAGGTCTTTGTTGAATCTTTCTCTTCAAATAAAACCCCACAAGTTCTTCGTCAGTTGGATGAAACCGAAAACCAGGCAACATAATATCATCCAACTTATCAGAATCATACTTGTCATTCATCTCTCTGCTGGCTAATAAGCAGCTCCGAAACTTAGGTGAAAAAGTAGAGCAGCTGAAACAAAATGAAAGATAGCCTTTCTGTTCTTGAACTGTAGCGAGTGAGTGAGTGATGAAAGTAAAAAGGTAGCTATAACATGAAGTTCAATGAAATGTGTTGGTTTATAAGGTCATTATATGGTTCCCAAGAAGGTGATATCTTCCGAAGCTTCAGCCGCCTTTTCGGGGATTACTGTAATAGACGCTGTATTAGTGTATATAGGATTATGTGATCCTATTATAACATAAAAACTCTGAACAATTACCAAGAAACCCAAGTCAAAGAGATCTGATTTTCAATGAAAGGACTACTACTCCTTCAATCTCTTGAATCTTGATGAAACTACTCTCTACCACCATTTGATGTTGTTTTTAAATCCAAATTTGAAGTATCTCAAGATGACTACAATCTCAGCAGTTTTTTGAGATTATAAAAATCAGTCATGAAAACTTACAAATCAAGACAAAACAAGAGCTTCTAAAATTATGAAAAACAAATTCCAATACAAGATTTAAAATTTACTATATTCAATCCCAAAGATTCTCTGCAAATTCCTGTGAGACCCTCTTAAGATATGTTGATTATTTTACTTGTTTGTTTAAGGATCCAAAATCCAAGTTCTATTCTTTCTACAGTTGCTTCTATTCTTATCTCTGACCTGTCAGAGAGTGGGTGGTTTGGATGTTACGGAAGATTCCTAATATTAAAAGGTGGGGACCTAGTTGGCATTTTAGTTTGCTTAAAACATAAACACAAACACTAATTAAACCCTTAAATAATGACCTACCAAAACCATGTTTTTAAGGAACATCTAAAGAACACTTCCATTTATAGGTAAAATCGACTTGTTGGGGCTTGCATAGTTGCATCTCTTCTTGTTCTTGGAGTAGTCCCCTTGTTAGCGTACTTACTCTTTTGCCCTCGTAATTTGACTCATTATTTTGGTTTTATAATTTGAATAATATCATTATCAAGCTCGATAGTACGTCATAATGTGGTCTAGAATTTACTTTTTTCTTCTGAAATCTATACTTGTGCATATAATTCATCCTTTTACTAGCTTCGTTACTTTGGGATATGCCTCATGATCCTAGATATATATTGTGATTCAAATAGGTTGTCATAACTCATTTTGTGAACCAAAATATATGGCTTGCAAATGTACATCTTGGCTAGTAGCTCAAAATTTGTATTCGACCTAGAAATTCAACTTCATGTCCTAGAATTTGTGATATCCAAAAACAACCTTAAACTTTAACGCAATAAAAAATCCCCCAAAATTATTCATTGTGGTACAAAATTGTCAAACCCAACTAGTACATAGTATGCCTCGTGCTTTCGGAGTTTTTACCAAAATTTGTCTCTGGCAAAAATTTAAGCGAAGAATTAGTTAATAAATATTTATCATCCTATCTTAGTAGTAAAATATGAAAAAAACATAAATGGGAAAAATATTTTAAGAGAAATTTTTGATAAGTGAAAATTTATAAACTAATGGCCTCCATTCCGTACTAGTGAAGACAAGTGAAAAACAAATTGCCTAAACTCGGACAGATGTTAATGGTGCACAAACATTGAACCAATTGTTGATCTTGTCCCATTATTGAAATCAATCTCAACAAATTTTGTGAGAACTCAAACATCAAAGATTATGAGCAAGTCAAATTGTAAACACCAAAAACCAACGGCTAATAGGGATATTTTAGTCATAACAATTCAATCTTTGCAATACCAATATTTCTCTACTTCGTCTGTGGTACCCAGCTCTCACATTTTGAATTATTTAACCTTCTTCTTCATTACTTGAAAACTTGGACATGTTTTAGAAACCTAATTCCTATAATTTTCTAAGTTCAATAAAACAATGTCTGCTATATGGTTAACAACATAGTACCTTCTAATAAATGTATAAGATGTTTTTAAGTCAAAATACCTTCCACTAATGCTTAGGGACACACCAAATTTAATGGAAATCCTACAAATGTAGCCCTCGTTTTATACATTTTGGTCTGTCCTTGACCCAGATTATCTAACCCAAAGCGTGCAACCTAAGTTAAAATTTAAAAATATTTGAGTCAAATTCTTCCTAACTCGACTTCAATATCTCTCTTGATTACCTAAAAACAAAGAAAAAAGCGAAGTTTTGGAACCTCAAATTCTTCTCTATGAGAACCTAATTTTCGTTTTTATTACTGCTAGTATCATTCCTACGCATTGCATCCCATTGATATTGTGTGCAGCACAAATTGCCATGCTATCAACTAAGTTGGCTACTTGCTAACAAGTGGCACACATGCAGTGTCAGGATCGGTTCCAATAATGCCAATCATACAAATGATTTTGTTTTGTTTTTTTTGCTTATGGCACGGAGTTGAGCAGTCCAACCACCGTCCAGATACTAGATAACCGTTGCCACGGTGGGATGGTAGGCCAAGAAAAGTTGAGACAAAACTAAATTTTGTACTTATAGTTTAATTCTATCGTGTCATCTGGACTCGCGTGGAAGAGAGACATGTGCGAGCGTTAAAGGGAAGTTTTCAAGTGATGCATCCTGCAACAACCAAACCAAAATGTTTAAGTAAATTCATAAATCCACGTGTCCATGGTACTACCTGCATGATTAACAGGTGGTCATGATGGGTGTATTGGTCATTTGAGTAACGAATTAACCCTGGTGTTTTATTCTACCACTGTTTTTTCTTTAGAAGTTAACCCTTGTAATTGTAACGACCTAAACTATTTTTTCCATGGTTACATACTTACATAGTTACATTCTTTGTTTAACTAGTACTGAGAGAACTCATGCCTTCTTTGCGATATCTGCCACTATAATAATTTAGATTTCACCTCTCTGCTGATGTTATCGATGGGAAAATTCAATGTCGATTTTGATCCGATTTCAACAAATTGAAGGTTTTTTTTTTCTTTTTTTGACAAATTGGTAAACTCGGGATGTTTGTATTCTACCAAATTGAAACAAGTCCAGTGGAAAAGACAAATGGTGGTGTAGTATTAATTTTGTCTCTCAAGATTGGCTGTATAGGCGAGGTGCGTTTAAGGTTGAGCTAAAGAAGATGCATCGCTTGATGTAGGTAGAACAACAGTAAGTAGCAAAGACTCCATGCTTCCTCACTCCTCTCCTCTTTAGCTGGGTAGAAGTAACTTTTAATAGTCAGTGAAGACATTTTTTTTGTTTTGAATCTGCTACGCCAATTGATCGAGTTGGATCTGGCAATTGGTCAATTCGGTACATGGATTTGTTGCAATCATAAGGAGAATCTAGTAAAGATGATTTTGATTGCTTGTGGAATGGTTCAATTTGATGGAATTGACAATTTTGGTTTTTATTTGATCTGGTCAAATCAACTATTCGTTTCTTTTTTTTGGAAAAATTGCGAACTATTATTATCTTGTTGTCCGGTTGGCTCTCACAGTGCAGGTGGTGATGGCGGCGGAGCTTCTTATTGGTTTGTCTTTGGTTATGGTGATGATTTTCGAGAAGAAATCGAGAGAGGAGAAAGGAGGAAGAAGAAAGAAGAAAGGAAAAAACAGATTGAAATTTTAGAGGTGGTAAAGATTCGACCAGGATATTAGTGTTTTGGGTTTTTTTCATTTTACAAAGATGTCCTCAAAGTTGTAATTATTTACGTCTCTTTAAAGAAGAAAAAAAATCAAGGAGGGGCAGTGAGGTCCTTTCATCGTTGAACCAAATTCAATCTTTTTTGTGAAATTGGAAAAAAATGTCACGCTTCACATTGACACAAAGTCGCGTATATACAGTAGTCCTCCCTTCGCAGTCGGCCTATCTGTATTTGCTAAGGACCAGAGAAGGTTCCAACGCTTCCATAATGGGAATCGAGATCCTCGACTCCTCTCACAAAGAAAAAAATTGAGGAGCATGATCGACTGTTATATTGGAGAATGCCATCCCCAGATCATTTTGTTTGGAGCATAAACTTTTAAAAGGCTTAAAACCAATCAGGAAAACTTCACATTTGGTACATGTACTGTCTTGTTTTCAACCATTTTAAGTTAACCGTGACGCGTAGAGAATAGTTATGTGGACAAGCATGATTCGTAGAAGATTAGGTCGAAATACAGATTATGACAAAATAAATAGATTTAAAATTTTGAATTGATCTTTAACTCGATTTATATAGTTTAATTGTGAACATTAATCTCAAGTGGTTCCAATGTAAAAGTCCATTTTAACAGCAATGTTAAACAAATCCAACTAGTTCATTTTATTTTCTAAGAATTTTATTTGAGCAATCAATATCAGCTTTGATCATGCTCAAGCTCTAATATGTTTTGAGAGTGATGTTTTTGAAAGCTACTTGGGACAAATTTCGGTCTTAATTGATGTTACTCACATGATAAGCTACACTATTCAAAGCTAATTTTTTAGCAAATAAATGCAATAAATCCTAAGCCAAATCAATCAATGTGAACTTAACCATGTCTCTTTCTGACATGATTGCCAAATATAAGATTTTCTTGATGGTTATATGCTGCCACAACAAGAGAAGACGTTGCCTAGAAACAAAACAAAACAAAAAAACTACTCTTGAGGTCACAGGAAAGGCTCACAGTATTGGATTTACCCGAGGATGGATAGCAGCATCCAAGTCATGGCGTCCCAAGTAGCATCACAGATTTAGACCAGATACCAACCACAGAAGGCTTGCCATAAAAAAGAAAAAAAAAACTACGCAAGGCTTTGCATTTACACCCGGTAGATACATACGGTATTGATTCGAATTTCTTACTTTTGAATTGTCAACTAAATCATGAATATCTTCTCATACAAAAATAGCACGATCATGTCAATTAAGAAAGATACAACCACGTGTTCAGCAGGTGGCATCCTACTTCATAAGCCAAAAAAGAATAGAGTTACAACATGAGCTTGATTACAAACGTTCTGATAAAAACCAAATAGTGTGCAAGAAACACAAAAACATGATTTATTAAATTGGTAACCCGAATTTGCAAAAATCATTTTCCTAATTCCATTCTCAATTTCCTAAATTTCTCCAGGATGGTTGATCTTAGGAATGGTTGAGTAAACCCTCGATCTCAATTTCCTTGTTCCTAGCACTGACAATACTTCATGTTATTCCGAATCCGTTTTTTCATTCAAAACCCTTGTCGAGGCTATAGAGTCTCAATATTTAACAACTATTCACGATTTGATGAAAATCTGAATGATATTGTCGAGAATCAAGCTACTATTGTCAAGGCAGATCTAAGTATTTACACTTTTGAAAGTCCTCACGGATCAATTTGTCAAAGGAACCAAGGCGTATTCATTACGGAGGAAACGCTATCAACAATTCTTTTGGATCAATCTCTTTTGATGGTAGTGGTCCTTCTTCCAAGATTCATATTCCTATTTACGGTGAGGAATATGAAGCCCATAGTCACGTTGAATGGAAAGGTAGCTACCAACCTAATTTTCTGCTCATAAAGATCAAGAGATGTTTCCTCCAAACTCGGAAGAAGACTCGTGGGGATTTATCACGTTCTCATCGTGAGTCCTTGCAATGAAAATGTGATTTCATTATATGCATCCTTCTTGAAAATATCAATTCCCATATTGCATCGGAAGGCTGTCTTAAGAGATCCCATTACTTGCTACTCGGTCACGATCCGAACAAAATCCCGGAATGAAGAAGCTTCGTAAAGATGTTCGGGAAAGTAGGCGTACTTTCAATAAAAGATCCAACCTCCAAGAAATCACTAGTGAGGTGGAAAGAGAAGGCATCAGGGGAATGGCTATCAACAACTCCAAACGTGCGGCACCGAAGGGGAGCAAACAACTCAAACTCCGGAAAGTCATGCGACTAAGGCGCGCACAACAACAAGAAGCTGGAGAGGCCGCTTTAATCTTCCGTTTCCAATTGAAGAGGTAATCGAACTCCTAAAAGCGTGGATTCAAGATGGCGTTATCAAGATACCTCTATCAGGACATCCTCCAACCGAAGAAGAAATGACAAATCCTAAATATTCCGTCACCATAGGTTAAATCAATCACCCCACCAACGATTAGACAAATTGAAGCACATTTTTCAAAGAAAAGGAGGATGCGGGAGAACTTCAACTAAGACCAGGGAGTCCACAAAGATCCTCTTCCGTCGGGAGATGCATGGCTTCTTTGGGGACTCGATCCACAAACCATCTGGATCCTTGATGGAGCATTTATGTGAGATTCTGTATTTATCCCGGGCGTAAGCGTCAAGATATATTTGCGGCCCTCAACCATGTTATATCGTGCCCAAGCAACAATAGGAGAACTTCCGCACGCAAGGAATCGGGGAGGAGCTGCTTCACGAAAATAAAAGGGGGGAAATAATGAAGTAGAAATAAACTCATGTATGTGAGTTATATGAAAGGAAGAAACTCGTCCTTTGGGCCTTAACGGCCGATCAAAGCCTTTTAATGCTCGTGGCCGTGGTAACATCACCGCCTATACTGCGCCTAAAGCTCGTGGATGTAGCTACCCACTACTTATGCCTCTCGCTCATCCAAGATTTATGGTCGTGGTTACAAAGCCCATGAACCATCACCACGCCTCTCCCTGTCGTCTCATGCAACCACCATTCCTCCATGTCAAGGATCGTGGACCGTAGGCAGCCGAGCCTCAACCAACTGTTTTGTTTCCCAAAAATGCGGTCTCTTTCCGATCGCAATTCGCTGCTAAGAACCATTGCTACTCGTTTGTTGATACCATCAGGAGCTTCACCATAGCAACAACAACTACGGACAAAGCAAGAGCTTCACCACAGAAACAACAACTACGGACAAAGCGTAATCCGAACCGCATATTTTATTTTCCCATGGAGGAAGTAATGAGTCACGTCACGGAGGCAAGATGGTGATATATTTATTATGATAAACCCACTGCCCATACAAGATAGAACCCACGTAAACCACACTTGGAGACCGAGGCTCAAACAGTCAATCCTTGACATCAAGGACCTCTTCAACCCGGAAGATCACGGGGTCAACCAAGAAACCGTGACAAAGTCGCACTCTTAAAAAAATGTAAGCGTAAGGATATCATCACCTCCATGACCGGAAGGCGCCTAACCAAAAAGCAAGATTGGTTCATCCGTTCATAAGCGTTGTTTTCGGTGAAGAATCAAAGAGGAAAGTCGCGCCTCGGCCAAGCCTGAGATCAACCGCATCATGTATGCCACATCACCTACTCAACTCAAAGCACCTCCCTACCCAAGGCCTGCACAAATCTACGCGTCAACAACCCATCACCGGCAAAGTCATTGAGTTTCTAAATTTTCGCGATTTCCTATGGAAGGTAAATGGGCTGCCAAAAGTTTGGATATAATACAAATCTATTAAATGTATTGCGGTCATTGATCGACAAATGGCGAATCCAAAGATTTCGCCTTCATCGGTCGTCAACCACCTTACAAAGCAAATGCAATAGAAGTACATCTTCAGGGAAAATAGGCTCAAAGATAATTACACCTAGGGCCCGGCAAAGACAGATATCGACGAGGTTATCTTTGATATCAAAGCATCATCATCAAATCTTTACGATCCACGATCAATTCCTCAACATGAAGCCGTATACATGCATAAAGACTCCAAAAGTACACCGAGAGATATTATCACATATCCGCCACGCCATCGGATCTAGCACGCATCTACAACTCCTTACAAGACCGCATTGTATTCCCAAGACGATTTAAAAATACAAATCTAGTAATTAAATAGAAGTGTAACTGGGACTGCTCAATCGCATCCCATTACATACAACAATCCAAGATTCATAAGATAGTTCAAAGGGTGTCGCCTGATATGAAGTCCTTGAAGACTTGATAATAGCACATAGGAAACTAATGCTTCTCACCGGTACACTCCATCCAATGGCTCAGGAAGATTTTGCTCATACAAGCATCCCAAGCATATCTTCATCGGAATCGAAGGAAAGAATGAGCCTATGAGATAAAGAGTCGGGAATGTGAACCCATTTCATTCCGATCAATGCTCGTGAGTTTAAAAAAGAACATTTTAATTATGACTCGGCGGTACATACACCGAACAACTTAATGTTAAGGCCTCTTGCAATTGGCGTAATAGAGTTTGGCAAATTTTGAAATCCACCTGGAGAGGTTAGACATTCATTCTTACGGGACACATACACATTAGAGAAGATCGATGGTACAACTTCTGCACCCTGCGGTTCGGGGAAGGAGGCGTACATGAACACTTGAAGAAGTCATCATCTATATTTGGCATGTCCTTGGAATAATCAATGCCTCTCGGATTAGCGAGAATATCTCGAGGAAAAGAGCACATACCTTGAGTTCTCCTTGCTCGCATTTGCAGTGATCATAATTATTGGAGATTGCTTTGTTGCGGTGACGCCGCTCTACCGCCGCTAACAAAGAAAGTCATTCACATTGAGTGAATGTTCAAATTTGATCAACTACCCGTGGATATTACACTCACAAAACGAAGACGAGATGAACTTACCTTACCGCTTGGTTTGGAGTACATGAAGATGGGGAGCCGGTTGAGCTCAAAGGCCTTGATCGTACATGCTCTCGCTTTCTTTTCCTACCATTGATGGTAGATGAGCGGTAATTTGTTCAGCTCCCTGATTGATACCGCTTCACCCGATCACGGCTGCCAAGGAAGTTCAAACTAACTCGATATCTCCTATTAACATCTACAGCTCCATCTTATTAATTTTGTTTTTGTCTGTCACCATCTAGCTTACCCTTAAAAAAAATATCAACACATTACGTGCTAAGTAAGAGACTTAATATTGATGGTGGATTTTAGCTTAGGCTTTGTAAAAGTTTATCTACGATCCTAAGAGCGCCATAGTAGACCTTGATATGTATACGTATTAGCAAGGAATTTGAAGAATATATCAAAATATTATGAGTGCCATGCCTTTCTTCATATTGTATTAAAACTCAAACTCTAGATGAATTGTTCACTAGTATAGAGCCTAATGAGTATTTGAAGCTCTAGGCATTTGCATTATCCACTAATACATGACTTTCTTGAGTATTTTTCCATGCAAGTGTTCCCGTTAAACTCTTATCTTTGACATGACATGATAATTAATGTTATTTCGCAATGGAGTAGCATGAGTTTCGAAGTGTCGAGTTAAGACACGCATGAAGGCACTCAATCGAGCACGCAAGTTGTCTTGCTCTTTGAGAGATAAAATTAGTGAATTTGTGCGGCGCGCAAAATTCACGAGAATTGATCAATTTTGTGTCAAAGACTCTTAAAATTCAATTTTCTAACCTAATCAATTTGCAAAAATTAGGTTTTTACGGTTTTGCGCAATATCTTGAACCTTATTGGCGAGACCAAAGCACAAGCAAGCTAGGAAATTGATCTCGCCATGGACTAGTAGGAGCAAATCCTACCAAAAGTAGAAAACAAGAAACAAGAGAAAGCTGCGGCAAATAAAGATAGCGGCATAAGGAGCGACCACATCACTTGGCTGATTTTTCCTAACAATGTAGAGCCGAGGCCGGCCACGCCCCATATTATTACTGTTAGCCCCTCTTTCTCGTCAACCAATCAAAATGCTTTAAAGCGCATCACGACTTTTAAATTAAAAGTGGAAGTTGGTACAATTCGACGCCTAATAATTCCTTAAGGAATTGAACACCATTTTGCCCATATCGGTCTTAAAACAATCACGACTATGCGTTTTGCCTTGACCAATTCGATGAGCACAGCCTCCTCTTAGCACAAACAAAACAACCTCCATGATACTCACTAGCGTGCCCACTTTTATTCAACCAATTAGAATTCTCATAGACGTGGAAACAACCCCTAACATGACCAAAATTAGTCCGGTTCGTGAGATGAAAAGCGGTTGATGGAATTAAGACTGCATATGGTGGTCTTAAATCCACCGTGACCGGTCCGGCTTCGCCCAGTAGAATTGACCCGACCTAGATTTAATCTCTAATCAACGGCAAGTCAACGAATGTGCTCACGAGGGGCCCGACTACAACTCTGGCCGATGTTTGCTCCATTTCCTTGACTAACACTTAAAATCGTTGGCTCAAAATAGGTTGACCACATGGCCAAAAACCCTAATTTATGTTAGCGACATCACATTACATCGCAAATCGATCTCGTAGTCCAACCCATTTGCAGATCGAGTGTCCTAGATTTGATGTTAATCGACCGCAAGGTACGGATATGTTCACTGGTGGCCCGGCTATAGTTCCAACCAATTGTATTGCTCCAAGCTTACCCGGCTAACCGCCGCGATTCGCTCACCCAAATGGCCTTGGGCCACATGACTTGGGGTAAAAGCCTCGGGTTCGACCAGCGCGGTGTATAAGCTGCCGCAAAGCAATCCCCGCCACCCAAATTTGTCAAGAAATTGATCGCCCATATCTAATTCCAGCGACCAATAAGATGTTGTCATGATCACCACCACCCCCTCTTCCATGAGGGACGATCGGCAATCCACAACCTACTCATACGGCTTTCGAAGGCGCCCAAAGATAGCTGCCACGCTTCTTATAAGTCTTAAATAAATTAGTGGCAACCAATAACTGCCGCAAAATCATCTAAACCATCAATTTGGCTATAAATTTAACCGGTCTAGATTTAACTGGGGCCAACCAATAGGATGTCAAAATGGCTACCAGCCATCACTCTCTTATAAGGGAATGAGCCCGAGCTCACCTTTGGCGTGCACAAATAGCTCTGACTGACTTCTGAAGATGGCGGTCATGCTCCTTTTAAGACATTAAGCTCGACTAATTTAAGCGAGCTTTATACAACGTGTTTTATGAACGCCGATTGATGAATTTGCTTAAAGCGATGCTTTATACACATCGATTACAAACGGCGTTTTTATAAATATCGATTTCACAAATAATTTAATTATTTGACCTAAAAGCGCTACATGATATTTCTTACGCAAGTCTCATGATTTGACACATAACATATGACACAGCTGCCTAGCTTGCGCGTGATTAGTCAAAATAATACGTCTTGCAAGCAAAGACCCACATGTGACTTAACATACATATTTTCCACAAAAATACTCGGACATCATGTCACAAGTAGGGGATGTTCATGGGGGAGTGGTCTGGCGGTTTGAAATTGTAATGAGGCAACGAGTTCAGCAGTTTTTAAGGAATTGAGGAGGCGGCCGTGCGGAGAAACTCCTTGAGCCAGTGTTTGTCAAACCCTCACCGCGGATGCCCTGTTTGCACAAAAGAAGTACTTTGGTCGAGAGATCAATCATGGGACTCGGCCTAAACCAAGACAATGGGCGTTCAGTCAATTCGGTCACCAAGAGAGAGGATGGAGTCGTCTTGTAGGAGGAAGGCGAGAAATGTGTGATAATGGTGATCGAGGAATTGTAGGTGTGTTGTATGATTAAATAAGATAAGTTACGAATGATTGAATTTACTCTGTGAGAGTAATTGCTCAGACGATTGAGTTGTTAATCTCTTATTGTCTGTTTTAGCGTAAGATTTTCTTTTTTAAATCATGATTTGAAGACTTATTATATTTCTAGAATTGTAAACACCTTGATCCCATGAAGTTTTCTGATTCTTTGGAGTCAAAAAAGTGGAAAGTGAAAATCGTGTTAAAACGATTCACTCATCGATGCGGAGACTTGGTTGATTTTAGTCCACTACTTTGCTAACTCCTTTGATTGCACGACTTGCTCACATTCATCGTGTGTATGAACAACACGTGTCGTGAGCCTTGAGACCAAAACCCTAGTTAATATCTGGCCTGTTATAACATGATCGATGTCTAAGTGATTTGTGGACTGCAAGGCGTGACGTGAAATTTAGTTAGTCGATTCTTTGACTTCATGGGGCGATGAGTCCTTGTATTCTTGAGTCAAACGTGATTTGCAAATGTTACGATACTCATGAATTGAGCGTGCATTGAGACAAAGTTGTCACGATCGCATCGAGTAGTAGACCTTGATATATACGTATTCATGAGGAATTTGAAGAATATATCAAAATATTATGAGTGCCTATGCCTTTCTTCATATTGTATTAAAACTCAAACTCCTAGATGAATTGTTCACTAGTATAGAGCCTAATGAGTATTTGAAGCTCCCTAGCTGCATTATCCACTAATGCATGACTGTGAAGTATTTTTCATCTTTGTGTTCCCAGCTTAAACTCTTAATACGGCATGACATGATAATTAATGTTCGCTCGTAGCGGAGTAGCATGAGTTTCGAAAATTAATAAAGGGATTAAGACACGCATGAAGGCACTCAATCGAAGCACCGCAAGTTATCTTGCTCTTTGAGATAAAAATTAGTGAATTTGTGCCGGCCATAAATTCACGAGAAATTAAATCAATTTTGTGTCGGCCGCAAAATTCAATTTTCTAACCTAATCAATTTGCAAAAATTAGGTTTTTTAGGTTTTAGCAATATCTTGAACCCTTATTGGAAGAGAGACCAAACCTAGGCAAGCTAGAATTGATGCACGCCATGGACTAGTAGGGCAAATCCACGAAGTAGAAAACAAGAAACAAAGAGCTGCGGCAAATAAAGATAAGCGACATGGAGAAGCTGACCACATCACTTGGCAGAGCAGTTTGCCCTGTGACGCTGCCGCCGACAGCCACGCCCCATATTGTGCATGTTGGCCCCGCCAAATCGACCAATCAAAATGCTTTAAAAAGCGCATCACGCACTTTTGATTAAAAGTGGAAGTTGGCTGATGCATGCCTTTAATAATTCCTTAAGGAATTGAACATAGGCTGCCCATGTCGGTCTCAAAACAATCACGACTATCGTTTGTAGCCAATTCGATGAGCTGGCCTCCTCTTACTACTGACAAAACAACCTCCATGATACTCCCTTTGGCGTGCCCACTTTTATTCCAACAATTTAGAATTCTCATGTACCTTAGGAAACAACCCTAACGCAAGCCAAAATTAGTCGATTGCGCGAGATGAAAAGGGTTCAATGGAATTAAGGCGCATATGAGTGGTGTTAAATCAATCGTGACCGTCAAACTTCCTTGACCGAATTGGCCAGGCCTAGATTTAATCCTAATGTCAGCGGAAAGGTCTGAATGTACTCACCCCCAGAGCCTACAACTCTGGCCGTCAATTTGCTCATTTTCGCATTTAACACTTAAATCGTTGGCTCAAAATAGGTTGACCACACCTGGCCAAAACCTAATTTATGTTAGCGACATCCATTCTGTCGCAAATCGATCTCGGCCGTCCAACCGTTGCAGAATCGGTGTCTGGTTTGATGTTAATCGGTAACCCAGAATACGGATATGTTCCTTTAGTGGCCCAAATATAGTTTCCAACCAATTGTATTGCTCAAGATTGCCCGCAGCAGCGATTCGCTCACCCCAATAGGCTTGGCCACATGACTTTAAAGCCTCGAGGTTCGACGGCGCGGTGTATAGCTGGCATGAAAGCAATCTGGCCACCAGTTTTCTTTGGCCAAATTGATCGGCCCATATCTAATTCCGGGCGACCAATAAGATGTTGTCATGATCATAGCCACCTCTTCCGGCGAGACGATCGGCAATCCACAACCTACTCCTCGGCTCTCGGCCCATCAATGGTAGCCGCAGCTTTAACATAGGAGTCTTAAATAAATTAGTGGCAACGATAACCCAGCAAATCATCTAAACATCCAATTTGGCTAGCAAATTTATCAGGTCTAGATTTAACTTGGACGACCAATAGGATGTCAAAATGGCTACCTGACCATCACTCTCTTATAAGGGCCAGCCGGCTCACCTTTGGCGTGCACAAATAGCTCTGCGGCTTCTGAAGATGGCGGTCATCTCCTTTTAAGGCATTAAGCTCGACTAATTTAGCGAGGCTTTATCTAGCGATGCTTTATGAACATCGATTGATATTTGAACTGCTTGCTTAAAGCGATGCTTTATCACAGCGCCGATTACAAGCAGCGTTTTATAAATACTCGATTTCACAAATAATTTAATTATTTGACCTAAAAGCGCTACATGATATTTCTTGCGGCCAAGTCTCATGAATTTGACTGTAACATATGACCACCCGCTGCCCTGGCTTGCGCGTGATTGGTCAAAATAGCTAGGTCTTGCAAGCCAGACCACTTGACTTTCTACATATTTTCCACAAAAATACTCGAGACATCATGTCACAAAGCTGGGGATGTTCCTTGGGTATTGATCGGCGGTTTTGTTGTAAATGGGGCAAAATGAGTTCTTTGGTTTTTAAGGGAATTGAGGAGGCGACCGTGCGGAGAAACTCCTTGAGCACAGCCCGTATCCAGGCCTCACACCGGATGCACTACAAAAAGGAGTGATTTGGGTCGAGAGATCAATCGCAGGACTCGACCTAAACCAAGGCAATGGGCGTTCGAGTCAATTCGGTGCAAGAGAGGATGGAGTCGATACGTAGGAGGAAGATGAGAAATGTGTGAGATCAATGGTGATCGAAGATTGTAGGTGTGTTGTGTGATACCGAAATAATATAAGTTAAGATGATTGAATTTTGCTGTTGAGAGTAATTGCTCGGACGATTGAGTTATTAATCTCTTATTATTTGTTGACGTAAGATTTTCTTTTTTAAATCATGATTTGAAGACTTATTTATATTTCTAGAATTGTAAACACCTTGATCCCATAAAGTGTGTGATTGCTGGAGTCAAAGAGTGGGGGAAGTGAAAATCGTGTTAAAAACCGGTTGCTCATCGTCGCGGAGACTTGGTTGATTTTTAGGTCCACTCTTTGCTAACTCCTTGAATGATTGCACGACACTCACATTCTCGCCATTGTATGAACACCGCGTCTTGCGTAGACCTCAGACCAAAACCCTAGTTAATATCCCCCATGTAACACGATTGATGTCTCGTGATTTGTGGAGTCTGCAAGGCAGACGTGTATTTAGTTAGTCAGTTGCTGACTTCATGGGACGATGAGTCCTTGTATTGCTGAGTCGAACGTGATTTGCAAATGTTCTGAGACTCATGAATTGAACGTGTCTGTTGAGCTTTCATGAAAAAATTTATTTTCAATATGTAAGCTTTCACAAATTTTTGAAAATATACTCTCGAGGGAGCAAAAATAATATATATATATATATATATGTTTTTCAAATTCACGTGATTTTCACGTTAAAACATATTTTTGTAAAATCAATGTTTTGATTTTGAACAACTGCTGAAAGTAGACAATTATACATGGTGAAATAATGTCTGTATGTGAGTTTTCACAATTGTAGAATGGACTTCTGTCCAATTTATGAAAAGCCAGTGGATGTTAAAATTCACATGGGTTGTTCACGGTTTTATGAAAATCAAGTCATGATTTTGAATAATGAATTTTGCTCGTCTTTTCAGGTTTGAAGGAACGAGCAAGTTTTCGAAATTCTGACGTTATAATCACTACAACTAGTGAAATTGTAAATATGTAAGTTGGATTGTTACCATTTTTGTTGCGAGTTTGTTATTGGTATATCCATGACTCCATGTTTTTCGCCTCAGATAATGGTGACTTCCAGTTACAACCACCCTTCTGGCTCTTCCGGGGAACGCTCCAGAAATATCAAATCAAAGATGAAGACTTCTTAGAGTGTTTCGTGCTAAGATATATGCTTTCTTGGTCTTAGCAGATGCGGAGGGAAAGCATGATGAAATATCACAGAAGAAAAGAGATGAAGATGAAAAGTTCATATCTCATCAGCAGAAGCATCGCCGACTTGCAAGTGAGACTATCGGCTGAAGATGAAGTTCGGCCTTGTGTTGACTATGTAGCTCCTGATTCAGATGTGGATGAATGAAGAATTTCATCATAATTCGTCATCAGAAAATTCAGAAGTTAGGTCTTCATTGAAATTGATGTAGAATCTTCGTCCGATGTCGGATTTTTGTGATCTACCCATGTTTCTTCATCCTCGGAAAATTTCCAAGCTTTAACACAGAAGATTTTCAGCTTTTGAGCACGTTTAAGCGCCGAAATTGATGAAACAGTAAACTTCCAGAAGGTTTTCAGAAAATTTTCAGCTGTCATGTAGTCCAAGGTTTTGGCCACATCTTTTTGCTCGTTCATCCAATTGTTGTGAATTTTGGATATGTTGTAGAGGACATCCATACGAAGAGAATGAAATATGACTCAACCTTAGATTCCTCACCAATTGCTCCAAGCTCGCTTCTTTGTGCATGACAAAGTAAAATTGTCTCGAACTGAGCTTGTTGTAAAACGCCCATGTTGTGTCTTTAGACCATTTGCTTGTGTCTCGAACGCTTGATGAAGGATTTCAATGTCATTGATTAATTTGAAATCTGAAACCCTTTGTTAATACATGAGCCACGGTGCTTGCAGTACCATTTTTGTTTCACTCGATCGTAGAAACATTACTTCGAAACCCCGGTCACGAGACCATAACTTGGCTCTCAAGAGGGATGATGTAATGACCATGGTTGTATGTATCGGTTGTAGCATTCATTTTATGATGAATGATTAGCATAAGCGAAGTTTGGTTTCAGTCATGAGTCTTGGACTCGTGAAACCGATCGTCATGATCAGTGGATCGTCGGTCTCCAAGTATTTAGTTGAATCTCCTTTTCGTTTCCCATCTTCTGGCAGGACCTAGATTGAGGACCCAGGTACAAAGACTTGATGTAAAGACCTAGGTGGCCTAAGTTGGAGGTACCTTGATGAAGGACTTATCCAAAAGACCTGGTGGACATCGATCGACTGTAGAGGTTATGAATCCCGTCTAAGAATTACTGCTTGCATGTTGTATGCTCTGGAAGCTGTATGAACCTCATACGACGTCGGAGTTCGATGCTTGACCCCAAATTTTGAATCTAAGAGACTTAGTTATCACATGAAAAAAGAATCACTCAATTTGGAGTTGTAGAGGTCAGCCAACGAAGCGTGCACATTTGTAATTTGTAATCCCGTATAAATTTTTCAGATTTCCGTAGACCTGACGGTAAAGGCCATATCTTTGATATCGAATGTCCGATTGATGTGCCCTTTTGGTATGTTGTAGAAGAGACATATACGAACATCTTTCATTGAGGAAGTATTGTCCAATTTCTCACCCATTGGTACGTTTTTGTAAACCCATGGCCTGAACTGTGTTGTATCTCCTTTGTAGAGGCGATGAGAACATCTTGTAGAAGACTTTGGCTTGTTCCCGTCTGTCGTACAAGCTTTGGGAAGACGTTCATGTTAACATGTTTTCATGTCTACACATCTTGATACGAATCGTTAGGGCTTGAAGAAATACGATCCATCGAACGCTTCAGAGAATATAATAGATAGTTGATGAAGCGGGATGTTGCTCATAAAACCGTTGTATCCTTGTTGATGCTGAGGTCATGGATGGTGTTCCTCTAGAGATTATTGTTGATGCTGATACCATGGTTGAAGTTGCTCCAAAGACCGAAAAGGCTAGAACCATGATTATAAATATAATCTTTGCTCCTCCATCCAGATGAGCCTTTTACATTCACGTGTAAGAATATTTCTATACATATAGTAAATATCCTGTGGGCCCATGTAATAACTTTGGTTAATTAAGAATATTGCTAAATATTTTGGTTACCATTCTAGGGGATTAATTCCTATTAACTCTTCCTTGATGGACGGTCGAGATTGGATTGCTAACTCTAAACCCTAGGAACCTTGGTCCTCCTTCTACCTATAAAAGGAACTCAATAACCATTAGTATTGGTTCGAGAATTTATTATTCATTACACAAAAGGTCAAGAAGGAGAAACCAAGATATTCCACTGTATTCTGTTCTACGGGTGTGCTTGCAGCCTTGGAGGATTTCTTGGATTCAATCAATGGCTTCATCAGGTATTCTATTTTAACACAACTATGCGTATTGTGATTATCATGTTGTTCGAAGATCCGACCGTTATGTATATAAAATAAAACTTATATTTGGCATCGAGCCTGGTTTAGAACTCCATGATTGTCCTTGATGATTGTATGCAGTTGTTGTGTTTATATCAATCCATAGTATGTCTGTTTGATTACTAATATTCATGTTTATGTACCATTTATAAATATGAATATTTTGTCTTACTTGATTGATATTAAATTTTGATTGATTGAGCAAATAAATCATGCGACTATATTTTTATTTTTTTTAGATCCTGTTAATTATAATATGGGCTCACCTATAATAGCTTGATATGTTTCTATGATTATTGGATTTATAACATATAAGAAAGATTTGATGTGTTGTTTCATCCGATTGAAAATGATATGATCTCGTATGATTTTTGCTTGACGTGATATAACATGATGATGTAATTAATTTATGATTAATAACATGTTTTGTTTGATTCATGCGTAAAGTACTCAAAACGTTTGTTTAATATGCGAAGTATGCGGCTACGGTTATGTGAAGATGAAACGTTTATGAAAAATGAAAGTTTATATGTATGGGGCTCACTATGATGTTTATGAAAGTTTATTGGGCTTGGTTTAATATTTCTTAACTATAACATAAACATGAAATGTATGTTGGGTTCTGTTTTGGACAAGCCCATAAGGTTAAAATCATCTTGGTTTGACATTAAGAAAACAGTTGACCATAATGTCTGACTTTGACTGTTTGACTTTGACTGATCGTTTGACTTCTGCTGTTGACTTTGACCGACTATTTGACTTTTTCCGTTGACTTTGGCCGGCTGTTTGACTTCTGCCGTTGACTTTGCCTGTCTATTTGACTTTCAGTCTTGACTTGACTGTTTGACTGTTGACTTTGAGTTTTGACTTTTAATTTTGGTTTTTAATATGAACATGTATAGAACTTTATTGTATGGTAATAACTATAACATGTTTTAGATCACCAAAATGTTTGAATTGTATGCCCATTAGCTATCACCACAGTGATACTAAAGTATTATGTTATATTAACATGTCATTATAAGTCTACACCGTTTTGTGCAATCACATGAGAATAACTATCACCCACAGGAGATGTTTGTTCAAGTGTTTGTATATATAAACATAAAGAAATTAACTATTTAGTCATACATATTAGAATGAAAAGTTACCCACAGGTTACTCTAATTCACATGTTTGAACAAATATTATGATTATGTATGTAACCATGAAAGGCATAATGTCCACAGATGTTTGTCTTTGCTTTCTTATATATATGTGAATTTTTTTTTTTTTTTTTTTTTTTATGACTTTATGACATGATTGATGTTTTATTTGCAAACCGTAAAGTGTAGGTTTTGCAGTTATCGACATCATGTGATAATGACATTATTTTAGTTGATTGGCTATCACCACAGTGATGTCAAATCACTTTTGGTCATGATCACAATTTTGTCAAATGCTTGTAATCTTGTTTTTCTTACATATATCAGAACAAAACTTACCCACAGGAAATTGGAGTTCACATATTTAAGAAAACACTGACTGATATGATTGTTGATCATACATTATGGATATGAATTGATTTAAATCTTGAGCGTGTCTAGTGTCATTATGTTTAATTTTTCTTTTGACCATTTTTGATAGACACATTCAAATAAAATCATGATTAAGTAAACGCCACATGATTTTTGGTACATACTTTCTTTAAAATGCTTATTTAATTTTTTTTTAATTCTTATTATAGAATTGAGTAACCCATAATGGATTTTCATATTTTAAATGCACAATCAAATATGTTACTTTAAGTCTAAAGCTCGGTGCATTTTTTAAAGAAGAAATAAAGAATTATTGTTTTTGGGTTATTTCTTATATTTGTGAAAATCATTATCTACACTATAACCTTTATTTATTCCGATCCTTTATCGAATTTAACTAGCGATGCATCAAAGAATTTCCTTCAACGAAATTTCATTATTGAATTATACTTATAGTTGCTTAATGCTCAATTCTGGTTTACGAAAGGTTCAATACGTTTGGATATTTTTCAATTAAAGCGTGTTGATATTTTCTCAATTTATGTATGACATGATTTTCAATAAATGTTTCAGGGTTACTCATAATTGTTTATAATCGACTAATTTTATGATCAGATCAAGTATGTACATATCATTGAATGGGACCACGCGATGTCACAAGAAAAGTTAGTGTGATATTTGCATTTGTACATGTTTGCTGGATTGTTTAGTTATCACCACAGTGATACTAAACTCTTATCTTGTAAGTGTTGTATATTTTGAGTCCTTTCAGTTTGATTTAACGATTAGAACAATGCTGCTCACAAGTAGTTTTGGTTCACAAATTTAAACAAGCATTAAGGTTATCTAAATGTTTCATATACATGTGAAATAATAGCCACCCACAGGTGACTACAACTCACATTATATTAGGTTGAAAATATTTAGAATTATTGGAGTTTGTTAATACATTTTAGGACGTGAGTTGCCCACAGGTGATTCTAGTTGTGGTATTGAACAAACATAATGTTGTGTGTATGAGAAGGTAAAATATGTACTAATGTTTTTCATGTCTCACATTGTTCCTTGATAAGGTTTTACCACAGGAGAATCTTATTGAAGGTATGAAACTATTGTAAGCTTAATTGTCATTTATCTCTAATATAAATTTCAGATTTTGTTCTTATTAATTGTTGATTATGATTATTTTGTAGACTTTTAATGGTCCATTTTTTGGAAGATAAAATTGTTTATCACCTGATGATTTTTCACATTACTGTGTACATCTATCAATTGCATTACGAATCTCAATCCGTGGATGTTTTCTTGAACATTCATTATTGAAATTGAGAGGCAATTATAGAGAAAGCGAAAATCATAAAGTCTGATAAAGGTGGTGAATATTGTGAAAGGTATGACAAAACAGGATAATATCCTAAATCTTTTACGTAGTATCTCCAAAATTTTGGATTTGTTGCTCAATACACAAGGCCAACTTATCCTTGGCATAATGGTGTATAACAAAAGGCAAAATCATACTTTTATGAAAATGGTTAGAAGCGTGATGAGTTATGCATAATGACCACATATCAGTGAATGTATGTTCTTTCAACAACTGTGTAATTTAAATAGATTTCCGAGTAAAGCAGTTTCAAAGACACACTTTGGACTAGAATGGTTGGAAACCTAGTTTAAATCACCTTTAAGTTATGGTTGTTCAGTTGGAGGTGAGGGCTTACATTCCAAAGAATGAAAATTGGATTTGGAAACCGATAGGTGTGATAAACACCTAATTTAATATCTAGTATTTATGCTTTCTTTGCTATTTTTACGTGTGAATTATGTATCTTATGTTAGCTTTATGAGTGTATTAGGTGTTTTGGAGTCATCGGAGCAAAAAGAAGCGGAACTCGCTCAAATCCGGAATTTCTTTGTATCACCTTGAAGAGGACGAAAAGACGAAGGAAAAGGCGAAAGAACGAGGTTATACCGATCTCGTATGAGGAAGTTAGAAGCCTCTGAAGCAAGTTAAAGTTGTCCGCAAAAGTGAGGCAATGACAGACTCAGTTAAAGACAACAACCAGCAATTACTCAGGGCAGCCGCGAGCAGGAAATGAACTGTCGGTCTCGGTAGACTGCACGGTGAATGAGGATTGTTAAGTGCGAGCGACAACTCGTTAAGGGCACCCACTCCTTTATAACCAAAAGCTGAGGTCGAATGTTACACCCATTTCATCTTTGTTCGAACTGAAACAAAAGTGAAACCAAAAGTTCAGGCTGGAAGCTTCAGGTCCGGTTGAGTATTTTTAAGAGAGGATCGAGTTCAGTCAAGGAAACAGATCATTGGGTTTAGTTTGTATTGAAGTAATGAATGGGAGAAATACAGATGCAAAGAGCTGTAAAAATGGGTTTTGAAGTTCGAATGGTTGTTCATGAGCGATCTCGCAATGACCGAGATAATCTCAAGTCCTGGAAGAAATGGTTGAATGGGTTTGTGTCACAATTGTGTAATCATGAGGAAGGAGGTATAGAATGGCTTGGAGATCAACCTCGATGTTGTATCTCCATCATTAGCAAAACGCAGACAAGGCATTTGTGTAAATGCCTGAACGACTAGAAGATATAAAATCTGCAACTGTGATGGCTGGGTTGATGCTGGTTTGAAGTAAGGGACAAATGGGTCTGTGAGCGAGAACAGAGCTGTTGCTAATGGAGCCAGTGGCAAGTGATAGGGCTGACTGATGTTGATATTCATGGGTTCATGTTAAGAGATGGGGCTTTGTTAAGAGCAACAAGAAGCAACAGGGTGGACTTGTTGGTGATTGAAACAGTCGGGAGATGAAGCTAAGAAGCTAAAGGCATTGGTGGTATTGGCAAGTTCGGTTGAATCGAGTTCAATGACAAATGGAAGTCGAGAAAGATGGAGTCGGTGGTGTCTTGCTGACGGTAACCACTGCAATGGATTGAGGCAATGGTGGTGTCGAGGTGGTGGTAATGGCTAGGCCAAAGTAGAGATGGAGCTGTTGGTACAGGGTATTGGAGGTTAGAGGAAGATAAGAAGATTATTAATGTGTTTGCTGGATTAGTGAAGTTGAGGAAGTGCCAGAGATGTTGTGGGTTTGAGCTGTGAATGCAGCTGGTGGTTGAGCAGCTGCAGGAGGCACTGGTGGTGTTGGAAAGGATGAGATTGGACTCTGGAGCTGTTGTGACTACTCGAGATCGAACAGGGAAAATAGAATGTATGGGAAGTTATCATTGGTTGAGTCTTGGAGCTGCGGAATGGCAGTGAACTGAGAAGAATGAGGACGAGCAATAGGTTCAGACGGTGCTGGTATGGCAGCGTTAGTTAAAGCAAGTGCAGCTGTCTTGGCAGTGCGCAGCGTTGGATGGATTTCAGTGATGGAAGCTGGTGGCAGGGCAGAGCGGAGAATGTATCAAGTTACAGTTATGGTGATTGCAGGTGGCAACCGGAGATGGAATTCATGACTGGCTGAGTTTGTGTGAGCTTGTATGAAGGCAGAGGAGTTAAATGCAGAGGAGTTGTGGGCTGAGTTCCGAGCATTGTAGTCTGACGTGCTCATTGCGAATGAATTAGCATTGCAGTGCGGGTAGCATTGCGAAATGTTATGCCATAAGGCTGCAGGTTTGCCGGATTGTTTGAATTTGGACAAGAGCAAGCTTGTATGTATGCATAGGATTATAATGAGAAATTGCACTGCAGCTCGAAAGGTCGAGTATGTGATACTCGGCGCAGAGGAGATTATGGTTTGCTGGCATGAGTATATGGCATTGCAGCAATGGAATTGATAGGCTCTGGAGTTAAGGATATAGCAGGTGAAGTGAAGATTGAGTGCAGTTGAGTCGTTGCGATCCTAGAATGCAATGTTGTGTGCTATCAGGTTGGAGCAGAGTTGCAGAGCTGATACATGGGAATGAAGTGTAGATGGTGCTACGTTGCTGTGCCAGTGCGAATGCAGTTGCAGTGAGTCATGGCTCGAGGCAAAGGAAGTGTGGCAGTACTATGAGCCATGGATGGTGAAAGCAAATGGAGACTGACAAGCTGCAGAAATTGTGCGAAAACGGAGTGAAAATGGCGCGCCTAAGTGAGCATAGTTCCTGTGAGCAGAATTTCGGAACTTGAAGCATGAATCGCAATATTTCATGAATCATGAAAGGGTATGAGTCGAATGGAAGAGTTGGCGGCCGAATATATGAGCTACGCGTCACGCTTTTAGGCGCGTTTCGCAAGAGATAAAGAATTGGTTTGGATGATTTTTGTGAATGTTTGGAATGCGAGAAGGGGAGATGAGTTCTTTGGAAGTACATACTTGTTGGTGACAGATTTCGATGATTCAAGTAGCCTGAGACAAATTTTCCGACGACGGATTGCATAGGCACGATCGGATTCCGCGATGACGTCGGCAATCCAGGCGACTAGTTTTGGACCCAAAATTCCGTGAGACTTATTTTCACACATGGGCTTGGTGGACGAATTTGAGACGGGTTTGGAGAAGACTTGACCTACTTTGGGTATCCTTTTGGGAGAGGCATATAAATAGAACTTTTCTCTAAACCTAGATGATATCTCCATTAGGGAGACTTACTTGTTGTCTAGGGTTTCACATGATAGTTTTCTTCTTTGCTTTCTATGATGATTTCCAAAAACACAAGTAACTAAGTTTTTATTATTGGTTGAAGATGTAGTTGGATTTTGCAACCAAGTTATGATTTTTATGAATTAGTTTTCTCTCAATATTATCGTATGATTTCTACGGGTTACAATAATTGCATGATTGATCGATTGCAATATGATTGAATGTTTGTTTAGTTAAGTCTAGAATTGATTGAACTCACATCCATATCTATAGCTATTTTAGGGTTTTCATCGAGCGATAACCTTGAATACGAGTAGCATGATATGATTCTAGGTTGTAGTGATACATCCTCGTAGTCATATGTAGAAATTGACCTTTGTTCGAATTGTTTGCGCAATGTATTACAATTGCATTGATTAGCCTATTTATGAAACTTAATGCTCCTAGGAATTGAACTTGATTAGCGCAAGGCGTTAGGTTATTCTTTAGGTAGATTTCACATACGCAGCTCTAATGTGTGTGTTGATAACTTAAGAAATTTACGGAGTATTCTTGCAATAAGGTATTCTATGGCTTTTGATGATAGCGAGATTAAATACGAATTCTATTCATATATTCATAAACTTGTTTACAATTGAAGATGAAACCTTTATCCAATATTTTCACATCCTTGATTTGCGTACTTTATTTGCTTTTTGTTTATTTTTATTTACACAATCAGAAATTCTTCCGGTGTTTTATATAGGAAACCATAACAATTTGACAACCTAGACCTCTCTTGTGGGATCGATCCTTTCTTGCCCTTGCTATATTTATATTTTGAGTAGTAAGAAAGTGTAAATTATATTTGTGTCGGCTGACAACCGGTCAGAAACTATTATTGGTTTATTGGTTTTCCTAAATGATCCAAATGGTATTCTTTAACTTTCTAACCGTAGTATGAGACTTATTGAAACCGAAAATATAAATTTCTTAATGATGGCATAATCAGTGGGAGTACGTGGATATATTTGTTCAAAAAATCATGATAATGATCCTTTTATTTAAGATTTCTACAGATATTGTGAATCTTCTCATTATCAGAGTGTTAGATAATGAAAGACCACAAATTACTAACCCAATACTCCATAATATATATAACTACTGCCAATAAAGAAATTTTTTGATAACAACATGAACCAGCATTAAGAAGGTCTCAACAGAGATTGTAAGAAAGTTATTCATGTTGTTTCAGTGATTTTCTTACAAGAATTTATTACATTTTGATATGGAATGGCAAAGACTCGGTTTTAGGTTCACAAATATTATGTGTAATAATTTTGATTAACGGATTGATGCTATGTGAGAAAAAATCATTGGTTGAAAGTCAAGTCTCGGATATTGTTTAATTGCTCGAAAGACACAAATCGGTTGTATGAAAGTGGGTCTTTCTGACCTAATACGACTGTAATAGCAATTTTAAACGGTATAAAGCAAGACTTATTTCCAAAGATTTTACTCTGAAATGACGCATTGATTATAAATAAGTTTTTCTCTCGTGTCAAAGAAAGACTTATTCAGAATTATCATAGTATTATTAGTAGCTCAGTATGACCTAAGAGTTGCATTAATTAAATGTGAAAATAGCCTTTATTAATGATAAATTTTAGTCTACAAATTTTAAAAATCAAAGTATGAAATTTAAGCAGCCTCCCATAATGGTATATGAAATTCAACAAAACTATAAATGTTTCAAGTTTTGGATGAAATTATTACAGGTTTATGCATATACCTCAAGATCCGTGGGAGAAATTCATACTCTTGGTCTTGTATGTTAAGACATACTACCTACGAGTAGTGATCTTGACTTTATGCATATCTCTATATTTTTTGAAATAAAGGATATCAATGAAGCTTACCATGTGATAGTAATATCATATGGATTACTAAAGCTCTCATATAAGGCATATATCGAATATTCAAGGAATTTTGAGATAATAACAGATTTTATTTCATGTTGGATAGAAGATATAAATTTAATCTTCATTACGTCTTAATTCTGATATGAAACTTATAACAAGTTGTTAATATGTTAACTAATTGCCTAAAGAATCGAAGAACAAATTACAGGAAAGCTATCAAGAATTTTGAGATACTATTTTAACTTATGTCTTATAATTAGTTAGCAAACCCAACAAGAGTTGATTGGGTTTTCAGACTTCAATTTTTGTGGATGTATGGATTCTATAAAGGAAGAATCCATTAATACTAGTCCCACAATTGAGTTTGAATATTTATGACTGCGATACTTAGAGACTTAAGGTTTGTCTCTACATTGCTGAAATTTACTGTCTTAGCTTCGCAGCATTAAAGCACGATATGATACAAAAGGAACAAAACACATGAACCTTGAGTATATATGCGTGAATTAGGAAATTCAGAAACAATAGTTGTTCATTTACCGCTTAAGCACAATTGCATTCGGAGATGCACTTAATGAACAATTACCTTTTAAGACCTCTTAAGAAAAGATTAAAATCTTAGGTCTGTGGGAGTAATTGATTATTGAATTCAGCTAATTTATGTGCTTATTTTTGAAAACTAATTGAGCTCTTAATAATGTACTTCTGAATTTATTTCTGTATCCATATTTAGTATACACTTATGTGAATGGATGAATGTTAACAGAAATTGTCTTTCTTTTGAAGACATAACTGGACCATTATGATATCCCCATTTAAGGCCTGATTAAGTAAGTTGCTTGTGTTGTGGTACATGGAAGGGAACATGTTGATAACAGGACAATGTGCCACCACCATGACTCGCATACGTGATTTGCTTGGTTAAGGTATTACGTTTAACCATTAAATTTGTTTAGCAATTATGCGCGCTTATGTTTTTCTATAATTAACCGTTAAATAAGTTATCACATGGACCAGTGGGAGAATGTAAGAATATTTCTATACATATAGAAATATCCTGTGGGCCCATGTAATAACTTTGGTTAATTAAGAATATTGCTAAATATTTCGGTTACCATTCTAGGGGATTAATTCCTATTAACTCTTCCTTGATGGATCGGTCGAGATTGATTGCTAACTCTAAACCCTAGGAACCTTGG
Source organism: Papaver armeniacum (assembly GCA_023531295.1). Taxonomy (NCBI): domain Eukaryota; kingdom Viridiplantae; phylum Streptophyta; class Magnoliopsida; order Ranunculales; family Papaveraceae; genus Papaver; species Papaver armeniacum. The sequence goes on from JAJJWW010017752.1 coordinate 29,011, forward strand.
TCCTCCTTCTACTTATAAAAGGAACTCAATAGCCATTAGTATTGGTTCGAGAATTTTATTATTCATTACACAAAAGATCAAGAAGGAGAAACCAAGATATTCCACTGTATTCTGTTCTACGGGTGTGCTTGCAGCCTTGGAGGATTTCTTGGATTCAATCAATGGCTTCATCAGGTATTCTATTTTAACACAACTATGCGTATTGTGATTATCATGTTGTTCGAAGATCCAACCGTTATGTATATAAAATAAAACTTATATCACGAACTAGTTGATTGAGTTGATGATAGACTCATTTTTGTGTCTAATTTGATCTCAATATTATATATTGTTGGCACTCGATTTCGTACTTATTATGGTGTTTTATGTGGGTGTAGGTATTTTGGGGGAATAAACATTTTTGGAAAATTCGGCTCGAAAAGTGTTAAAAGGCACCCCGGAGGACACGTGTTATTCGGACTCTCACTACATTGGATAAGGGGTAACCTAATCGCTAAGGGGTACCTAAGTGATATTCGCACCCTGCTGTTAAGGGCAACCATCTTCTTCACTATTTGAATCAATTTTTGGCGGGAAAGTATGTGTAAAGACCTGAGATTTTCTGTGAAGATTTTGGGCGTGTTTGAAGGAGATTAAATAGCTATGATTGACTCAGAATATCCTGTTTTCCCTAAACAAGGTTGGTAATGTTGTTAGAATCGTCTAACTTGGGCTACAATCACGCATGGGAGGAAACGGGGTGTTCGTACATGAAGATATTCTCCATTAATCTCAAAGACATTTTGGTGAGATTCTCTCGCTCAAATCAATTCATACCTGTCTATTACACTCGAATCAAATATGGTAAGTGTTTTGGATTCGAGAAAATAGGAGTCCTTGATCGGTCTTGAAGTCAAGCAGGAAAGCGACTAACCCGAGACGTATTTGAAGAAAATGGAGTTATTCACGGACTTTCCCGTGGTTCCCTCGTTTTGGCGTGAGTTGGAAAACACCATGACTCGATCTGAAACGTGCTGGAGTGTGCCAGCTTGGAAAATCTCGTGAAGGAATTATAACAGGAAAATATTCCCGTGAAATGTAGAGAAGGAAAGAAGAGATATTGGACATTATTACGTGATATTCTTGAGGCTTCTGGGTATATAAACGATGTATGGGAGTCTTAGAGCGAGGATGGAGAGATTGGGATACGTTTAGCACACTACAGAGCCGGAGAAATTGGAGTTACAAGGAACCTGCCATTATCGCTCCCGTGAAGAACACGAAGAACATTAGATCGTGGGGACACGCAGTCGATTGCTACGTGCAAACGACGCTTTCTTGCTCATCGCTTCTAACATTTAGTTTTGTAGCAAATATAAGTGTTACAAAATCCAGTCTTATAATTTTTCTCCCAATTCATTTTTGTGAACACCTTTTTGAGCAATGAAAAAATTCCTTTTGAGTGTGTTTCCACCATGCGGATCTATAACCCATCATGGACGATGGAGGAAGCAACTTTTCATGATTGTGGTAAATGAATTAATTCTTTATATGACTTTTTCCATAGATTTAATTGTTTTATGATTTCTATTAATTATTTGTTATTTTGTCTCGATGTCCATGCTTAGTTTAAATTACTTTTGATGCGTCATGCTTACTGAATTTCTGACGCATAATGTTTTGTGAAATCTATTTTTGGCAAGGAATTAGAGTCACAACTTCTTTTTTGTTTGAGCTATATTGTCTAGAGTTAATGACCTAGAACCACAAGAATATGAAAAGTAGTGAAATCAACGTCCTAATGACTCTTCATCCCGTGACAATATTTGTATATATTTTTATTTTATTTTCTTTTATTAATTCTTAAAATCAATCTCATCAAGTCCGAAAGAACGACAACCCTTCTTACTACAATAACATTGAAAATAACCATCAATTTTTGGCGCGCCGACGCGGACTTGTGTATAGATTTGTTTTTAGGGTTTTATTTTTATTTTTATTATTTTTTTTCTTTTTTACGCCTTTTGGTATTTCTTGTTTGTTTTCGATTTGGAATTGAGCTAAAGAAAAGGGAGAAAGCTCCAAAACAAAAGCTAATCCAAAGAAGGAAAGAAAGAGAGGAATCCAAAAGGAGTGAAGAAGAAGATTTTGTATATTATTTTATTTTATTTTTTAGAAACTGTAATTAAAGTTTTTATTTTTGTAATATTTTATTTTTGGACATTTTTTTCTTTGGGACATTGAACACTGGACTTTATTTTTAAAACCCCAAGAAGGGTCGGTTTAAATATCAACTGCACAGTGAAGGACGACGGCTACGAGCTACGTCTTCGGCCCTCGGGTTCGTACATGACATATGAGTTGTGGCCCGAGTCAACCTCAACGGTCTCATCCCCCGGCCTGAACGGGAGGTAAGAATTCTAAACACCCGCGAATCCCCTGTCAGCGGGTTTATGACCGGTTGTCAACCGACACAAATATAATTACACTTTCTTACTACTCAAAATATAAATATAGCAAGGGCAAGAAAGGATCGATCCCACAGAGAGGTCTAGGTTGTCAAATTGTTATGGTTTCCTATATAAAATACCGGTGATTCTCTCGATTTTTATGAAAGTAAAATAAACATAAAAGCAAATAAACAAATAAGCAAACAAATAAGATAGAAGAGATATTGGTTAAGGATTTCGTTTTCATTCACTAACATGCTTTTCACAATAACTAGAATTGATATTTAATCTCAACTTTTATCAAAGACCCTAGAATACCTTGATCGCAAGAATATCCCGCTAATCTCCTTATGTCATCAACAAACACATTAAAAGATGCGAATATGAATTCTACCTAAAGGAACAACCTAACGTGTAAAAGCACTAATCAAGTTTAACTCCCTAGATGCATTAAGTTCTATGAAATCAGGCCAATCAAAGCAATTGAACGTGGAAAGCGCACTAATTCAATTTAACAAAGGTTACGATTCACATATGATCATAAGAATATATCACTACAAACTATAATCATATTATGCTACTTGTATCCAAGGAATATCACTTTTGCGTATAATAAACCCTAAACTAGCAATAGATGTGATTAGAAGTTCTACCAATTTGCAACTTGACAAAACAATCAATCAATCATAAAACAATATTTTCAGAGAATTGCAAACGATAAATATGAGACAAAACTAATATATTGAATCAAAGAATCATGCTTTGTGAAATCCAACTATTCCATAACCAATAATAAACTTAGGTACTCATATTCAAGGAGTTCATAACAAGAAGAAAGAGAAAAGACTTCATGGTTCTAAACCCTAGAATAAAGTAGAGAAGAGATAATAAAACGTGGTCCAAAACATTGTAGAAGTCTTCCCTTTTGTAGTCTTTTTCTCCTTCCAAAACTAGGTTTTGTCTTCAAAGTCCATTAGTTGGAAATTCACCCGGCCCACCATGGAGAGAAACCCGTGTAGAAATTATGTCCCAAAAACGCTCGCCGGAAAATCGGATTAGTGGATCCTGAATTTCGCCGTAAAGCAGTTCAGTGACCGCAAAGTCAAACCTGGCCACCGGTCTGACCGGTCGGATCAACGCCGAGTCGGATCGGGTCAAACCGGGTCGAATCGGTCAAATCGGCCAAGGGTCAGCCGAGTCGAACGGGTCGATGACTCATCTCGTAGTCGACTCGAGTCGTCCGAGTCATATCAGCCGAATCAGTCAGCTAAACCATCTTGCCGTGCTAAAGCTCTTGCATGAGCCATCACTCTAATGATGCACCATCCTTGTGCTTCGGAGCCGCCTATCCAGCCATTATGGCCCCGCAACCTCAAACTCTTCAAGCATCCCTACTTCACCGCAAAACCAACAAATCATGGCCATTAATCCATTATGGCCTATCCAACAGCTTATGGCCATGTCCGCAATCCCACATAAATCCCAACGACCATCTTCTTTGCAATGCCACCTGCAATTCAAACTTCAGCTGACCAACCATTTCACCCACACACATCCACCATCGCAACAAACACCACTAAGTGCCTACACTTCCGCAATTGCGAAGAAGATCTCAACCAATCTCAAGCCAACAATGCCCATAACCCCTGTAGCCTGTAATCCAAATTCACCTCCATTCTCAGCTCTGCCTATAGCTCCAAGTCATTTCACAACATGACCACCTGCATCTCCATTAGCAACCTAAGCATCACCATAACCTTCTCTGTATTACCAGCTTGCTCCATTCTATAACTCTGCTTAACCACAACTCCAGCCACCTGCCTCCATTGCATCCCTGTAACTCGCCTCAGGCCTACCCACCGCTGCACGTGCCTAGACTATCTTGCATTGGCCAAACTCTTGTGGTGCATAATGATTGCACTTCACAACTTCAGCTTGCTTTCGCAATTGCATACCGCACCGCCTGCACTCAGCCTAAAATAACACCAGCTCCATTTGCAGCTTCACCACTCCCTTCATCATATGTGGCTTTCCCCACCAGGTTCAGGCCATTGTTTCCTCTGCCGATACCTAACATTCATCTAAAGTAACACCTTCCTCACCTGCAACTGCAACTCTTTTCTCAGGCCTGTGGTATCAACACTGGTTCAAGCCGTCTTACTTCACTACAACCTCAGGCCAGTTCTCAGCTACTAAACAACTAATTCTGCATAAAACCCATCAAACCAATGGCTGAATCGACTGCAAATAATCTCGACTAATTCATTTCTCAATTTCAGATCAAAACCCCAGATTCCTAAATTTCTTCTCTCGCCCTCAAATCACCAACAAACCCTAAATTGCAGTTGTTCTTCTTTCATGATTTCTCGATCTCAATCTCTACTGCTATATGAACTTCACACAATACCCAACTCTCAAATCCTCTCTCCTGCTACTTCGGTTATCACTTGAGCTCGACAATAATCACCACAGCAAATCTGCTCTCATCTCCCTCGATTCACTTCCAAACTAGAAACCCTCTCAACTTTTCATCAGTTCTATCTTCACACAACATCAACAATGAAATCCTCTTCTTCTTCCTTGTCTGAAATCAAAACCCCAACTGAATCTGAATTCCTACATGGCTGCTGCACCTCTTCTTATCTCTCTCTTTTCTTACATTCAAGTGCTAATGAATTTTGGGAAGAGACGATACAAGGTAATCATTTGGGTGGTGGATTCGACACCCCACCGGCTTAGATAAGGGCCACTCGGATGGCAACCCCTTAACCATTAGCCGGCTCCGCATTTAGTGTTCTTTCACATAGAAGCGCCCTTAACCTTAGCTCTACTGTGTTTAGTACTCCTCCAAATAGGGTTTCCCTAAGCTTGACTAGGCTCCAGATAGCACATGCCTGTGAAATGACACTCTTGCCCTTTGCTTATGAGTTCTTGTTTTGCCCATAACCTCTTCATACGAACTCAGAATGACTCCGTTCTTTCGCCATTGTCTTCATCTTCTCGTCCTCTACACAATGAAAAGTAGAAATCTTGCATTTGAACGAGTTCCAATTGGTCTTTGGCTTTTCTCCACTTGTGACTTCACTTTTGTAGCTATTTCCACTTCTTTTCGCTCCAACTGACTCCATTGCACCTAATAAACTCAAAAGCACACATAAGATACATAATTTACAAGAAAACTCGCAAAGAAAGCATAATACTAGATATTAAATACGGTGTATTCTACACCTATCAGTTTACCTGGATGATTTTGTATGCATGTATGTCGAGGAC
>JAJJWW010017753.1:0-249970 GCA_023531295.1 Papaver armeniacum
TACATGGGAGTAAATGGTTTGGCCATGTGAAGTGGCCTTTGTATGCTCACTGAGCAAACATCACATCTCCCGAAGACCCCATAATTTGTTAACAAAGATTTATTAATGTGTTTAATCACGCATTGAAATAATGCTAACTGAGCAAAACCAATTAATTACGGCAGTATTTATGGACCCCACCAGGGTCAGTGAAACTAGCCTGGGTTCACGATCAAATGGGAATGACTGCTCCAACAAGTCTGCTGCTTAGAGTTTAGACCTAATAATTATGTGGAAATTGCAAATGAAACAACCATGAGATATGGGAATGTTCTCAAAACTAAAAAGTTTTTAACTATGGTCATATAAATATACACACACAGCTACTAAAGTGGTTCAGATCTCACCTCTTAGAATTTGATATTTTCTATGAAGTGCTGAGTACATTTTCAGAAAAGGATGTGGAGAACTCTATTTTTACTGGAACTCATTAAACTCTCTGGTGTGATTTGGAAGGAAAATAATAGAAATTGAGGGAATCATGAAGTGTGGGACCGGCTATGTGGCCAAGGCATGGCCGGCCGGCCAAGGAGCCTGGTCCCCACGTGTTTTCCTAATTTTTATAATATATTCATGATTTTAGGGAAATATGATAAAAACCAAAGAGTTTGTTGAAACCAAGGAGTTTTGTTGAAATCAAAGAGTTTCCATGAGATGAGGAAACAAAATATTAATAATAATAAAATAAGGCGTGTGGGACCGGCTTGAGCATGGTTTGTCCGGCTTAGGGTCTCGTCTCAGAGTTTTCCCTTATTTTATGTATTATTTCATGATTTTAAGGGATTTTCATAATTTTGAAAGAATTTTCATAATTTGAAGGAAATATCATGAAATCAAGGAATTTCATAAAATCAAGGAAATATAAAAATAATAATAATAAAATAAGGGGTTTGTGGGACCTATTAGGGCATGACCAAATAGCTTTGGCCCGGTCCCACCCGATTTCCTTAATTTTATGTATTTTTTGTGTATTTTCCTATAATTTGAAGGAATTTCATAATTTGAAGGGAAACATCATGAAATCAAGGAATTTCATGGGATTAAGGAAACATGAAAAATATAATGATAATAAAATAGGGCGTGTGGGCTCGGCTAGAGCATGACCTACGGCTTATGGTCCGTCCACTCAAGTTTCCTAATTTTATATTATTTTTCATGGGATCAAGGAAATATCATGAGATTAAGGAGTTTTCATGAGATTAGGGAAATAATAATAAAATAATGAGGAACCATGAGTCAGCCGAGGCCGGATCAAGGCATGGCCAGGTTGGCTAATAATCACGGCCCCACAATATTTTCTCTAATTTTATATTATTTCCTCATTGTGAAGGAAACACCATGAAACTGAGGAGTTTCTTCAAAACGAAGGATATTTGTTCAAATGAAAGGATTTTCATGAGATCAAGGGAAAATAATAAAATATGATGAAATATAGAATTTGGGCGTGGGACCGGTCACGCATGATCACAGGCGGTGAGCGCCTCCCCTAGCGCCTTGACTATTATTTTATTATTTTCTTTCCTATTTGCATAGGTTCATCGTCTCGTCGTATTTTGAAATACTTGTTTGGTCATTCATGTGTTTGTTAATGCATTATTTGTCGAATACATTTACACCATTTTGGTCGGGGCTTACTCGAGGGTAACTCAGATGCCCGTGTTGTTGAATCTTTATTACTAACCCATGGAATTCTGCTGGGAAGAACCATGGATTGAAGTAACGAAATATTACAAAAGTATTTGAATACTTTAAAATATTTGAATATTTTGTAAATTGATGGATGAATACAAGAATTTAAGAATAATTAATTTATGGCTCTATACTACAGTGAGCAAGTCTGCCTAGGAGCATTAATTATTCCGATATGAGTCACTTTGGAGCTTCATATCCTTATATAGTCGGGGAAAACTATTATTTGTATCCTCAAGACGTTGTCGCTCATACTAGTGAGCAAGATGTATAATAGTCGCCAATCTTGTGATTATATATAGAAATAATTACCAAGTGTCCAAGATTCATGAGATATGCCGTTGTCCAACCGAGAGACTACATATCCGCATGTACCGAGAGACAAGATTTTTGCCAGAGATTTGATGAGAGACCAGTCTAATACTCACGTCACGATTTCCGGATCGAAGTTCATATAATTATGGGTTTACTGATTTTAGCCTTTAGCCAAAATCCACCATCTACACCTTTTATTTTTACCATTTACATATCGAACTCATACTTCTTCCTCCACTTATATCATGACCCGACTCACCCATTTGATCTAACCCCATAAATTTTTGATAACCTAGAACTAATTTGACTTACTTCCATCGCCACTTGATTTGCTCGATCATAATTATCAACAAAATAAATTAGTTGTATTTTTAGTTACCAAAACTCGATCCAGCTTGCGTATTAGATGTATTTGCAAGAGTAAAAAAGGTGCGTATGATGTAGGGAGAAAGTTAAGGTCAACTATTTGACTGGGACTGGTTGGTACCAAACTCAAATTTGACAAAGTTAGGCATCAAATGCAACAACATACCATTTTATAGGTACCAAACTCAAAGTTTCTCTAAATTTTGTCTGTCTAGAATCTAAACAAAGTTCCAACGGATAAATTTTTGATGAGGGGCAATATTCGATGGGGTGTGAGGGACTAATAATGTGTTGCCATTTGTCATCTCTCGTAACTCTCTAACCGTCTAAAATTCTACTTATTTTGAAAGATAATATTTTCGGATTTTAAGTTATCTTTTTCTTTTCCTTTTTCATACCAAAAAATAAATAAACCCTAAGAGCATCTCCAACAAGAGGGTCAAAAAATCCTACGTGGATGTCATTGTTAGACCCCCATTTATTTAAATTTTATCCCTGGATCTTAATAAGACCTTTTATACTAAAACTCATCTCCAGTAGTTAAGGTTATACAATGTATTTTAGATTTAGATTATTTTAGATTTAGATAAACATTAAAAATATATTTAACTTATTCCATATTAAAAATTATTTTTGTAAAATAAAATTGATGACATGTAATTAGTTAAGGGTCATCCGAAGGTGTAGTTAAGACTTTCTTTAACACCTTTGTATTTAGTATTTGATCCCTCCTAGTTTGTAGGACCTAACTATTGGAGACGCTTTTATACTAAATGGGGTCTAAAACCTTATGTGTCATTAAAAAAAAAAAAAAAAATTTACCCTCTCGTTGGAGATGCTCTAAATAAGTCGATCATGCCATTAGATTGTTTGTCTTCCCCGTAATGTCAATCAAATCATACCAGAAAAAATAAATCCTAAATAGATCACAAAGATGCCATTATAAACAAGAAAAACCCTATGATTTCTTTGCATTATCACATTGATTCTAATTTCATGAATCAAGATCGTAGTAACTAGATTACCGCTACAAGCTGGGCAATGCATTTAAGAAAGCGACTTGATCAAAGCTATATATATATATATATGAATTGAACTCCACAACAAACTTTATACATTGCAGTAACGATGACAGCGTGCACAGTCCTCCGTACTTCTGAATAAATATGGTACATTTTGGATTTATAATGCAACAATGTACACTAGCCGTTATGGTGTGACAATGTTGTACACATTAGTGCATTGTTCACTAAATACATTATGGAAATGAAAAATATTGAGCATTGTTTAGGCCCTTTTATAGTAGCAGTGTAGCACTGTTACCACCCTTGATTTAGGCCTTTTTAACCTCCCTCCTAGACCGAGCAAAAAACAAGAAAAGTCTTCATTCACAAATGTTCCGAAAGAAAGAGAATAATTCATGTTCATCTGAAACCGTGATAAGATTGCAACAAATTAAAAACATTGAAAACCATTCCCGAAGAGACCAAACTCTAATCACGTTCCACGTGGGTTAGCATTTAAAGCATGGTCACCAAGTGTTACAAAAGCTAAGGGATTTTTAGTACACCACCTTCTAAGCTACCTCCTTTCTTTGCCCCCGATTGTTCCCATCTCTTTCTCTTCTTCTTCCAAAAACAGATCAACCACAAAAACAGCACCTGGAACATGAAGATTTGGTTGTTTTGCTAGCTTATGTGCAGATTTAACTCGTGATGGTGAGAGATGAACAACACAGCAGCTTCAAAACCCCAAGTTTTCTGCATTGATTTGGCTTCAATTATGAATGTTTGGTCATCCATTTTTTGATTAAATCTAGACATGGGTAAAATAAAAAAATCGATTTGAAAAAATGGGTTTGTAATTTTGATTCTTGATGTGATTAAGACTGCTTTCTGATAGAAAAGGATAGAAAGTCATACCTAAATGAAGATATAAGATCTTGTGAGAGAAAATGATGAATAGCAGAATATACTGTTCTTGCTCTGTTTTTTTTCAGTAGCGAAAATTCTTTGCAATTGTGAATTTCGATTGAAATTGAGTCAGATTCAATTACTTTAACATTTGTTGTTCTTTGTGATTGAAATAGAAGTAAATTTTTCAGTTATTGGCCGACCGAGGCCTTCTATGTGATGAGAAATCTGCACCCTGTCAGTCACAAATGGGCGTGCAAAAACCCGTTTTTCCAGCAAAATTTTTTTTCTTCGAATCGAACAACATCTTCATCGTTTTTCCCCGGACTTTCTTAGTTACAGACCTACCAAGAAATGCATCTATCAGAGATTGAAATAATTTGTGAGTTTTTCGATCCATAAACAAAGAATTTTAGGATCCAGATTTCACCCATGAACGAATTTAATTCTTTCAATTGGGATCAAGTTTAATTTTTTTGTTATTCAAATCTCTTTCGATCAATAGCTGATGCTTCATATTAATCTGGGTTGAAAGATATATCCAGAAATCTGATGGATAATCGAAGTTACTGCACTTCAAAAATTAACCCTGTAAAACGAGTCACGCAGGGCAAACGGGCGAAGAAGAAGCACTAAACCCGTTTCGATGCAAAAATAAGTTTCCTTTTTGGTCGGCCTCCCCACCGTGCGCGGTAATCTAGTTATTAACTATTTCAAAAAGGAAAATCAAAGTTCAGAAGTTAATTTTTTTTCCCTAAGGTGAAGGAACATAATGGTGAAATCGATCGATTCTAATCGATTTACTTGATTTTTTCAGTAACTCTCAGCTAGTAATCTGTTTATTTGATTTTATACAAATGAAATTGTTCATCAATTTGACCGATTCTGTCAAATCTGAACTTAATTTGATGGAATTGTGAAATCAAAAAAGTTGATTTCCATTTTCTGGGACAAACCTTGTGACGGACAAATAACAGGTAAGTCATCGTATAGAATGCCTCCTAAAGTCGGCCAATAAAACTAGATAACTGCTACCGCAGTGGAGGCCGACGTAAATGCATCGTGTCATTTTTCGCCATAGGTGTCGTTTTTTATTTTTCAATTGAAATTACCAAATGTGCAATATCTAGGGATTTTCTTATTATTGCATTAAATTGTACTAAATTTTTTGGCCAACTTTTTAGTGGTATAGAATAGCAGGATTAAGTGTTACACTATCCACGGCCAGGATCCAAAGTCCACATACCAAACCATCCGACGTCCTTGATGGATCCATGGCTTTCTTTAAGTAGGCCGTAGCTATTGCCTATCTTAACCTTATATTGTACCACGTTGCACCTTACCCCAGTGCATGACTACCAAATGTAAACAAGCTCGGTAGAGGGGCGGTAGGAATCGGTCTAATAAAACAAAAAAGGTCATTAGAAGTAAATTCAAGTGCCCCTTATTAAAAAAATGGAAATGACCAATTAACCCTTATTATTAATAATTAAGATTAGTGTTTGATAATCAAGATTAGTGTTTGATAATCAATTTTCACTTATAATAACTCTAAAATTAGATTTTTAGAGTTATAAAAAAATAAAAATTATGTGATATTTGTGAAACCCAGATTTTGATTCACTCAACCAAAATGAGTGATTCAAGTGGCAAATTAGAAGTGATCAAAATTAATTAGCTTTTTGTTGATCAAAATTATCTAAAGTATGTAAAAAGATCAAATTTTTAAAATTTTAAGAAGAACATACGGTTGAAATAAGAAGGTTGTTCAATTTTCGTAATACCGCATTCACGGTTGCTAGAAAATCTTGGATGCGTAATAATTACGGTTCATAAAAAGAATCAAACCAATAACTAAACTTCATCTATAGTTTCAACCGTACATCACTACTTCAAAATTCTTAACATTCAGGATGATATTTTGGTAACTAAGGTTTTACCAACCGCACCTACAAACCTAATTCTCAATTTTTTTTAAGGTCTATCATTATTTGGGTTGTTGCAGTTCTTCAACCAAAAAACGGTTGGTAATTGAGTTATTACTCATCTCTAAACCCGTAAATTTCAATTTCAATTTTCATACAAACCCTAATTTTTGATACAAAATTAACTCAACACGATTAACCGGGTTTTTCCAAACATTTTTCAAAGAACGATGAAACTCTAATGGAGGTTAGGATTGATGGAGGAGAAGAGAAGATGAAGAAGAAGATTCTGGTTAAAAAAAAATTGATTTGATTTTGGTTGATTTGCATTTTATTTGATTTGTGTTTGCCGCCCTTTACCAAGCTTGAATGTAAATTGCTCTCCGGAAAATATAAGGGTTGTTTTGACTATATGCATAAACCTAATTTTCGGTTTTCTAGTTTTGACTATTGCTTCTATTTTGCAGAACAAAAAAAAAAAAAAACTCATCTCTTCATCTATTCTTTTTATATAGAAGAACTCTTCTTTGACTTTGGCATTTTATTTGATTTGTGTTTGTAGAAGTGATGGGATTGATTTTCTTCTCATATTTTGCAATTTCTTCAATTCAACTCTTCTTTGATGGCAGTGAAGAAATTGATAGTTTTTTTAATTGCAACGCAGATAAGTTGTTGATTTATGGGTTGATTGCAAAGAATACTACACTACTTACTACAAGAACAGGAGATTCAATAGGTTTGATTCTAGAAGTTTGGGGTTCTGGGATATTTGAAATTTGGGCAAAAATTGTAAGTGCAGGGCTTTGGGATATTTGAGATCTGGGTAAAAATTGGTGCTCAAGGGAAGATGGGTTTGTCACCTGTTCTTCGGTCATTGAAGAGAATCATAAGAGAACAACGGCAGCAACTGTTGTGCAAGGAAGAGATGAAGGTTCAGTAAGAATTTTAAGTTTTGATGAAAGTTGCTACGATTAGTTTTCAGTGAGTGCAATGGTATTATGATTTATCAAATGTTGTTTTGGTCGCAAACAATGATCTTGATTATTCAAGGATCAATCGGTGAATATGAAGAAAAAGTAACTGGCTCGGATGGATTCATGAATATGATCAGGGTTTGAGTCGCTCCGGATCCGACCCGTATTCCTCATCTTCTTAACCCGTGTCTCTGTAATAGCAACTTGTTTAGAATCCGAATCATCTGATTGATCTAATAAAAAATTTCAATAAGTTTGAACATGAAATCTGTTTGTTTGGTTATATATGAAGTATGTTTGTGAACAATTTGCTTGATTATGTCGATTTGAATCTTGATTTCACGAAATTGTAAACGACTTTTTTTTCTTGGGACAAACTTTGTGACGGACAAATTGCAGTTAAGTCATCGTATAGAAGGCCTCCTTAACAGTCGGCCAACAAAACCCTAGAAAATGGAATCAGACTAGATGACCGCGTGCGGTGGGGAGGCCGACGATCTGATAAGAATTTAAGATTAATTTTTTTTCTATTTGAATGAAATTGCAGAAGCAATTGACGTAATTCGATTGATGTCATGGAAATTTCAAAGAAGTTTAAACTGGAAATTTGTTTCTCTAAATGTGTTTGATTGAAATTTTTGAGCAATTTGTTTAATTATCTCAGATTGTATCTCAATTTCATGAAATTCTTATATAAAAAATCAATTTTAATTTTTCGCACAAAGTTTGGGTGATTCTGATTTCCCATCACATAGAAGGCCTCCCTTTGGGTCGGCCAATTAATTTGGTTCCAATTATTACCCATTCAATTATATACCGCAGGGTGTTCATCCACCGTATCCAGAAAATTAATCATGACCCAGGTAGTACCATTTCTTAGTACCATTTCTTGTTCCTTCGGAATCAGCACACTCCAAACCCTAATTATCAATGGTCCATCTCCATCTCAACCAAATCTAATTTCACAATTCATTAATCATGAACAAAAAGTAAGATCGTCATTCATTCATTCAGCCAAATTTCATATTGGACCAAAACAAATGTATGAGTTTTTGTTATGATTACCAGTTACATAGAACTTTTTCTTGTCATTCGAGAAGAAAAACAAAAGGCATAATAAATTGAGGATATGATTTTGAAATACGAAAGTAACCTTCCGTAAGAGCTCTCCAATGCTAGAGTTCAAGTCATCCTACGTGGATGTCTTATTTATACCTTTTGGTTGTGGGTCATTTACTATAGGACAAAAACTAATAAAGAGAAAGGCTCTTTACCTAAAATCCATCTCCAATCCCTAAGGTCCTATCTTACACTTTTTGTCTAAATCTAGACACAAAAAATGATGTAGACTTATGACCCAAGGTCATGAAGAAAGTCTTATTTATACTTTCTCCTTTACCCCAACTTTAGCCATGTCATCTTACCTATGACCCTCACCTTTGCATTGGAGATGAAACTTTGGTGAAAAAAGTATTAAATCTTATGTGTCATACTAATTTAAGACCTCTACCCCTTGCATTGGAGATGCTCTAAAATAATCACATCTTTAATTGGTTAGAGACAATTAATGAAAATGACAAATGGCAACACCTTACTCGTCCCTCACGCCCCCATCAACTATTGTGCCTCATCAAAATTTTATCCATGAGGGAGTATCCCCTCACATATTTATTCTCGCTATCTCACATAATTGACGCGTTTTGTGTGAATAAAACCCTAACGGTTACAGATTTGAAGCTAAAATTTTCATGATATGTTCCTCGTGCAAAGTACCTATCGAAAATGAGGGATTTGAATTGCCCAGTTAGTGATAGTTGAGTATTAAAATAGTTATACTTATATTTTGTGGTCTAATGGGATCATGTTACCGAAATTAATAATTGGAGGATCAAACGGGAAGAAATTGTTAGTATCGGGATGTAAATTTTCTTTTGGGTAAGAAATAATATCTTTTTTCGGGTTTCTCAGAACATAAGATATGGGTTGAGAGTCTCAATCAAAATGAAAGAGTCTGTTAAAATGTGTCAGGGCTGTCGAAGGATCTAGATCCTCCCGAATACCATTGGACCAGGAACCGTTCCGCATAAAAGAGACGGATCCAGTTCCTAATGGTTTCGGGTCCAGGACCGCATTTAGTCTTTGAAATCAATTATATTTTTCGATGAATTTATTTTTTCTTCTTCATATTGGCCGGAATCTGTTAGAGCATTACTCGGTCGAACTCACAAGTGTTGCTATCTCAAGCTCGTTGTCACACCCCGCGAATTCTGAGACTAGAACCTAACCCAGAATCCCGGAGCGCCACTATCGTAGGTCGAGATTTTTCTTTTTAAAATTTAAAAAGAACTACGAAGAAATTCCAATAAATAAATAAATTATTTACAAAACACTTTAAATTGTTACAACATTGTTGTACTTAGCATTATACATAACCAAATATTTCATCCTCAGTAGACTAATCAGCTAGATATAGCTCAGCACCGATGCAACGTCATTGGAATGGTATAGTGAATGCAATTGTATACTCAAAAGGAATCATTAACATGAGTTCGTTTTGTCCCATCAAAGATATAAAAATGACTGCTAATGGAAGTGCATCCAAAAGTTGTTGATTATACAGGAACAACAATATTTTCTCCCACAAAAAAGTAATCGGGGGGAGACATGGTAAACTTATTTACTAAGTCATTATCTATATTCACTCTTGAAAAGCACATGATTAAAGAAACTGTGAACTCCCCTGAACGGAATCAGGGGGAGATGCCGACATCAAGGGAAGGATCCAAAGGATATGATGTCGACATATTTTACTTCTAAATGTGAAGGTGTGTTGTACTCTTTTTGCTTTAATCGAGATTAATTTTTTCCACCGAGCTTTTGTTACTCGACGAGGTTTTTAGCGAGGCTACCATAACTACACCAACTACATGTCAAATGTTGGATACCTGAAAATTGCATTAATATTGATAAACAATATCAGAACTAAAGAAATAAAACACGATAACTTGTCAAGCGAAACCACTTCCAGAATCATCATAACGAGACCAAGATTGTATCACCATAGTTTCCAGCACTAGTAGTATTACTGATATGCTATTATTACGTATCAATTCTGGGTTTTCATTAATTATCTGTAAACATAGAAATGTTATTATGCATGGGTACACAAAAAAGGCATACGACTGGACTATCCCGTTGTACACTTTTCCCTTTGTCAAGATTTTATCCCTATTGGATTTTTCCTTATCAAGGGTTTAACGAGTCAACACATGTGAGTTGATCGTTGTCGTATGCGTCAAAAGTAATTTCACTTTCTCACTTTAACTAAATATAAATATATTATGTGATAAGAAAGAGTTAGTTCTATGGGAGGTTAGTGTTGTTATATAATTTCAGTTTCTTAGTAACCAATAGGGAGATTTTTAATTTAGCAAAGCAATAAAAATAATTGAAAGCAATAAAATAATATTGGAAGTAATCAATAATAAGAAGATATTGGTCAAGGGATTGTATCATTCACAAACTTGTATTTTTATCAATGACTAGAGTTGGTAATTTAATCTCTCATTTACTAAAAGTCCTAGGATATCTTCATCGCAAGAATATCCCGCTAATTTCCTGATTCATCACAAACACATTAAAAGATGCACTTAGAAACCAACCTAAAGTGTAAAAGCACAATTAGATTTAACTACCCAAGAGCATTAATTTTTATGAAATAGACACCATCTGAATCTTTTCAACCCATTAGAACCACCAATCTCAGCTGCTAGATTATCAGCTCAATCACAGCACCATTCTGAGTCATCAACACCTCACACCACCAATCTTCTTCCATCTGAATCTCAGTTATTCATCCTCCAACTCTTTATTCACAGAATCAATTCGAACCCCAATTTGTACTTAAACCAGCTCTTGAATCTCTCTTCTCACATACTGCAACCATGAATCAACTGCAGCTGCTGCCATCTTCAATTCTCCTTTTCTGAACTCCATGGCCATCAACTCAGGTCCATCCTGTTAATCTCGATCTTCTTCTAAATCTTCTGTGAAATTCATACACATAGCACCCATATCTTCATGGCAGCGACACCTTCTTCATCTCTGATACAAACCCAACACAGAGCTTCAATTTCTCCTCCATCCTGATTCAACTTCTCAAAACCCTTCATCAATTTCTTCTCTGGTAAATCACTTCCATCCATAAAAGATCGAACCCTAACTTCCCATGAATATCAACAACAACAAATACTCAAATTCATCCCGATTCAGCATCAACTTCTCGATTTAAATAACACCTCAATTCATCTCTGTCCATCTCTCGATCTCTGAAATTTTTCAAACACTCAGATATACAGCAACCGCCGAAATGAATGATTTTTCTATGAATTTTAGGGTGTGTAGGAAAGCTAAATGCTATCGGCACCCAGCTGTGGTGGTTAAGGGCCAACCGGCTCATACATGGCTTGTCGGTTTCAGATAACCTACAACCTAATTCGTTTCTCAACACAACTTTCAGTTTTGAGGAATTGACAGTTCATTCTTCACCTCATTCTCACGTACTTTAGCCAGCTCCAAGTATAGCTCGCATGTGAATTGACCTTTTTTCCCTTTACGTTCCAAATGGACGTTTTCTCCTTCTTTTGCTCATAATTTCTCCATTGCGCCTAATAAACTCAAAAGCAATCATAAGATACATAATTTACAAGAAACTCGCAAAGAAAGCATAAACAATAGATATAAATCTAGGTGTTTTACAAAACCTATCAAATTTCCCCACACTTAGACTTTGCTAGTCCTCAAGCAAATCAAACAAAACTTATTCTAAAACATAAAACTCCCTTTCGTTGAGGATACAATCACACTTAGCATGTATAACAAGCCTTTGAACCCCTAGGTGTCCGTAGTGGATGAGTTTTAGTCTTGTGAGGGTTTACTAGAGATATACCCACAAAACCTACTTTTCCAACTTACTAGTTCTCTGAAATGATAGCCTCCAACGTGCTAAGAAGACATAGAGATTCTGCACACTAGTCATAAGAAGTTAGACACATATATGAACACAATCTTATTCTTAAAAGTTGAGAGAGAAACAACCATCCCTTATCGAAAGAAATTCAGGTTCAAGAGTGATCGAAAGTCTCGACTCTGCCTCACCAGAAAGGGTTTTATGAAGTTGCTATCAATAATAAATAGCTTTTTTATGGGTCACACATGTGTCCAGGTAGGAATGAATATAGTAGGAAGACAAAACCATCCGAATTGTTTTGAAAACCCACATCTTTTATTCATTTTGAAAACCCTTTTTTCTGGCGATCTCTAGGAAAGGAAATCAACTACTTAACGAAGGTGGGAATATACTTACTTACCTCGTTATCTGTTCGACGTGCAGTTAGCACCACTCTCACAGCATCCATAGAAACGTCTTCGGTCTTCAATCCTTGTCTTCATCTTCTTCTTCGGTCTTCAACTCTCGATGATAACTCTTGACAATGTGATACTTTTCTTCTAATTCCTTGTTGTTTGAAACTTCATTATGAATATTTCTTCTTCTATTGGCTTTATTGAAATAATACAAAACTAAAAACGAACTAAACAAACCAAAATATGATACAATGAATTTATTTTAATTTTTTTCTTTTTTCCTTTTTTTTTTTTTTTTTTCTTTTTTCCCTTTTTTTTTTCTTTTTTTTTTCTTTTGTAAGATGCAAGATAAATAAAGTAAATACAAAATTAAAACTTACAAAATATTAAAACTAATGCTGAACCTAATGAACTTTTCTCTTGTTTTTTTTTTTTTTTTTTTTTTACAAGGGACCTAGCATAATGATGACCATGTCCCAAGTTTAAGACAAGAGAAAACAATAAAAATAAAGATAAAATAATAATGCAAGTACAAAGGCCATGGTGTAAGTACTTTACCGCTAGATTCTTCACAACTTGTATGTCTCGATATCATAAATTTATTGAAATCTCATCATGATAATATTCGCTCTTGTACATAAGTCTTCAACTTGTAAGAAATTCTGCTCTTTGTCTTGTTACTTTACTTGAATGTGAAATCTGCTCATTTCTGTACCGTTGCTTGTAAACCTTGAATGTCTTCAACTTTCCTTCGAATTTGTGATGCTCCTCTTGTTGATGATGATGGTGTTTCTATGGACTGTTGGTGTAGAGAGAGATAAAGTGGGTGGTGCTAAGCTGCGAACAAGATTACAAGTGGTATGTAAGTTAGCAATTCGATGTCACCATCATGATTGATAAAATAGCACTCAAGAGATCAAAGTAATGCTTCTATTGGTGGGAGGTTGGGTATCTCACCATTCTACTCGGAGTTTACGTACGGTGACACACACTCTAGAAGCACATATTTAGACACGTACAAAGAAATTGAACCTAAGATAGATCTAAGGACCTGACAAAGGAGTTTATGTTAAGATAAACAGAAGAGCCTTTGTCAGACTCATATCACTTGGTTGAATAGAGTTGATACCAAACAGATTTGTTGTTCCTTTACTGTTTGGAATACGAACCAAAGGAATTGTTCCAAGTACGTGACTTAGGTCGGAGGCGTGGGAATACAAACGGAACTAGGTGAACTATAGGTTTAGTTGCTTGGTCTCAACTATACTGAAGTTAGGTGTAATTTTGTGTAGCGGCTTAATCCTGAGAGTATTCAATTCTAGAAAAGGTCCCAGGGTTTTTCTTCATTTGCGGTTTCCTCGTTAACAAAATCTTGCTGTGTCATTTACTTTATATTTCCGCATTATAATTATTTTATTATAATTAAAGTAAATCACACAAACGTTAATTCCTATTTACTTGATAAGTGAATCCTATTGTTTTTGGTTAGGTCTGAACCTTTTTATCAAGTAACATACTTCGTTGTTGTATTGTCTCGATCTCGTATCCATAGACGATCACACGAAGTGTGAACCGATTAGTTGTATTGTCTCGACTCAGTCCATAGACAATCACTTTCGGAGAAAGGACTTATAGGTAGGAAAAGTTTTAGCTTGGGGTATATTTGGGTGCCCTTGCCTTTTCAATTGGTGTCAGAGCAGGCAAACACGAAAAGATCTAACAATCTGTGTTTGGTGCGATCCAACCTATAAGAAATGAGTCAAATTAAGATTAAGCGAAAGTGAAAATTATTGAAAGACTCAGTTAACTTATCGCAAGAGGTAGTTAAACCACCTTCAGAATTAGAGGTTACAAACTCTAAGTTGGAAGAGATTCGTGAACACTTGTTGTCTAACGAAATTCTCCTAAGTGTGTCAAATTAGAAAGTAAAGGAACTTCTGGTTACTTTACAATTAAAGACTACTGAATGTGAAAAGCATCGCCTAGACTACGAAAAGTTGAGGGAAAATGATTCTCAACAAATACAGAGTCTTAATGACAAAGTATGTGCTAGTCTTTCTCAAGCATAATTATTTGAGAAATATCGTGATGCGGCTCTTGAAAAAGTACGTGTGTTGGAAGAAAGACTTGTTGACTCTGATGCAAGGATTAACTCTCAACAAAATAGTTTTGAAGAGAAAGAAGGTGTATATCTCTCACGAGAAAAACACCTTGAGGGTGATCTTGTCAGTGCTCTTGATAAAATCAAGACGTTGGAAGAAGAAAATTTGGAACTGAAAAAATCCAATGAAAGCTCAAACAAGTTAACCTCAATGTTAGAAGCAAGTAGAAATCATCGTGATACACGAGGATTGGGCTATAAGGGAATAGATGCTTCAAATATTAGCAAAGAGGCAAAATTTGTTAAAGCTACAAATTCTTCTCAATCAGAGGCTTCCACTGATGACAAAGATACTCATATTTCTTGTAAAGAAGAAAAGTCTGTCAAGCTTAAGAATAGTGTTCAACCAGCAGTAATCAAAGAAGGCATTTATGCTAATGTCAAGAAAGCAACAACGTTGAACAAAGACAAGAAGAAGAAGAAGAAAACTCGTCGAGCTCCAATGCAAGAGGATCCACAAAAAGGTAACATCAAAACTCATACTTCATATATTTATACTAAGCATTGTTATTATTGTGGTAATAAAGGACACTTGCAATAGGGATGAAAAGTTCGTAAGATGCAAGATGAACTTTCTTTTGTATCAAACGAATTGGTTAAGTTTTCTCCTCATAAGAACTCAGATCGATATTGTCCTAAGTTTAGGAAATTTTTTTATTATAATGATAGTTCAAATTTTGCATATCACTCGACAAGGTCATCTCATAAAATACCCAATTATAGAAAGAGAGATGACGTTTCAACTGCAAAGACAAGATCTGATGTTCCAAATTGGAAAAAGGATGTTTCACAAAGTATTCAAAAGGACAATCGTCCTAATGATATGAAGGAGAAAGCTGCTCCTACAAAACCCAACTATAAATGGGTCCCTAAGTCCTCCATAGCCAAGAAGGGACCAAAAGTTAGTCACAAGAATGACTCACAACTTTTAATTGTTGGTGACAATAATTACAAGAGTCTTCTTGAAAGACTAAAGAAAGACATCATGTCTGCAATCTCTTGTACTAGTAAAGGTTGTGATAATGACACTCTTCATCACAAGTCAAGGAAGAAAAACAAGAGATGGAACAAGAGAAAACAAACCAAGCAAGAGGTCAAGAATGATGCTTCGGTCTTAGTCACTCGTGACGAACAAGACAAGGATCAACTCAACACAACCTAGTTGTGTTGGAATGTGCATGCTCACCCTTGTGCTCAATCTTTGAAGGTGAGGAAGCACATCCAAAACTGAGCACATGATCTCTCGTTTATTATATGACTAATTAACATCTTTAGGGAGATTTCTTGTCTTCTATTCTCATACCTTCTCTATCTATATTTGAGCTTTTGATAGAAACGGCAATTTTGAGTTTATGATGTTGATTTCTACTGATCATTCATATGTATCTCTTGTTTTACGGTTAAAATGAGCCAAAAATCACTGAATTCGGACATCGTATGCAAAATTTATGTCAAAACAGTTTAGGGATGTGATCCGTCACAAGTAACTCTTGGGAACCGATCCTAGTGTCATAGGTGGAATAGGTGGAACCGATCCTAGTGAGAGGTCCCCATACGAAGAAGTGTAAAACTGTTTTGTCCATAATTTCTTCGTCCGAACTCGGAATGACCTCATTCTTTTTGCATTGGTTTCGTAATTTAATTCCCTACAAGATAGAGGATTAAGTTTATGTTGAATATTTATGGTGTATTGATTTTGGTAGTCTTTATCAAAGGATCTTTTGATTTGAGAAGTTCTAGCCCATGTTGGTAGGCTTTATCAAACAATCATGTGAACAAAGTGAAAAAGTCACAATATGTTGAATCGGTTTTGGTTTAGCATAAAAGCACATGTGTTTCGACGGTTTCAATTTTGCTTGCAATTGTTAAAACCAATTTTCAACCTTTCTCTGGTAAAGGTTGGTTATTGTTATTATTTATTTTTTTTGCATAAGGATGACAACATAATGATATTTCGATATCAATTCTTCCTGGAATAAGATGCAAATATATTGGAGAAGTGGATGCAAAATTTGAGGTAACAATGTTGTTAGTTAATTATTTTCTGTTTAAGAAAAGCCTGATATTATTTCATATATATTTTTGCTTTTGCTTAAAAAATTTAGGTACAATTGATGTTTTATTCCATGATGTGTGTATGGATGTGTGTGTGATTCAATTGGTTCCGGTTAAGAAAAACTATTGTTATCTTGCTTTATTGTATGGTATCAATTATTTAGGCTTACAAAATTTCGGTGCAATTGCGGCGCTATAATGTCTATGTTGTTTCAATTGCTTCCGGTTGAGGTGAATAATTATGCAAGTTGATTTATTTTGGTTTGTATGAATTATTTATGGCTTAATGAAAGAAAAGGTTTACGGGATGAGTTGTTTAGTCCAATTCGATTCCAGATAAGAGAAACTAAGTTTATCTTAGTTAGACCTATCAAAGTGGAGGTTTCGGTTATTCAAGTCTAATCGAATGCCTTAACAAGAAATGTTAGTTAACTAACCTAGTACTTGTCTTGTTTAAAATTGAAAGGTCTAAGTTATATGGATAATTAGAACCTGATGAGAAAAATATAGTTATCTTTATTTTGGTCTTATCGAATGAAGAGATTGTATTTGTACAATCGGTTTAGCAAAGGGACTAAGGTGCTTAGTTGATTTTTGGTTTGCTAAACTAAAATGGAAAAAAATTGTTTCGGACAATTGTTTCCTTGGTAACATATCAAAATAAAACTACTTGTAGTTTCGGTTTTGATATTGGTTATCGAGAACATGGTGTGTGGAACCCTCGTGCTTAACTCTACAGGTTGTAAGTCTATTATTGAGATTTGTAAGATTCTTTTCGTGTTGTCCTTTATTTTTTCGTTTCTTTGTCATTTTTTGACAAAAAGGGGGAGAAATATATGGAGTAAACAAGTGATACTGGCATTGATTTTATATTGATTGGTATCGCTAAGGAAAAGAACATTGGTGCTTAAATATTTTATCTAAACGAAATAGTGAAAGCACAGACTAAGGGGGAGTAACATATCATATGAATTGGTATAACAAATATGTGCGGATTGAATATCTACCTATCTTCCTTATGGGGAGTATTATCTTTGTTATTATAATGTCAACAGTGGTATTTTTCAAGGATTGAATATAAGCAGTTCTTGTCTCTGTTGAATTCGGGAATCAAGCGTATGTGTAATGAATTCTTGTAATTTGTGTATCCATATGATATAAGAGTTTTGTCACTAAAATTGACAAAGGGGGAGATTGTTAGAGCATAGCTAGGTTGAACCCACCAAGCGTTGGTATGTCAAGTTTGGTTGTCATATTTTAGTGAATTAAAACTCATGTTAAGAGTCGCTTGATTATGTATTAGAGTCAACTTCGTATAGGTTAGCTTGAAAGGATTAGGATAATGAGACTTTATAAGTATTGCGAAGACTTGAAGATGTGAAGAAGCAAGGAGCTACAACGACAAGAATCATCCTTCCACTTGAGGTTAGTGATATTTGACTTGAACTGTTTCATTCCCTAACGTATCTTTCAAGTCGTGCATATTGAAAACAAAACTGCAAAGCATATTCGAACTCTAGATAAACATAGTATTAAGGAACACAATACGAGGTTTATTTCTTAACCATTAAACTTTGTAGATAAGACATCTCCATAATCATTTGAATGCTATTATGATTGTGTATGGGTATGAGGTGAGGATTTTATCCTAGGGAACAATGTTTTACATAAGTTCATAAACTTGTTTGTGAATCGAAAAGGAAATCGCCAGACATTATTTGGATCGTTATTCATTGCATATCTTGTGAACATCCAATATGTTGTGTTCTTGGTAAAACTATTCATAAAGGCCTGACTTATGTATTGGTATGACTTTTATTAGTGAAACCGATCTTAAGTAATCACCTGAGATGGTATGATCGGGTTTGTGATTTTATGTCTGACCAAATATGGGAAAGGGGAACCGATCCTAGTAAGAGGTGCAGTACATCACAAAGGGGAACCGATCCTTGCATGAGGTGCAACAAGGTTTATAGCAGAAAGAGGAACCGATATAATGGACATGTGCAACACGTTTTTAGGCAAATGGGAACCGATCCTATGGACATGTGGAACACATATAAGTTAGATACCATATATATGTGGGGAACCGATCCTAGTACCTAGTCAACCGAATTTTGGAAAGCTAGTGTGACTATGCACATTACTCACATGGAAGGTAGAACCGAAACTTATTTTGGTAGAACCGTTAAACCCATGATTTGTGATTGAATGTTATTTGATCAATCGCATAGTTCTTGAAAGTCGGATGAACCAATTCTAAACTTGTTTGGAAGTGTGGCAAATCGGTTTCAAGTTTGTAAGTGTGAAAGAGAACTTACAAAGTTAAGATGTCGACATACTTTGAACACGTGCTATGAATGTTTATTATTTAATTGTTCAAAATTATTCCTTAATAACTAAAGGAAGAGAATCCCAGTATCGAAACATAAATAAGTTAAGAGTCTTTTAATTAAGGTTATTAACTTCATTTTTAGGAAAATAAGAATTAGTAATGTGCATTTACTAATTAGAGATTTTTTGAGAGATTTCGATCATTATTTTTGGATAGAGCATTTCCAGGAATTATGGAAACCGAATTTGTGCTTTAATGAATATCTTGAGAATATTTTCGGTTTTGGAAATTCCTTGGTGTTCAAACTTCCTTGTCTATAAATACTTGAAGTTTGCCTTTCTAGCAAACTAATCCTTCGTAACAACAAACTACCTCTTGTTGTGCTGCTACTGGTGAAGTCGCCTATTCGGAGAGGAGAGTAACCTAATTAGGTGAAATATCTTACGGCCGCTCAGTTTAAAGTCTTCTTTGGGATTGAGAAGCTCTATTAGTACCGTTGGTGGGAAACTAGATGATTGCGATTTATATTTTGTTTTCATTGATTTGATTGACTAACGGTGGTTGAACTTTGATTGCACCTAGTTTTTTTATGCTTGAGAATCTTCTCTTCTGATATAAGATTCACTCAAACTAGTTTAGAGTTTCGACAGGGATCTTTAGTCTGTTGTTAGTTCTAAAGACGATCTTGTGATAATCCATTGTTAATAGACTCCGTTTTGTGCGTGATTGATCACAAGATATTCAAGTAATTGTGTGCAGGTGTTTATTGAAGATTTCTGATTTGTGGGTTCATAATCTTTGGTGTGCACAATACTTGTTTCGGTAAAAATAGGATCTAATTAATAATCGGTTTATCCTTGTGATAGATTGGATTGATTAATTGAGTAGATCGGCATCAACACAATATTTTGGATTAAGAGTGTTGTTGGCTACTTCTTAAACGATTACTTCGGTAATTGAACATAAGATAGATCTAAGGACCTGACAAAGGAGTTTATGTTAAGATAAACAGAAGAGCCTTTGTCAGACTCATATCACTTGGTGGAATAGAGTTGATACCAAACAGATTTGTTGTTCCTTTAATGTTTGGAATACGAACCAAAGGAATTGTTCCAAGTACGTGACTTAGGTCGGAGGCGTGGGAATACATACGGAACTAGGTGAACTATAGGTTTAGTTGCTTGGTCTCAACTATACGAAGTTAGGTGTAATTTTTGTGTAGCGGCTTAATCCTTAGAGTAGTCAATTCTGAAAAAAGGTCCCGGGGTTTTTCTGCATTTGCGGTTTCCTCGTTAACAAAATCTTGCTATGTCATTTACTTTATATTTCCGCATTATAATTGTTTTATTATAATTAAAGTAAATCACACAAACGTTAATTCCTATTTACTTGATAAGTGAATCCTATTGTTTTTGGTTAAGTCTGAACCTTTTTATCAAGTAACATACTTCGTTGTTGTATTGTCTCGATCTCGTATCCATAGACGATCACATGAAGTATGAACCGATTAGTTGTATTGTCTCGACTCAGTCCATAGACAATCACTTTCGGATAAAGGACTTATAGGTAGGAAAAGTTTTAGCTTGAGGTATATTTGGGTACCCTCGCCTTTTCACCACCAATTTGTGCCTTCACTTGGTTCAACTTAGTAGCCATAGAACCCATTTGTGTCTGTAAGTCCTTGATTGCACTCTTGGTTTCTTTTTGACTTTGTTGAAACATAGTAGAAATTCCTTGCATCATTACTTGAAGATTTTCATAGAGATCAGACCCTTGATTTTGAGTTGATTGTTGTAGTTGCGGTTGTAGAAATTGTTGTTGTTGCGGCTGGAATTGTTGTTGTTGTGGTTAAAATCACTTGGACGGTTGAAAGTAGGTTGTTGAACCGGTCCTTACTTGTTAGCATAGCTAAAATTGGGGTGATCTCTCCATCCAGGATTGTAAGTATTTGAATAAGGATCATGCCATCTTTGTTGATTTGGAAAAACCGCTCTAGCTTGATCCAACTCTTCATCATATGATAGTACAATAACCAAAGCAATCTTTTGCATCATTCTCTCCACGCTACCCATCCTTTGATCAAGGTGTGATGATGAATCACTAACTTCATGCACCCTCCTAATTGGTTCATCTCTTGTGTAGAATTGTTGTGAGTTCGCAGCCATACTTTCAATCAACTCGGTAGCTTGGGACACTATCTTGTTCACTAGTGCACCACCACCCGCTGCATCAAGAAGATATATATCACTTGGTTGGAGACCTTCGTAGAAGTATTGGATTATCATAACGTCACTAAATTGGTGGTGTGGACAGCTTTCCACCAATCTCTTGTATCGCTCCCAACATTCATACAATGACTCTCCCACACTTTGCATCATACTACAAATCTCCTTGCGAATTTGAGTAGCTTTTGATGCAGGAAAATATCTCTCTAGAAAGAGTTTCTTCAATCCGTTCCATATAGTGACACTTCCGGAAGGCAAGTAATACAACCATTCCTTAGCATTGTCCGCCAATAAAAATGGAAAAGCTTTCAACATCGCTCCATCCGCATTAATATCCGTTGGAAGCATAGGCATGAAAACGTTGTGGAAATCCATGAGATGCTTGTTTGGATCTTCATTCACCATGCCATGAAACTTCGGTAACTCTCTAATCAACCCCGGCTTGATCTCGAAGGTTGAGTTTTTTTGAATACACCATCGTTGTGTATCAAGCCTATGAGAAGCCAAGTCCTTGAGTGTACGATTTGCATCACCCATTGCTTCTTCTTCTTCAACTAGTGGTTCTTCTACGATTGGAACCTCTTGTTCTTCTTCTAGTTATTGTAAAACTTCGTTATCTACTTCCAACTCTTGCTCTTCCGTATTGTCCAGGTTTTCTTGGAGTATTGTTTCTCTACGAGTAGCTATCCCGCACCTTGGATGATTCCAATTTTTGGGAGCCAGGGATTAGTACCTGAAAAACGATTCTCGCAAACAAGTCAGAAAAACGAAACAAGAAACAAAAAGCAAAGCTAAAAGAAGAAATAATAAAAAGAAACTAAAAACTTAATAACAAGTCGTATGCCTCCCCGGCAGGGGCGCCAAAATTTGATCACTGTCGTATGCGTCAAAAATAATTTCACTTTCTCACTTTAACTAAATATAAATAAAGTATGTGATAAGAAAAAGTTCGTTTCACGGGAGGCTAGTGTTGTTATATAATTTCAGTTTCTTAGTAACCAATGGGGGGATTTTTGATTTAGCAAAGCAATAAAAATAATTGAAAGCAATAAAATAATATTGGAAGTAATCAATAAGAAGAAGATATTGGTCAAGGGATTGTATCATTCACAAACATGTATTTTTATCAATGACTAGAATTGGTAATTTAATCTCTCATTTACTAAAAGTCCTAGAATATCTTCATCGCAAGAATATCCCGCTAATTTCCTGATTTCATCACAAACACATCAAAAGATGCATACATCTACTTAGAAAGCAACCTAAAGTGTAAAAACACAATTAGATTTAACTACCCAAGAGCATTAAGTTTTATGAAATAGACAAATCAAAGCAATCGAACGTGTAAAAGCACTAATCCGATTTAACTAAGGTTATGACTCACTTGTGACTAGTAGGATATATCATTACAAGCACTACTCACAATTATGCTACTTGTGATCAGAAATTATTCAACTTTTACGTATTGAAAACCTAATCTAGCAATAAGGATGAAGGCAAACTCAATCGATTCCGGACTCGACTAAACAAGCATTCAAACCGTATAACACTATTAATTGTGAATCATAAACAATAAATTATTGAAACAAAACTAATTCATTGAAGCAATATCATGTTGTGAAATCAAGTTTATCCCATAACCAATAATAGGAGTTTAGCTACTCATAGCTATGGAGTTCATCATCATAATATCAAAGTAAAGAAGATGAACCATAAAGCAAACCCTAGTATCACGCTCTCTCTAAAAGTTCCAAGTAGAATATAATACGTTATATTCCTAAGAAGTAGAAGACTTTTTCTTTTTGTAGCTTTTCTCCAACTTCTAAAATTAGGTCTAGTCTTCAAAGTCCATCACCAAAAAGTTCACCGAGCCCATAAAACTATGTCTAGAAATAACCCAATAAAATTCTTGCCAAAACGTAGTCGCCGGAAAACTGGGGTCTTCGCCGGAAATTGGCAGGAAAACAGCCGGGAAAGTGATCGGAAAGTAGCTCAGGTGACCGGAAAAGTCCACCCGGTCACCGATCAAACGAGTAAGTCAACACGGTCAAGCTCAGTGAGTCACATCCATCCCGGTCACATGAGTGGACTGAGTTGGTATTGTCCAAGGCCATTGCACTGGCCTAAGCTATGTTGCACAATCATTGTGCTTCAGCGGTGCTCTCTAGCCATGATGGTTGATCACTGTCAACCAGCTCCAGCTGCACTACCATCATCTTACACTCCATTCTTTCTTTAACTTCTGTAGCAGCTGCAACTCCACTTACAACTGCATCATCCTAAGCCATCAGGCTGTCACAGCAACAATGTCCTTCAGCTCTATCTCAACTCCTCATTGCATGCACTCTCATTGCAATGTAGCATCATACCACCTAACATTCATCTAAGCATTTCAGCTGCTTCAATCATTATTGCAAGACCTAGGCGTACATCTAATTTCAGTCACCACTAACTCCAGTCTTGAAAAACATCAACTTCAACTCTTGCGCTGTGAATTCAGCCCTCGACTCATCAGCATAACCATTTCAATGTTGGTTGTAAACATAGCCAACTGCAATTCTGCATTCTGTTGAACTTAAAACCCCCGAAACCACTAGACCATCACCTGCTTAATCTTAGCTACAACCTCAGCCTATTGCAGAGGCCAACAAACTCAACACCTGTAATCTTAGCTGCTCATATACTTGCAATGCAGTTGCAACTCATTTCCTTGGAAGCAACCGTTAGCACTTGTAACTCTGAACACCACTATCTTTTAAGTACCAACACAATCACCAGCATCTATTGCAAAACCAACACAGCTGCAAACTCATTACCCGCATCTAAGATTCCATCTTCCAGTGCATCTGTGACAACACTTCAAGAACCACCACAACACCAGGCTGCTGGAATCATTTATCTTAAAGCAACAACACCACCAGTTCTCCAGAATAATCACCACCAACAAATTGCAGCTCAATTCCATCTTAATCACCAGCAAGAACACCATCTGAATCTTTTCAACCCATTAAAACCACCAATCTCAGCTGCTAGACTATCAGCTCAATCACAGCACCATTCTGAGTCATCAACACCTTACACCACCAATCTTCTTCCATCTGAATCTTAGTTATTCATCCTCCAACTCTTTATTCACAAAATCGATTTGAACCCCAATTTGTACTTCAACCAGCTCTTGAATCTCTCTTCTCACAGACTGCAACCATGAATCAACTGCAGCTGCTGCCATCTTCAATTCTCCTTCTCTGAACTCTATGGCCATCAACTCAGATCCATCATGTTAATCTCGATCATCAATTTATGCTCGATCTTCTTCTAAATATTCTGTGAAATTCATACACACAGTACCCATATCTTCATGGCAGCGACACCTTCTTCATCTCTGATACAAACCCAACACAAAGCTTCAATTTCTCCTTCATCCTGATTCAACCTCTCAAAACCCTTCATCAATTTCTTCTCTGGTAAATCACTTCCATCCATAACAGATCGAACCCTAACTTCCCATGAATACCAACAGCAACAAATACTCAAATTCATCCCGATTCAGCATCAACTTCTCGATTTAAATAGCACCTCAATTCATCTCTGTCTATCTTTCGGTCTCTGAAATTTTGCTAACACTCAGATATACAGCAGCCGCTGAAATGAATAAGAGAAAAATGATTTTCTCTGAATTTTAGGGTGTGTAGGAAAGGTAACTGCTATCGGCACGCAGCTGTGGTGGTTAAGGGCCAACCCGCTCATACATGGCTTGTCGGTTTCAGATAACCGACAGCCTAATTCTTTTCTCAACACAACTGTCAGTTTTGAGGAATTGAGAGTTCTTTCTTCACCTCCTTCTCGCGTACTTTAGCCCGCTCCAAGTATAGCTCGCATATGAATTGATATTTTTGCCCTTTACGTTCCAAATGGACGTTTTGTCCTTCTTTTACTCATAATGACTCTATTGCACCTAATAAACTCAAAAGAAATCATAAGATACATAATTTACAAGAAACTCGCAAAGAAAGCATAAACAATAGATATAAATCTAGGTGTTTTACAACACCTATCATGAGTCCAATTTTGTTCTAAGTTTTCTTAATATCGTAGACTTTTTCCTTAGTTCAGGTTTTTCCTTCTGGGATCTCCTGGCGAGGTTTTAATGAGGCATTTGACTTAGAAACATTGGTCATCAAGGAGAGAACTGCATTTGAGGAACAATATTCGAAATACTATATGTGAAGCATTATTATTGGACCTCACAAGGGGAGTGTTGTATGCCCTTGAGCCCAGTGTTTATGACCCATCTAGATGTAACCAGGATTTACCCCATAGCATATATATAAAGGTTTTAGTCTATGTAGTATATAAGTTATTTATAATGCTTAAGAGTTCTCTTTCTCTTGCCTATCTCTAGTTCTTTCATCTTCTAGTAATATTGCAACAAATATATGGTTTATGGTTCTTTCTATCATTTTCTAGGAAATATCTAACTCGTTATCTATAACTGATCATCTAGTATATATATCAGAATTCAATAAACCTGTTTCATGTCACACCCATGTCTTATAAGAGGAATGACTTCTGATAACAAATGTGAAAAATGATATTTCATGCACTTTGTTCGTAATGAACATGTGGACAATGCGATAAATGCCTGGTATGCGATAAAAAAGTTAATCAATTACATGATTCAAATAGACTTGCATGGGCATACAATTTGACTTATCGTAATGTATCTTGTGATTCTTCTACTTTAGTGATTCTTGTTCGCGAGGATTCGTAACTACATGATTCTGTTAATTTTGTGATTCTTCTACTTTGTGAGTCTGGTAACTTAAGCTAAGCTAGCCCAAGGGTGTTCTTGCAAAATTTTATTGTAACAAATTTGTTGACTAAGTTTGTTCTGAGGTATCTGTAAAGACTAGTTCCAAGTTTGTTTTGTTAGTTGTTTTCCGGTAGCTACCCGGGATACAATCACCATGAAAAGTAAAGAAATTAACGGAAACAAAAGAAAGGAAAGAGATCACACACCAAGTACAACCCCGGTCCGGTACAAGAAAATTAAAAAAGAAAAGGAAACTGAGAGGTTCACAAGCAAACTAAGCTTATCAAGCCTCTTCATCACTAGACGTGATCACCACTACATCAATTTCCTTTGGATCTAGATTAGGTTCAAAAACTCGTCCACCATACCCAACAACATCATGTCCTTCCCCATCAACCAGTGTGTGGCTTTCATCATCGGCAACATGAGCAGATTGAGAGTCAGGAAACTCTTGAGAGGAATCAGAAGCCGTTGGCCCAAAATCAACATCAGTCACAACATCGAGGGGATGAGGAGTAAGCAACTCCTGAGCATGGTCATCTAGGTAGTAATCATTATCATCATCATCCGAAAAATAACCATACAGTTGATGAACATCATGGAGGGCATTCAAATAAGCGGCATGAGCAGGGTCTCGGCCTGGTGGATGAACATTAAGTGTGGCAGGGTTATTGAGATAAAAATGCTTTCTATCAATGAGGAAGTCCTCTCTCATCTGATTAGTTACAAGAACACCATGAATATATCGGCTCATTTTAATAGAGGAAGAAAGTTAGACCACAGGAAAAGAGATAGAGGGGTAAATCAAGTGAGGGAGTTGAGCATATATAGAAGGTGGGGATACAATATTTATATGTGTTGTGGGAAGGAACTGTTCCATGAAATAGTGGATTCTACAATGCTTATCTCAGCCAAAAACACGATGTTTTTTTTCCTTCAAACTATGGCAGATGCTCCGGCAATCATAATTCTATATCTCTTCCATTGTCTTTTATAGTCACAGTCATAAAAAACGATTCTCACCTTCTCAGTTTATCATTTTTCAGGTACAGGGAGGTTCAGCTGGTTGGAGTGATTATCCCGGATGTCAACATTTGTCTGGCTGGTGGTGTCAGTATACGAACCAAGTTGCCATCTCGGGGCAGGGCCATGCTGCTAGATGTGGGTCTCTGGTGATAGAATCTAGTCTCTGTAGAACCTTAACACCCATAACCTACTCTCAAATACCAATTTTCAAAACCATTTGGGTTTCCAATGCTCAAATAAAAATCTCGAAAGATGTCTGGTCTTTTCAACCATCCTGTGAAAGTGGCCACCTAAAAACCAACACGCCACCCCTAACCAAACCAAACATTTCAAGCCAAGTCTATTGTTGTCAAGTACAAGCTCCTCGTGTTTGTAAAAAAGATAAAGTGAGGAACCGACTCAGCCCCAGAGAGACACATCAACTATTTCCCAGACAAAGAACCAATAAAACAAAAGGTAACCATAACCCAGAAACAAACCCAAAATCAGAAGGTAACCATAACCCAAAAACAAGCTCAAAATCAGAAGGTAACCATAACCGCCTGTGTTTCTCAATTATCGGAATATCAAAGATTAGGGATAAATCTCTCAGAAGTATTTCCCAAAATCAAAATAAGAAAGAGTGGTGGGTATTTTTGTGGATGCTTGGTATGATGAGTAAACAGGTAGAGGAGATGAATATGCTAACAAACCAAATGGAAGAGCAACTTAATTTACCAGATGATGAATCGGAGGTGGTGATTATGAATAAGGCGATCCTAGCAAAAGATGAAGTAGATTGGAATTTGACGATGCTCAGTAGAATTTGTGTGAACAGGATCATATTGCAGTGGGAGTACATCAATTTCATCAGAGCAAATTGGAGATTAACTAGATCAATGACGATATCCCCCTTCAAACACAAGGTATACAAAAATGTTTTCATACTTGTTGATGGTGGATTTTCATTTAAGGGCTGAAATTGTAAAAGCCAAAATTATGCTCTAACATCTTGCAAAACATAAAGCCATTAATAAGTGATGAATACTTCTTCACTTTACTAATTCACCTAGAATAGAGCATGTGGCAACAATCCTAGTATTCTGTGAATTAAATACACAAAATTCATCCGAGGTTGGAGCATGTAGCAACAATACCATATACCTTGTGAATTTCTGACATTATTAATTAATGCATAACCAGCCTCGTATTTCCTATACTCATTACCGGTGCGGCATGACGACCGAGTGTTGTTGAGCAACACGAATCTCCAAGCATTAATAATAAAACATGTACGAAATACCCATACATGCTACAACTCTCGGTGTGTTATACTAGCCCGATTGAGCATGTTTGAACTGGCCAGCCATATCGGTCTCGAAACGATCACGACCATCCAACCTCACCAAGCATGATTGGATGACTTAGATTAAATCCATGACCCCAAGCGGTATTGGAATATTCACCACCTTAATGACCACCCGGCCCGTTTATGCCTTGGTCGGTTGAATACATACCATGCCTCCCAAATAACCACCGAACACCAGCCTAAAGTAGGATGGTTGGACTGGTGTGGAGCATCTTGGAAAAGCTTGTGCGACAAGACCGCCAACGGCAGTCTCAAAACGGCCATGGACGTACAACTTCACCGGCATAATTGGACGGCGTAGATTACCCCATGACCGGTCGGACAAGCTTGTCCTGCACACCGGCGGAGCCCCCTTTCTACCTGCATAGCCGACCATCTCATGACCTAACCGGGGAGGAGTGAACGTTCACCCATAACCTGGATGGCGTGATGCTTTAAGGGTCGCTAAGGGTCTTAAAATGATCACGACCATCCAACTTCGCCGGCGTATCTGGATGGCCTAGATCAAGCCCATGACCGTTAGTCAGGTATCACCATGATCACCATGGTCCCAATATGGGTCCCACATGGTCGGGCTCCAAAAAGGGGGAGCTTAGCCTACCAAATCATTAGGTTGAAGTTGTTTACGCACGACCAATCCAAAACCCTAATTAGGGTTTGCAGCATATTACATGTGTCGCTAATCGATCACGAGCGTCCGTTTCCACCAGCTTGGATGAAGGGTCCAGAAATAGATTAAGCGGGACCGGAGAGTATCAACATGATCAATGTGGGCCCATCTATCTCCATGTCCGACCGACCAAGACAAAACCTGGCTAGATGTTTTGGTTCTTGCGCCCTGAAGGTGGTATGCCACGCCCCTTTAGGAATCCTTTGCAGCATGGGATTTCTGTTGAAAATCGATCTCAACCGCTCTTCTCTTACTAGAGTAAACTTGAGTGTCCTAGATCGTATCTTCGTGGGATAGTGAAGTATAAACATGGACACCAGCATGTCGTCTACACATATGCATGATCGGTCCTCTATAAAACACTTCCCATGCTTGGATTCGACCAAGCTGAAAGAAGGAACTTGCGTACCTCTTAAACCCCAATCCGACGGTCGCAGATGAGGGTTGCAAGTCATCTCGTCCGTCCAAATTTACCAGCTTGGACGGACAGCCTAAGACATGAGTTAGGCTATCAATGAGGCATCAACACAATCATCATCCACCACTCTTCCACATGGAGGGATCGGTCAAGTCAGGGCTTACCTGTATAACCTCCAAGCGATCACTCGAAGATGGCTGGACATGATGCTATTTTAAGACGCTTAAATTCGTGACTTACTCCAGTGAGCCTTAAAAACAGCGATGCTTCATAGATGATGAATATACTCGATGCAGTACCTGCGTAGAATACACACGATACTTCACAAGTATCGACTTCCTAAATAATTTAGTTATTTAGTCTAGCATTACATGCTATTTTCTCGTGGGTCCCACGATCCACACACTCGAGACATCAATCATGTCACAAACTGGGGATACATCTTGGGGTATTGGTCTGGCGGTTTATAGCGTGCAGCGTGCAACGCGCCATCACAAGAACGTGTTAGGAAGTCATGGACGGTTAGAGATGACAGGAGAAGTGGGCAAGACTGGTCGTGTAACATCAACACACAACTCCATTACTCCATCACTCCACTTCCTCCACTTCCCACGAGAGACGTGAATAAGGCTCAAATGACTTGTATAAATAGGTTCTCCTCCCTATTTCCAACAACAGGAACAAGTCCAGACAACATAAGCAAGTGTTGATACCATCGTATTCAAACACCGGGCCGATAGCTTACACTCTGCAAGCCGGTTGACTTTACGATACAAGTCATACATAGCCAACACCTTCACAATCTCAACACCTTCTTCGCTTCCCTCCCTAAGATCAACCCCAGCTCCTTCACTTTGTGACCGAAACAAGTCTGGAACGGCCATTCCTTGGTTTAGGCCGGATTTGCACATATTGATTTCTCGAATCTACAAGCACTCCATGTAGTGCATTTGTTTAAGGTTTAGACTCATTTCTCATCCACACACCCCAAATTAACAAAACCGGCAAAAATAGTTTTCACCCATAAACAATTGGCGACCACAGCGGGAGGTTGATCTCTCGGTTACAAAAATTGAATTCTCAATTTTTCAGTTTTCATCTCGCGATGTATCCTCACCCGGAAACCACAGGTGGTTCAGATATCATGGGAAGTGTAGCTAGAATGTTGGAGGATGTCTTGGCAAATCAAGCTGGTATCGCTAGAAGACAGAGCGAGACATTCCGCCTTTTGAATGATATAACAGCACAATTATAAGAAGGGTCGGCGGGCATCTACTCAGACAGAGCAAGAAACGCTGGATCCTTATTCAGGAGTCACACCTTTACCAGTGGAGATGCAGAAAGAGCGCGTAATCACAGGGGACTCAGGAGAAACGAACAACATGGTCTAGCCGACAACGAAGACTCGAGGCAACTCCACAGAGGAAAAGACTTGTCCGGGGTACCACAACGTCTGCCGGATAAAGAAAGGGAGCCTGCAGCTTACGGATATTTGCTAGAAGATTTATATCTCAAGACCCTTGTCGAAACCCGGAAGACTGTTCAATCCGCATCGACCTCTCAACTAAGTGAAGAAATGCTTGAGGAAGGAGAGATCAATCAAGGAACACGTGAGTACAGAGGATGGGAGAGTTCAATTCGATCACTTAGCAGTGATATTATGATACCTTCCACACCCCGTCACCAGGGCAAGCGATCCGCGGATATGATGGCACTCACAAGTATTCCAACTTCATCTCCGAAACGTGCTCCACATCGAAACCATGTAGAGACACCACAACGCCCACGAATGCAGGAAGAGCTAGACTCGAAGTACCTACACTTTCCGTTCCCAATGGAAAAGATTTTGGAGTTGCTGGAGGCGTGGGTACGAAACAGAGAGGTGGATCTACCTCATGTGTGGCGTCCACCAACTGATCAAGAAGTAATGGACCCGAGGTATTGTCATTTCCACCGGTTCCTTCACCACCCTACCAGTGAATGCAACGCTTTGAAACGCATTGTTCAGAAGAAGCTTAATTCAGAGGAATAGCTTTCCCTATCTGGGAGATTAATGAGGACGATTTCCTTAGAGAGGCTACTTCGGTTTGATGCAAGTGAGGCTTCAAAAGCAAGTAAGTTCTATTCAACAATTTTACAAGAAAGATAGTTTTAGAATTCACTGGGGACTTGGTATCCCGCACATAGATAAAGAAGCTCAATGATCAAACACCATGTTTGTTTCCATTCATACTTCCCTTTTATGCGACGTTTGCAATTTCATATGATATGTGCAATCATTCATGACCAAGATGCAAATTCCATTTAAAATAACCTCTTTCAGAAAGTTATTCACAAAACTATTTCAATTACCTATTAATTCAAAACTGGAAGTCAAATTATGAAAGGAAATCCTCACTATCACTCAAAAAGAAAAACATTTAAAAGAAGAGACAAGTATATGACATGAATCCTTCAAGGAAAGTCCTTCAGCAACAACTCGTCCTTCTGGGCAAGAGCGACTTTCATCCTTTGAAGTACGGCACTGCTCGACTTCAACTCCTTAGACAACTTTTCAACCTCTTCTTCCCGGCGAGTAACACAATCTGAGAAGGGACTTCATCTTGTAATTTCGGAGCTCTGAATCTCGGAGAACCCTTTGAAGAACCAAGGAGCATTGAAGTCGTCTTTGCACAAACACATCTCGATGGCACTTCCAGTCTTCAATCATCTCTTTAGAAACTGTTCGACCAGTCGTGACGCTAATCCCATAGATAGAAAATAAAGCTTCCTGAATGTGGTTGACCAATGCAAGATGACTTTTGAGCTTCGTAGTGGTAGCAATGTGGCCGTGCTTCT
The DNA here is from genome assembly GCA_023531295.1 of Papaver armeniacum. Taxonomy (NCBI): domain Eukaryota; kingdom Viridiplantae; phylum Streptophyta; class Magnoliopsida; order Ranunculales; family Papaveraceae; genus Papaver; species Papaver armeniacum. The sequence continues at coordinate 32,475 of JAJJWW010017753.1, forward strand.
CCCATATCACCGTATACAACCTTTCGAACTGAGATGGTACACTGAATCCTCCAACCAACACATGACCTGGATAAGGGACAATGAAAGGAGGATCGAACAAAGCTCCAGGTTGCGCTACCAATACTTCACCGATCCACAGGAGCCTTGTCAGTTGCAGGAGGCCTTTCAGAAGAAGTCACCACTATAGCTTTATTGATTGGAGCCTGTTCAGAACGTTCTTCAAGGGGAGCCACCTCAACAATAGCGGATGTTGCCTCTCTTACATTCCTCCCGATATCTACTTCGCTCTGGGTGCTAATTTCCATCACGGCCCCATCAACAAGATCACTTAGGGAGGCACCTTGTCCAACCAAGCTTGCATCATCTCTGTCATGGTCTGGAAAAGGAGCGGTTTCGCGGACTTCTCAGCATAAAGATCGGTGTTACCAGGACTTCGAGGATCAAGTCACCGCGAGACTTCTCAACATGAAGGCCAACGTTACCCAGACTTCTCGTTACGAATGCGCGCCAACCTTGTGAAGACATTCTCTTTCGAATTCCCCGATTTCAAGCAAGGATCACTCTTAGAAGAATTTACTCCGGAGAAATGAAGGAATCAACAGAAAGAGATTTAAATACCGCATATTGGAGGAATTGAGGATCACCGAACCACATGCCCGCCTCTTAGATCTCTCTCCGCTTGGGGACCGCAATCCTCGGCTCGGTCCGTTTGGTGGAAGTGGCTTCAACCGAAAATGCTTAGCGGGACGTCGAGAAGATGGCTCACCACGGGAATCTGTCACAACATCCTCCGAGAATTCTTGGAAAGCCAACAGTTGCTTCCTCCAAAATTCCTTATACTTGTCGGTTACCACTGAGTTTCTCCCAATAGGCCAGAAGGGAAGACTCTGCGATGCCAAGAACACGTCAACATCAAAGATACCTGGGAGGTATTCTTTCGGAGCCTCCGACGGACGGATAAATGGAACACCCTGGTCAAATCCCATTTGGCGAGCAGCCCTGTCAATGTTGTACGGAGTCACAATGAAGAGCTTCGTTGAATAAAGGCGGGATATATCCGGAATGCATTTTGTGCATATAAATAAGTTCTCCAAATTTTATAGTGTTGGCATCGTGCAACACAACATCGGGACCAAGTCGAAGCAATAGCAAAAGTCTTCGGGTGAGCAATGGAAGAGTGGATCGGCCCCCATGGATGGAAATTTCTGAAGATACATTATCAAAGATATCCACGAGTTTCGCAGCGGTTGCGGGACGCCTCCTCCGCCAACGAAGTATTCTCGAGCCACCATACAAATTGCCGAGCGAAGTTGCGAGAACAGGAGTATAACTTTTGAAATGTTCCCACAAGAATGCCCGAAGAAAAGCGAAGTGGACATACGACTCCAACTTCTTGTACCCGTTGGAAACATGCATATCCATTGCTAAGGCGTCCAAATGAGAATACTGACGATCCAAGGAACAAGGCACCTAAGGGAAGAACTTCGCCTTTTGCTAGCTTTATAGCAATCTTAACTGAGAACACCCCTTATGGTTTTCTTTCGTAATCGTCGTCATATATATCTCTGGATAGCCACAAAGACAGGGAATGCAATCACGTTGAGCTCGTTTTCCAACTCTGATTCGGTTACGGGTCTACGGGAGACCACTCCGATACCCACCAGTGTAAAATCATCTTGTATCTTTTTCTCCTTTTTTCTGCCACCTTTTGGAGTATAGTATCATAATCACGTTGTTCCGTGTCGAAAGCTCATAATAAAAACTCCCAATGACGAGCGGGTTCATCAATGCGGCTAAGCTTTCCGGAGTAATAGTCATCTCTCCCCATCTAGATATAGATGTATGAGTAGAAGGGCGCCACCGAGAAATGAAAGTAATCAAGCCTGCATAACATCTTTCTTAATTTCAAGAGTAGAAGATGCCATGACTGCATTGAGGATTTGCGCTTTGGTCAAATTGGCTTTAACGTCTTTATTATTCAACATGCGTCTCATCCATCCTTCATAAGAAGCCAGTGGAGTATGACAAGTCTTGAAGTCGATAGGAGAAGGCGGATATTCATTTCTTCGATGACAGAACCTCATCACAAGTGCCGAAGAAGAAGATGGATCAGCTTCCATATTTTCTGAATCGGAAAGCAGGACTATCTGTGAGAGGGATGTTTCTAATGTTTGGAAAAGACAAGGTGAATAACTCATCGGCAATGTTCGGCATATCTTTGAAGGCTGTCAACACTTCCCGACTTGGCACCCGACATTATCTCGAGAAGACATATCAACGGGAGTTCTTTTCTTCATTCTACAATAAAGACAGGAGTCAGTACTTGTATAAAAAACACACGATACGTGTGTGAACCGCATTCACGTTGGAATGCACAAAACTGGGATTGAGTCCAAACACCGGCTCAAGTTTCAAGTCCGGTATTGGTTTCAAGTCCGGTATTGGTTTCAATCTGGAGTATTGGTTTCAAGTCCCGGTATTGGTTTCAAGTCCGGTATTACTCAAGTTTCAAGTCCGGTATTGGTTTCAAGTCCGGTATTAGTTTCAAGTCCGGTATTGGTTCAGGGCACAAGGCTAGTATAAGGTCGACTTTGAGTCAAGCATATGTGGGTGGGACCCACGTTCGGATCAACGCACATGGTGGGACCGTATTCATATGCACGTATTATAACACGATTTTTCTTATGTTCATGAGAATTGTGTTTACGAAATTTAAGCCAAAGTCTCTTTCCAAGCTATAACCTAAGAAGCTAGTTTTGCATGCAACAACGGAAGAAGAAGCAAAAATGACATATTCACGGAGTCACGGAACTAAACCATCCTAGCAAATATGGGCGTTTTTTACTATCAATCTTGATGGGAAAGCTAAGCATGATGTATCTTACAAAAAGTTTTTACCTAAGAAATTAGGGTTTTTCCTAAAAAAAAAAAAAAAGAAGAGAGAAACAGAAACTTACCTTGGCGCGCGGACGGACGGGCGGGCGACGGGAGGCAACTCCGGCGGCAAAAACAATGACAGCGTCGCGGGAGCACTTGATGGTAGTCGCGGACGGGAGCTGCCAAACAAAAAAAAATGCGTTAGAAAAAGAAAAGGGGTTGGTCTCTTTTATAGACAAAAATTAGAAAAATCCCAATAGAACAAGGATTCCTCTTTTGTTTGGATTCCTCTTTTGATTCAAATACCCAAAGAAGGAACCGGTCCCACCAAAGGATTCCATACAAGCACAACGGCATGGACAACTAGCGGTCGGTCAATACTCTTAGGGTAAACTTCCTTTATCTGTCTTTCTCACATATGTATGTCACCATCTCATGCCTACCCCATAATATTGTAACCATTATGTGCTAGGCAGGGGACTTAATGTTGATGGTGGATTTTCATTTAAGGGATGAAATTGTAAAAGCCAAAATTATGCGCTAACATCTTGCAAAAGAGAAATCCATTAATAAGTGATGAATACTTCTTCACTTTACTAATTCACATAGAATAGAGCATGTGGCAACAATCCCGATTACGTGAATTAAATACACAAAATTCATCAGGTTGGAGCATGTAGCAACAATCCCATATACCACTGTGAATTCTGACATTATTAATTAATGCATGACCAGCCTCGAATTTCATGTACTCATTACCAGAGTGCGGCATGACGAATGAGTGTTGTTCTCGCGAGCAACACGAAACTCCAAGCATTAATAATAAAACATGTACGAAATACCCATACATGGCTACAACTCTCGGTGTGTTATACTAGCCCGATTGAGCATGTTTGAACTGGTGGCCATATTAGTCTCGAAACGATCACGACCATCCAACCTCACCGGCATGATTGGATGGCTTAGATTAAATCCATGACCCCAAGCGGGTATTGGAATATTCACCACCTTAATGACCACTTGCGGCCCGTTTATGCCCTGGTCGGTTGAATACATACCATGCCTCCCAAATAACCACCGAACACCTGACCCTAAAGTAGGATGGTTGGGTAGTGTGGAGCGGCTTGGAAAAGCTTGTGCGCACAAGACCGCCAACGGCGATCTCAAAACAGCCCACGGCCGTCCAACTTCACCGGCATAATTGGACGGCGTAGATTACCCCATGACCGGTCGGACAAGCTTGTACTGCACAACGGCGGGCCCCCTTTCTACCTGCATAGCCGACCATCTCATGACCTAACCAGGGAGGAGTGAACGTTCACCCATAACCTGGATGGCGTGATGCTTTAAGGGTCGCTAAGGGTCTTAAACTGATCACGACCATCCAACTTCGCCGGCGTATCTGGATGGCCTAGATAAAGCCCATGACCGTCAGTCAGGTATCACCATGATCACCACGGTCCCAATATGGGTCCCACATGGTCGGGCTCCCAATAGGGGGAGCTTAGCCTACCAAATCGTTAGGTTGAAGTTGTTTACGCACGACCAATCCAAAACCCTAATTAGGGTTTGCAGCATATTACATGTGTCGCTAATCGATCACGAGCGTCCGTTTCCACCAGCTTGGATGAAGGGTCCAGGAATAGATTAAGCACGTCCGGAGAGTATCAACATGATCAATGTGGGCCCATCTATCTCCATGTCCAACCGACCAAGATAAAACCTGGCTAGATGTTTTGGTTCGTGCGCCTTGAAGGTGGCATGCCACGCCCCTTTAGGAATCCTTTGCAGCATGGGATTTTTGTTGCAAATCGATCTCAACCGCTCTTCTTTACCGGTAAACTTGAGTGGCCTAGATCGTATCTTCGTGGGATAGTGAAGTATAAACATGGACACCAGCATGTCGTCTACACACATGCATGATCGGTCCTCTATAAAACACTTCCCATGCTTGGATTCGACCAAGCTGAAAGAAGGAACTTGCGTACCTCTTAAACCCCAATCCGACGGTCGCAGATGAGGGTTGCAAGTCATCTCGTCCGTCCAACTTTACCAGCTTGGACGGACAGCCTAATACATGAGTTAGGCTATCAATGAGGCGTCACCACAATCACCGTCCACCACTCTTCCACATGGAGTGATCGGTCAAGTCAGGGCTTACCTGTATAGCCTCCAAGCGATCACTCGAAGATGGATGGGCATGATGCTATTTTAAGACGCTTAAATTCGTGACTTACTCCGGTAATCCTTAAAAACAGTGATGCTTCATACATGCTGAATATACTCGATGCAGTACCTGTGTAGAATACACACGATACTTCACAAGTATCGACTTCCTAAATAATTTAGTTATTTAGTCTAGCATTACATGCTACTTTATGTAGGTCCCACGATCCACACACTCGAGACATCAATCATGTCACAAACAGGGGATACATCTTTTGGGGCATTGGTGCGGCGGTTTACAGCGTGCGGCGTGCAACGCGTCATCATAAGAACGTGTTAGGAAGTCATGGACGGTTAGAGATGACAGGAGAAGTGGGCAAGACTGGTTGTGTAACATCAACACACAACTCCACTACTCCATCACTCCACTTCCTCCACTTCCCACGAGAGACGTGAATAAGGCTCAAATGACTTGTATAAATAGGTTCTCCTCCTTATTTCCAACAACAGGAACAAGTCCAGACAACAGAAGCAAGTGTTGATACCATCTTATTCAAACACCGGAACTGATAGCTTACACCCTACAAGCCGGTTCGAACTTTACGATACAAGTCATACATAGCCAACACCTTCACAATCTCAACACCTTCTTCGCTTCCCTCCCTAAGATCAACCCCATCTCCTTCACTTTGTGACCGAAATAAGTCTGGAACGGCCATTCCTTGGTTTAGGCCAGATTTGCACAGATTGATTTCTCGAATCTACAAGTACTCCCGTGTAGTGCATTTGTTTAAGGTTTAGACTCATTTCTCATCCACACACCCCAAATTACCAAAACCGGCAGAAATAGTTTTCACCCATAAACAATGCTCAAATGCAACAATGAGTCTGATTTCCATAAAATCAAAGAATTCAAACCATGGTATTTCAAGGGAGATCTAGTTGTAATAGCTGAGATACCAGAAACTGGAATACCTGCAGATGGAAGTATGGATTTGGAACATGAATTATTCTGGCTAAAAGCAATTGAGGTACCAATAGCATATACTTCTGAAGAGGCTTTGAAAAAAGTGGTAAAAAATGCAGGTGTATACCAGAAACATGATATCCTAGCTGGTACTAATATGTTAGAAAAGGATGTTATGATACAAGTCAGGGTGGAGGTGAAGAAGAAGGTGAAGTACAGGATGGTAGCTGCTAATGAAGAGGGGGAGAAAACAATTATTAACTTTGAGTATGATTGTCTGCCACCAAACCTTTGCACAAAATGTAACATTATGGACCACCCTGAGTTGCAATGTGAAGGCAACAGACAATGGATCAATCCAAATCTACACAATAAAAAAGATGGGAGTGAGGGATCTAGCTCAAGAACCATAAGGAGCAAGGAAGATTGTGTGCATGTAGAGAAGGAAAAACATAACTTTTCTTTACGGGAAGGAGGAAAGATCACACAAAAGGAGAAGAAAGTGGAAAATGAAACATGGAAACAATATGGGAAGAATAACAAACATTGTGGGGGAGGAGGAAAAAAAGGATTGGCAGTGGAGAGTAATAGCATAGATGAAATGGTTTTAGGGGAGGAACAAGGAACTGAAATACTTGAAGCGACTTTTAAAGGCAAAGAAATTTATGTGGAGAATGACAAGGAGGAACTACTGTCAGGACCAAAATGGGATCTGATGAAGATACAAAGAGGGATAGAAATAAAAGAAGGACAAACATCAACTCAGCAGGACAAAGCAATATCAAACAACTTCAGAAACAGTAATTTCAACCCGACATAACCAATAAATAAGGAAATTCGGAACCAAAACCTTGCAGTAACAAACCAACACGAAAAAATGATTTCAGCAGCTCAAAACCCACACAAAGTCATTAGATCAAACAAGAAAAATAATGTCCCAATTAAACATAGAGCTAGAGTTGTTAATGAAACAAGTCATGTTTCTCCTCAAGCAAAGAGGAAGCTCAACATAAGTGAAGATGAGGGAATGGCTGAAGGTAATAAGAAGCCAATGTCTGGAAAGCATGAGGGTGGGGGAGAACTACTACATGATGGGTCTGATTTCCAAATGGGAATGGGAGATACTGGAAAATACACCAAGAAAACCAAATATTCGGACAAACCAACCAAAACCAAAATAGATTCAACAGAAAAGAGCTCTAAAGTCACCAGACAGCACTCAGATTAGCATGATGGACCGGCTCATGAGGATGCATCTAGGGGGATACATGACACCATGCATACAAACCTGGATATGCACTCCACCCTTGGACACCAGGTACACCATAATTTCAATAACTTTTCCCACATCAATATAGTAGGCTTATTATACTGCAAAGTTAGAAAGTCTAAAACAAGTTTATGCATGTGTATATGGGCTGATTTGATTGACACCTTTAAATTCCATATCTTCAATAATCATTATATGCACCATGCTGGAAATGTTAGAATTATTTCCTGGAATTGCCAAGGAATCGGTAACCCACTTACCCAGAACTATCTCATGGATATGATAAAAGAGAAAAACCCAGATATCTTATTTTTGTGTGAAACCAAGAATATCAGAAATGTTGTGAACCCAATAATCACAAAGTTAGGTTATAAAAATTGTTTCATGGTTGATCCAATTGGTGCAGGCGGGGGCCTAGTGGTGGCATGGAAAATAGGTACAAACCTGGGGGTAGGAAGGTTTTCCAAAAATCTAATAAACTGCCACATTAAAGATATGGTGAATGGCACTGAAAGCATATTGTCTTGTGTGTATGGGTCGTCGGAATGGAATGAGAAGTATAAATTTTGGAACTTTATGGTGCAAATGGCTGTGTCAGCAAACCAAGAGTGGTTAATTCTAGGGGATCTAAACCTCACCTTGAAAGAGCAAGACAAAAAAGGTATAGGAATCTTCAACAAGGCTGAAGCAGACAAGATTTTATACTGCCTGGAGTCGGCAGATATGTATGACCTGGGCTTTGTAGGATATCCCTATACATGGAACAATAGAAGACAAGATGTGGCACTAACAGAAGCGAGGTTGGATAGGGCAATGGAAAATGGAAACTGGTGGGGGGAAAATGGCGAGGCAACTTGTCACTCACACGATGGGGGTAGGATCTGACCATATCCCAATAATGCTCAACTCCAAACATGGAAACAAAGGCGGAAGCAAACCCTTCAGGGTAATGGGTACTTGGTTGAAGGAACCAGATTGTAAGAAACTAATTAAGGAGAACTAGAAGAAAAAGGTTAAAGGAAGCAAAGCACATAGGCTAGTTCAGAAACTTAAAAGTACCAAACAGGAGATATACAGATGGAACAAAAACTCTTTTGGCGACATAAATAAGAACTTGATGAGAGCTAAAAATAGGCTGCTGCAGACTAGCTCTAATTTAAGCCTTAGAGATAGGAGCAATAAGATTAGAGAGTGTGAGAAGGAGGTGGATTACTGGTATAAGGTGGTGGAAAGTTTCTGGAGAGATAAGAGCTGCGAGCAAGAGGTTAAGTTAGGAGATAGGAACACGGCCTACTTTCATAGGAAAGCCGTTAACAGGTATAGGAGAAATAGGATTGAAGCTATAAAAGATGGCTCCGGGAAGTGGGTGGAAGGTACTGAGAAGGTTGCTGAGATTATTACGGGGCATTTCCAAAAAGTCGCTACAACATCTAGTCCGGATACTGAAAATAGTTACCTAGATGATATAAAACCCATAATATCGACTACGGATAATGAACAGTTGATTGAAATCCCTAATATGGAAGAAATTAGGAGTGTGGTGTTCTCTATGGAGACAGACAAAGCGCCGGGACCAGACGGTTTCACCCCTAGATTCTTCCAGATGAATTGGGAAGTGGTGAATCAAGAAATCTTTAACTTGGTAGAGAGTTTTTTCACTACAGGCCTCATTTTAAGAGAAATTAACACCATGTTCATCACCCTAATACCCAAGATCGAGTACCCACAAGCTGCCAGCTACTATAGACCCATAAGCCTAAGAAATATCATATACAAAATCATATCGAAAATTCTAGCAATTAGGCTAAAAAGGTTTCTACCAAGCATCATTTCTCCTTACCAAGCAGCTTTCATCCAAGGTAGACAGATCTCGGATAATATTTTCATAGCCCATGAAATGATTCACACAATGAGAGCACAAAGGGGTAAGGAATTCATTATGGGGTTAAAGATAGATATGTCGAAAGCTTTCGATAGAGTAGAGTGGAATTTCTTGGGTAAGATTTTGGAAAAAATGGGGTTTAGTAGTCAGTGGTGTAAGCTTGTGTACAAATGCATTAGTACGGTCTCGGCTTCTGTTCTCTTAAATGGGGTGCCTTGTGAGCAATTCACCCCGTCTAGAGGGTTAAGGCAGGGAGATCCGTTATCTCCCTACCTTTTCATCATTTTCATGGAGGTGCTGTCTAGAGCTATCTCCAAGGCGGAAGAGATGAACCTTATCCATGGGATAAAGGTAGGAAAAAATGCCCCTTCGATATCGCATCTGTTGTTTGCTGATGACTTGCTGGTTTTCAGTACAATAAGTAAAGTTGAGAGTGCTAGCATCTTGAAGGTGCTTGACGAGTTTAGCTCGGCATCTGGTCAACTTATAAACATGGAAAAATCTGGAGTTTTTTTTAGCCCAAACACTCATCAGAATACAATTAATGATGTCATTAACACACTAGGTGTAAAGAAAATTTCTCTTAATGACAAATACCTAGGTTCACCTTTGTTTATTCATACGTCTAAAATTAAGTCATGTCAATTCATCCTAGACAGAGTTGGTGGTAACCTTAAGGAATGGAAAGGAAAAAAAAATTCTTGTGCAGGTAAAGGGATCATGATACAAGCTTCCTCATCTTCAACTCCAATGTATCAAATGAACTGTTTTAGGGTTCCAGTGGCAGTAACGGATGACATAGACAAAATGCAACGTGATTTTTTCTGGGGAAAGAATGAAAATGGTAAAAAAGGGGTATTTTTGAAGGCATGGATGGGGGTTTGTAAGCCAAAGAGTATGGGTGGAATGGGCCTCTTGAATCTGAGAGAATTTAATTCGGCAATGTTAGCCAAAGTCAGTTGGCGAATGTTAAAAAGGAACCGAATTTTGTGGGGCTCCATTTACAAAAATAAGTACTTCCCAGACTCAAGCCCGCTGAACAGTACCTATAAAGCTGCTGACAAAGATTCGTGGGTTTGGAAAAAACTGATGAAAGAGGTTGGAATAATTAGAGAGAATGTTGAATGGAATGTGGGAGATGGAAAAACTATCAAGATATGGGAGGACATATGGTATCAAGGACAACAAAGCCAATTAGTAGAAAACTCACACCAAATTCAAAAGATCGTCTTTGTGGAGGAAATTATGGAAAAGTCTAATGAGGGATGGGGTTGGGATGAACAGAAGTTGGAAGGTTATTTTGAAACACATGTTTGTGAGCAGATTAAGAAGACCAAGATAAACTGTGGTACAAAAGATGAAATAAGATGGAAATTGGAAAGGAATGGGAAGTTCACAATTAAATCTTTGTATAAGAAGCTTATGCTCAAAGTTCAACCAGAAGATCTGGAGATGAAACAATTTTGGAGAAAAATCTGGAAGATGAACACAATTCCAAGAGTAAAAACATTTATCTGGAAGTGTGTCCACTCCATTCTACCCTTAAATGAGAGAATAGCCAGAATTCTGCCATACATCAACAAAATTTGCCCCTTCTGTGGGAAGCAGGAAGAAACTCTAACCCATATCTTTATGAATTGTGATTTCTTAGTTAATGTCTTGAGTTATTTGGGAGTTAACCAAACTCTTTATACTAATAGTCATTCTGATTTCCACAGTTGGCTCCAAGACTGGTTTCGCAGAGGTAGGCTAGATAGACTAGGAAGCATATAGTGGGCTGACATTCTAGCAATCACTTGTTGGCAAATTTGGAAGACCATGTGTGACCTAGTCTTTAGAAAAATTAAACCTAACCCACAGAAAACAGGGAACAACATAACCATTATGGTAAACAATACTAGAAGAAGTAGGAGAGTCGATAGTCAGAATTCGAAGATCCAAATAATTGATAATGTTATCTCCATAGATACTAACTTATTAGTTGTTAAAATTAATATAGCTTTGAGAGTCAGTAACAACTCACTGGAGGGTGGAATAGCACTAATGATTTCTGATCATACAGGTAGGATATATGAAGCAAGATGCAGAAGCTTTGAGGCAGGTGTAGAGGAAGAGATAGAGGATGAAGCAGCTTCCATGACAATCCAATGGGCACATCAGTTAAACCATCCGCAGGTTGAAGTGGAATGTGACAGTGTGAAAGTCCTTGAAGCAGTTAAGATCCGGGTAGGAATGGCAGAGAAAGACTTTCAAAAACTGCATGCAGGCAGTAACAAGAACTTTATATTATGTATTAGGAGTCTAAAGGAACTTAGTCTGGTTCCGAAATCTGAAAACTTTATGGCAGGAAAATTAGCAGATATGTGTCTTGAGCAAAAAATGTTTAACCAGTGGAAAGAACATAGCATTAACTCTTTACTGGTGAGGTTACTCCAAGGAGTTGGAACTTCAAACTAGGGTGTGTATCTCCAGGGTTGATCCTGGTTTATTTATTAAAAAAAAAAGTTCGTAATGAACATGTGATTAGAAGAAAGAATAATTAAGTTTGGTGTGATATACGAAACTCATCAAAAATTAAACTAAAAAAATCTAAAAAGTTTACCTCCAGCAAGAACCTTCTTCCTCTCTTTAGCAACATTAAAAAACGTTTCCTTCCCTTGAAAAAATGATACTTCTAGTCAAGGTTTTTAAATCGTGAATCGCAACGCGAATCGTTTTTTCATTTTCATGAATCGAATCGTATATTGAATCGTGAAACGTAGTTTCATAGTCCATTTTTTATATGAATTGAGAAAAAAATTACACATATATTAATACACACATAAGAACAAATAACATCCATAAATATACGTTTTCATTCATCAATGTTCAAGTGTCACAGACTCAAAGTGATATAGAATCCGTGTTTCACTATACAAAATATGGTTAAGTGTCTAATTGTCCCCCCAAATCCCAAAAGTATGCTTCTGACCGCTGTCGTAAGCGACACAAATATAATTACACTTTCTTACTACTCAAAATATAAATATAGCAAGGGCAAGAAAGGATCGATCCCACAGAGAGGTCTAGGTTGTCAATATGTTATGGTTTCCTATATAAAACACCGAGGATTTTCAGATTTTTTATAAACTAAAATAAAATAAAAGCAAAACAAATAAAAGTAAACACGCAAATCAAGGATGTGAAAATATTGGATAAAGGTTTCATCTTCAATTGTAAACAAGTTTATGAATATATGAATAGAATTCGTATTTAATCTCGCTATCATCAAAAGCCATAGAATACCTTATTGCAAGAATACTCCATAATTTCCAAAGTTATCGACACACACATTAGAGCTGCGTATGTGAATTCTACCTAAAGAATAACCTAACGCCTTGCGCTAATCAAGTTCAATTCCTAGGAGCATTAAGTTTCAGAAATAGGCTAATCAATGCAATTGTAATACATTGCGCAAAAAATTCGAACAAAGGTCAATTTCTACATATGACTACGAGGATGTATCACTACAAACCCTAATCATATCATGCTACTCGTATTCACGGTTATCGCTCGATGAAAACCCTAAAATAGCTATACATATGGATGTGAGTTCAATCAATTCTAGACTTAACTAAACAAACATTCAATCATATTGCAATCCATCAATCATGCAATTATTGTAACCCGTAGAAATCATACGATAATATTGAGAGAAAACTAATTCATAAAAATCATAACTTGGTTGCAAAATCCAACTACATCTTCAACCAATAATAAAAACTTAGTTACTTGTGTTTTGGAAATCATCATAGAAAGCATAGAAGAAAACTATCATGTGAAACCCTAGACAACAAGTAGAAGTCTCCTAATAGAGATATATCTAGGTTTGAGAAAGACTTTTCTATTTATATGCTTCTCCCATTCCATAAGGATACTCCTTCCAATATTAGGTCTTCTCAAAACCCATCTCCAAGTGGTCCACCAAGCCCATGTGTGAGAAAAATCCATGTAGAAAATATGTCCAAAAATACGTCGCCGGAAAACCGGGATTGTGGCCGGAAATCGGCCGGAAAGTCGCCGGAAAACAACTCCGGTGACCGGCAAAGTCCGCACGGTCACCGGTCAACGAGTCAGAACGGCCGGGTCAACTCTGAGTCGGATCGGTCTAGATCACTGAGTTGGATCGGGTCAACTCGTTCCAACCGAGTTAAAGTGAGTCAGACCAGGTCAGGGTCTTTGCCATCTTGCCAGGCCATTGCACAGGCTTGTGCTGTGTTGCACAATCCTTGTGCATCTCCAGTGCCTTAGCCAGCCATCATGGCCCTGGCAATTCCATCATTCTCCTTGCTCAGCTCACATAACACACCACCTTCCCTGTTGCTTCACAACAATGCCACCAATTCACTTAGCAGCATCATGGCCTCATCTCTGCCAAGCAAACTTAGTAACTTTAACCTGAGTTTCCACCAAGACACCAAATCTATCATTGCCATCACCAATCCGTAACCCAGTCCACTTGTCCCGAGCTTCTATTCCATCTCGATTTACCCATTAGTCCCATCTGCTCCAACAGTTCCAACTCGGTTAACTGTCGCTTCACTAGGACCATCACTTCCACGAAAGCAACAATAAACCCCGATTTCTCTTGCCGGTAACTCCACATTCAAGGCTACAACTCAGAAGACAATCTCATATCTCGCCCCGCACTTCATTGCCTCCACCTGAGTTCACAGCTCAAACTTCCACCAACACCAGTGAACGGCCAAAGCACCCATTCAACACATAGCACCACAAATGTTCAGCTCACAGCCACCCTGCAGGTTCCTTTCCAAAATCAATTACAAACTGCACACCCAATTCCCATTCTCCTGAATCTCTCAAATTCATCATAAAACCCTTTTATTACAACCACAGTCCAGTTCTCGTAATTTGAGCAAAGCAACCCGTAGCAGCCACCACCTTGAAGCATAAACATCTCCTCCGCCCGGCCAAAATATCCCCACTGCGAGAATCCTCAACAAGCTGACATCTCCACCGAGTTTTCCCTCAACTCCATTGAAGCTCCAACAATGACAGGGTCTTGCAACTCAAAAACCCTAACTCCTCCATTGCTAGCACAATTATCACCACCGAAGAACCCATTTCGTAGCAGCTCAACCATCTTAGCACTCACACACACCCGCTGCAATTGCTCGATTCCTATCATTTCACTTTGTGGTTCAAACCAGCTCAGAGTCACAGCTCTTCCCTGTTTGTCTGTCAACCATATTTGACTCATAACCCTAACCAGAACCATCAAATCCTCCCTGAGTCCACACCTGTATTTCCATATTCATGACAGCTCCAATTCCTCCTGCAACTTATTCAACACTGACCTCAACAAACCACCACATTTTCTTCTCCATCTTGGCTTTAACAATTAAACTCCAATTACACTCAACTTCACCTAGAAACGCCCCCGCAATTCAATGGAATCAACCCGAGACCAGCAACTCGCCCCGCCAGGTTTAGTATCACCACCAACAACCTCAAGCCACCACCGAGATCGATCTTCCCATCAAGCCTCAACTGAGCTTCATCACCATCAATAAGGCAATGACCCATCCTTGGCAACACAAAGTGTCTTCGATCTTGAGATACCCATCTCAGATAATCCATCAAAACCTAATCACTCATTGCAATTTCTAGATCAAAACCCCAATCCTCTGTTCATCTCACCTGACTCCATCCATAGCTTTATTTTCAGATTATGTAGCAAACCGTTATCTCAGATCCCATTTATCTTCACTCATTCAGACGAACAACAAACCCAAAATTTCAGTTCAAACCCTAATTTTCTGATTTCAATTGATTCCTCATCAGCACTAACTTGATTCACAGTGAAGCCTATGTCTTAATTCTGCTTGTTCTTCAAATTTGTGATTTCAACCCATCAGACATCGGCTCCACTTACCCGTTTCTCTCTATTTGATTCCGACCATTTAATGGCGCAACTATTATCAATCTGTTTTCTCTGGATTTCAGGTGAACTATAATGAAGAAGAAGAATGATTCGGTCGACGGTTGCGTAGTGTAGTAAGCTGGGATGGCTATTAGCACCCACTGATTCGATATGGGCAACCCTGATTCATGTATGGCTTGTCAGTCTCAGGGAACTGACTGCCTATTCTGTTTTCTCGCTTACTGTCAGTTGCGCGGAACTAACAGATCATTCTTCAGAATCTTAACCTCTTCTGCTGCGTAACCTCAACTTGCTCCAATTATCGCTCCAAATGAATGATTTCATCTTCTTTTGCTCCAAATGACTCCAAAGTACCTAATAACTCAAAAACACACGTAAAGTACATAATTCACAAGAAAAATAGCAAAGAAAGCGTAACTCTTTGGATAGTAAATACGGTGTATTCTACACCTATCGATTCCCCCACACTTAGACTTTGCTAGTCCTCGAGCAAATCAAACAAAACAATAAAATACAACAACTCCGTGTCGTCGAGGCTACGGTTAATTTTAGCATAAATAACAAGCCTTTAAACCCCTAGGTGTCCCTAGTGGACGAGTTATAGTCTCGTGAAGGTTTACTAGAGATATACCTACAAAACCTATATTCAAACTCCGTCTATTTGTGACAAATCAATGAATGTATCCAAAATGACTACAGGAGGAGGTACCTTGCAAATTCAATTCATATATTAGTAAATAACTCTAATTAGATAGTCGAACAAGCCACAATACTCGGAAACTAACAAACCACAATCACAATGAAAAGATTAAGAAGATGAATATAGATGTAGATGTTGGCGAATGTTCACAAGTGTTCGATGTTTCCCATATATGTCTGAAGGTCACTGCTAAGATGAACCTAATCCTATTGGATTGAGCTACTTGGTTTGAATCCTACATCAACTCTTTGGCATATACAAGGGAACCGAAGTGACTTTATTCAACCAATATAAAACTTTCTTTTCTTTTTCTTTTCTTAAATGATTGGATCAAACCTGGATCCAATTTCTTTTTTTTTTTTTTAGACGGCATGATTAGATCTTTTGGATCCAAGCGCATGCTTCTTGTCAGCAAGTACATGATAGTTGCCTTGGATCCTGCATTCCACGCTTGTTTAGGCGACGGAGAGCGGGGACTACGTTTCACACATCTTGCTATTCCCAAGTGTCTTTTTATTCCGTTTTGGTCTAATTGGTCGGTCTCTTTTTTTTTTTTTTTTTTTTTTTTCATATATATTTTTTCATCATTTTTTTTCTTTTTCTTTTTCTAGTAACTCAATTACTCTATTTCATCCTAGCGGTAATAACACGTCGATGTTTAGTGACCCACCAAAGCACTTAGAGAACAATAGATAAATATGGAAAAATAAAAATAGAATGCGATATGGTGATATTAGAGATATGGTAACAACTATCATATTAATTTGTGATTTGAGCTATATTCGTCCCCTTTAGTTAATTGGTTCCTCACTCTCCTGCATTCAAAATGGTTTCATCCACTAATGGTGTCAAAAACAAACTATACAAACATATAAATGCTCCCCCACACTTAAACTTCACATTGTCCTCAATGTGTAAAACCGAAAGTTCTTACTACTCAATGCCTGTTGAACTGTGGTGCTTGAGATGAGGGCTCAAGTGCAGATGGAAAAGATTGTTGGTGGTTGCAGCTGCAGATGGTGATTTGTATGGCTGAAATGGAGATATGGTGGTAATTGCTCCGGAGGTTGTGCAAGTAATGCGGTTGGGGTTGAATTGGTCAGTAATGGAGACAAGTTTGGTCCGTGGTTCGAGAGCGGAGAAGTTGTTAAAAGATCGGTGGTTTGAAGCTACAACAGCGAGAAGAGGAGAGTCCGAGTTACGGTGTCAATGCTGTAGTTATGTAGGAATGGATGTAGGGTTGTGAGTTGCAGTGGCTGTCTTGAAGTCGCATAGCATGTGAATGGGAGCTGGAAAATGGTCAGAGGCTGAAGACAAGAAATTGTGAGTCGATGGAGACCAGGGATGAGTTGGTGGCATAATCTGGGGAAGAATTGAGTCGTGTCATGACTAGCGGCTTGAAGTAGAGTCGAAACTAGAGGAATTGGAGCGAGATAAGGGGTGTTGCTCATTCTGTGAGTGAATGGAACAGTTGGTGTTGCGGCTGGCTTGATATGCAAGATAGTGATCGGAGCTGAGATGCAGGGCATAGTGCAAAGCAGGTGGGTATGAGCTGCAATGTTGGTGCTAGAGTGGGATGAATGCAGGGGCAATGGTTGTGTTACTGTGTCAATGCGGTGAAGGTTGCTTACAAAGGGCTTGTGATCTTTGAGTTGCGGTGAGTCTTGTCTGATCTGTCATTCTGAAAGTGAAGGTTGGTGTGCTTTCATAGGTGGCTAAGCGGGGCATTGCAGAGAAGAGAAGAAATGGGTAGTTGTAGCTTTGTTGCCATCGTGATGGAGAAGATGGAATGAGCTGAGCTTGAGGCGGTGGAGTCTTTGTGGCGGTGTACAGTTACGGGGATATGGAAGTGAAAGAGGCATTGGAATAGCCATCATGGCTGGTGCAGTCATGGCCTGATGATGGTTGCTGCTGAAGCACAATGATTGTGCTGCAGGTATGGCCTGTGCAATGGCCTCGGCTCGGTTAAGGTAAATCGGCCAAGCGTAAGCGACTCCATCTAACCTTCGGTCTTGACGACCCGACTTGACCCGTTTCGACTCGGTGCCTTGACCCGATCGACCCAACCGATCCGACCCGTTGGCCGGTGACGGTTTGACTTTGCCGGTCACCGGGGACGATTCAGCGACTATTCCGCGGGATTAGCCACAATCCCAGTTTTCCGCGAGCGTTTTGGGACAAAATTTCTACACGGGTTTCTCTCCATGGTGGGCCGGGTGAATTTCCAACTAATGGACTTTGAAGACAAAACCTAGTTTTGGAAGGAGAAAAAGAATACAAAAGGGAAGACTTATACAATTTTCTGGGGACCACGTTTAGCATTTATATGTTTTAGTTTGTTTTATGCCTTTAAAAAAAAAAAAAATCAGAAAAATAGAAAAAACCAAGAAAAATTGTGCTTTTTGAACTCCGAAATCTAAAAACTTGTGCCTTTAGGATGACACCATTAGTGGATGGAACCATTTTGAATGCAGGAGTTGAGGAACCAATTAACTAAAGGGGACCACGTTTTATTATTATCTCTTCTACTTTATTCTAGGGTTTAGAGCCATGAAGTCTTTTCACTTTCTTCTTGTTATGAACTCCTTGAATATGAGTACCTAAGTTTGTTATTGGTTATGGAATAGTTGGATTTCACAAAGCATGTTTCTTTGTTCAATATATTAGTTTTGTCTCATATTTATCGTTTGCAATTCTCTGAAAATATTGTTTTATGATTGATTGATTGTTTTGTCAAGTTGCAAGTGGTAGAACTTCTAATCACATCTATTGCTAGTTTAGGGTTTATTATACGTAAAAGTGATATTCCTTGAATACAAGTAGCATAATATGATTATGGTTTGTAGTGATATATTCTTATGATCATATGTGAATCGTAACCTTTGTTAAATCGGATTAGTGCGCTTTCCACGTTCGATTGCTTTGATTGGCCTGATTTCATAGAACTTAACGCATCTAGGGAATTAAACTTGATTAGTGCTTTTACACGTTAGGTTGTTCCTTTAGGTAGAATTCATATTCGCATCTTTTAATGTGTTTGTTGATGACATGAGGAGGTTTTGGGATATTCTTGCGATCAAGGTATTCTAGGGTCTTTGATAAAAGTTGAGATTAAAAATCAATTCTAGTTATTGTGAAAAGCATGTTAGTGAATGAAAAACGAAATCCTTAACCAATATCTCTTCTATCTTATTTGTTTGCTTATTTGTTTCTTTGCTTTTATTTGTTTTATTTAGTTTATTATAATCACAAAATCCTCGGTGTTTTATATAGGAAACCATAACAATTTGACAACCTAGACCTCTCTCGGGATCGATCCTTTCTTGCCCTTGCTATATTTATATTTTGAGTAGTAAGAAAGTGTAATTATATTTTTGACGCTTACGACCGCGATCAAATTTTGGCGCGGCAACGGTTGTTAATTGTTTTTGGGTTCTTATTTTTGTATTTAGTTTTGTTTTTATTTTTCTTACTCTTTGATTTCTAACCGAGTTTTGAGAATCTCGTTTCAGGTACCAATTTCTATGGACGGAGCATATTGGAGCAATCAATACGGCTTTCAACCTCAACAACATGAAAACTATCACCCTTATGGGGAGTATAATCAAAACCAATCCTTTGGCTATGATCAATACTCCACGTACCCTATGAGTTATTCTCATACATATCAACCTTCTTATGGTGGTTATGTAAGTGAGCAACCACAAGGAGGGGAGAATAGTTGTTTTCCTTATAATATTTCCTCTAGTTTGGTAGATGAAATGCAACAATTTATGGACAACATGGAGTCAATTTGTGGACAACCCAGCGTGGAACCAATTTCATCGACCGAATGTGCTTATAGTATGTTTGGCCCAATTTCTGATCGTAGTTATGATCATTCACCCATTCAAAGGGAAGATAATTGGCCTAACAATACTGAAGTAAGTAATTCTACTTTTCCTTTGTCGAATGAGCTTTACAAACAAATGGAACACTATATTCAGAATTTAGATGGAACACTCCAAGAGCTTCAAAAAGGTGTTTCCACTTTAAGACAAGGCATTGAAGAATACAAGGAGGAAATGAATAATTATGTTGAAAAAGGCGAACCTTTGGGGACTTTTGTTGATATTTGTGTAGTTAACTCAACTCTTGATCGTAATAATGATCATTCACCTATTCAAAAGGATGAGTTCGAGATTATCAACACTAAATTCAGCGAGGAACAATCTTATGTTGACTATGATAGTGATGATGATTATTATGAAAATACATCGTTTGAACCAATTCATGGTGACATCCCCGAGGAGTGTACAATGGAGTCTTTTTGCGATCACGGTGAAGACGAAGAGGAATGTGATGACACTAGTGTAGCTTACTCAAGCATTGATCTTTATAACGATCAACAACCTATTCAAAAGGTAGAGCTTGAGGATGATGCAATGAGTGTTCTAAAGAAATTCCTTATGGATAATATTGCATCCGCAAAAGAGTATGTGCACTACAATAAAAAGGAGTGTGTTGAGAATGAGACCGTTATGACCAATATTGTGGAAGACCCAATTGAGCTTGCAAATGATTGTAATGATGATGTTTATGTCGAGACTTTGGTTACGGCAGAAACGGACGAAGAATGGTTGCAAGGTTTGATAGAGGACCATGATATAAAAGAGGTGAATAATTCACTTGAGTTTTTCAAGGATGAAGAGGATTCCGTAATACAAGAGATTGTGCAAGGTTTGTCTAACCCGTTGCCTATTGTTTCTTCTCCTTTACCTCTTATTGGTTTGAATGTATGTGCTTCGAGAATATTGTTGAATGACTTTGTTTCTCGTTTTCCGCCATTAGAGATACTTGATTCTCATACTATGCAGGTTATGGAACAAGAAACCATGGAAGTACCCGACTCCTATATTCTTTATACACTTCCATGTGTGGACAAGAATAAGTGTGGGGGAAGCTTTTATCGGTTAATAGCTTCACTTTTGCTTTATTGTACTAATATTTGTGCGAAGTTAGGGTTTGAAAAACAGGTTCTATGGAAGGATCCTCAACTTTTCAGATTGTTGATATATGGGGAATGAATCTTGCGAGGATATAGTCGGGCTGACGACTATAAAACAAGCGCTTAGTGGGAGGCAACCCACCGGTTTTGTATCTCTTATCTTTTAATTTTTCTTTTCTTGTTTTTTCTTTTTTCTTTTTGCATATCATTTGCGGAATTTCCCACCTTGAACCTTCTTTGGACGATTCAATTTTACATTGAGGACAATGTAAAGTTTAAGTGTGGGGGAGCATTTATATGTTTTAGTTTGTTTTATGCCTTTAAAAAAAAAATCAGAAAAATAGAAAAAACCAAGAAAAATTGTGCTTTTTGAACTCCGAAATCTAGAAACTTGTGCCTTTAGGATGACACCATTAGTGGATGGAACCATTTTGAATGCAGGAGTTGAGGAACCAATTAACTAAAGGGGACCACGTTTTATTATTATCTCTTCTACTTTATTCTAGGTTTAGAGCCATGAAGTCTTTTCTCTTTCTTCTTGTTATGAACTCCTTGAATATGAGTACCTAAGTTTGTTATTGGTTATGGAATAGTTGGATTTCACAAAGCATGTTTCTTTGTTCAATATATTAGTTTTGTCTCATATTTATCGCTTGTAAATTCTCTCAAAAATATTGTTTTATGATTGATTGATTGTTTTGTCAAGTTGCAAATTGGTAGAACTTCTAATCACATCTATTGCTAGTTTAGGGTTTATTATACGTAAAAGTGATATTCCTTGAATACAAGTAGCATAATATGATTATGGTTTGTAGTGATATATTCTTATGATCATATGTGAATCGTAACCTTTGTTAAATCGGATTAGTGCGCTTTCCACGTTCGATTGCTTTGATTGGCCTGATTTCATAGAACTTAACGCATCTAGGGAATTAAACTTGATTAGTGCTTTTACACGTTAGGTTGTTCCTTTAGGTAGAATTCATATTCGCATCTTTTAATGTGTTTGTTGATGACATGAGGAGGTTGCGGGATATTCTTGCGATCAAGGTATTCTAGGTCTTTGATAAAGTTGAGATTAAAAATCAATTCTAGTTATTGTGAAAAGCATGTTAGTGAATGAAAACGAAATCCTTAACCAATATCTCTTCTATCTTATTTGTTTGTTTATTTGTTTCTTTGCTTTTATTTGTTTTATTTAGTTTATTATAATCACAAAATCCTCGGTGTTTTATATAGGAAACCATAACAATTTGACAACCTAGACCTCTCTGTGGGATCGATCCTTTCTTGCCCTTGCTATATTTATATTTTGAGTAGTAAGAAAGTGTAATTATATTTTTGACGCTTACGACCGCGATCAAATTTTGGTATTGATCAATGCCTCTTCGCAAGATAGTCATACCTTCACGAAGTTCTTAGAGTTGCTCGTTTGTAGTCTCTTTAGCTTTTTGAAATTCCTCTTTTAAAAAGTTGGAAACTTGATCTATAAAATTAGAGACTTTTTGTTCAAGAGCATAAGAATCCTCCCATCCTTGTGGTTGTTCCCCGCCATAAGGTTGTTGAGGAAAACCACAAGGTTCCATGGAATATTGGTCATAACCAATGAATTGGTTTTGATTACGGCGCCAAAATTTGACCGCTGTCGTAAGCGACACAAATATAATTACACTTTCTTACTACTCAAAATATAAATATAGCAAGGGCAAGAAAGGATCGATCCCACAGAGAGGTCTAGGTTGTCAATATGTTATGGTTTCCTATATAAAACACCGAGGATTTTCAGATTTTTTATAAACTAAAATAAAATAAAAGCAAAACAAATAAAAGTAAACACGCAAATCAAGGATGTGAAAATATTGGATAAAGGTTTCATCTTCAATTGTAAACAAGTTTATGAATATA
The DNA here is from genome assembly GCA_023531295.1 of Papaver armeniacum. Taxonomy (NCBI): domain Eukaryota; kingdom Viridiplantae; phylum Streptophyta; class Magnoliopsida; order Ranunculales; family Papaveraceae; genus Papaver; species Papaver armeniacum. The sequence continues at coordinate 55,173 of JAJJWW010017753.1, forward strand.
TGAATAGAATTCGTATTTAATCTCGCTATCATCAAAAGCCATAGAATACCTTATTGCAAGAATACTCCGTAATTTCCAAAGTTATCAACACACACATTAGGGCTGCGTATGTGAATTCTACCTAAAGAATAACCTAACGCCTTGCGCTAATCAAGTTCAATTCCTAGGAGCATTAAGTTTCAGAAATAGGCTAATCAATGCAATTGTAATACATTGCGCAAACAATTGGGACAAAGGTCAATTTCTACATATGACTACGAGGATGTATCACTACAAACCCTAATCATATCATGCTACTCGTATTCAAGGTAATCGCTCGATGAAAACCCTAAAATAGCTATAGATATGGATGTGAGTTCAATCAATTCTAGACTTAACTAAACAAACATTCAATCATATTGCAATCCATCAATCATGCAATTATTGTAACCCGTAGAAATCATACGATAATATTGAGAGAAAACTAATTCATAAAAATCATAACTTGGTTGCAAAATCCAACTACATCTTCAACCAATAATAAAAACTTAGTTACTTGTGTTTTTGGAAATCATCATAGAAAGCAAAGAAGAAAACTATCATGTGAAACCCTAGACAACAAGTAGAAGTCTCCCTAATAGAGATATATCTAGGTTTGAGAAAGACTTTTCTATTTATATGCTTCTCCCATTCCATAAGGATACTCCTTCCAATATTAGGTCTTCTCAAAACCCATCTCCAAGTGGTCCACCAAGCCCATGTGTGAGAAAAATCCATGTAGAAAATATGTCCAAAAATACGTCGCCGGAAAACTGGGATTGTGGCCGGAAATCGGCCGGAAAGTCGCCGGAAAACAACTCCGGTGACCGGCAAAGTCCGCCCGGTCACCGGTCAACGAGTCAGAACGGCCGGGTCAACTCTGAGTCGGATCGGTCTAGATCACTGAGTTGGATCGGTCAACTCGTTCCAACCGAGTTAAAGTGAGTCGCACCAGTCGTGGTCTTTGCCATCTTGCCGTGCCATTGACAAGCTTAGGCTGTGGTTGCACAATCCTTGTGCATCTCCGTTGCCTTAGCCACCCATCATGGCCCCGGCAATTCCATCATTCTCCTTGCTCAAACTCACATAACACACCACCTTCCCTGTTGCTTCACAACAATGCCACCAATTCACTTAGCAGCATCATGGCCTCATCTCTGCCAAGCAAACTTAGTAACTTTAACCTGAGTTTCCACCAAGACACCAAATCTATCATTGCCATCACCAATCCAGAACTGCAGTCCACTTGTCCTGAGCTTCTATTCCATCTCTGATTTACCCATTAGTTCCATCTGCTCCAACAGTTCCAACTCAGTTAATCTGTCGCTTCACTAGGACCATCACTTCCACCCGAGCAAAGAACAATAAACCCTGATTTCTCTTGCCAGTAACTCCACATTCAAGGCTACCAGCTCAGCAGCACAATCTCATATCTCAGTCCTGCACTTCATTGCCTCCACCTGAGTTCACAGCTCAAACTTCCACCAACACCAATTAACAGCCAGCACCCATTCAACACATAGCACCACCAAATGCTCGGCTCACAAAGCCACTGTAGGTTCCTTCCCAAAATCAATTGCAGCTGCACACCCAATTCCCATTCTCCCGTATCTCTCGAAATTCATCATAAAACCCTTTTATTACAACCACAGTCCAGGTTTCTACGTAATTTGAGCAACAACCCCGTAGCAGCCCACCACCTTGAAGCATAAACATCTCCTCCGCCTCGGCCAAACATCCCCACTCGCAGAATCCTCAACAAAGAAGATCTCCACCGAGTTTTCCCTCAACTCCATTGAAGCTCCAACAACAAAGCAGGGTCTTGCAACTCAAAAACCCTAACTCCTCCATTGCTAGCACAATTATCACCACCGAAGAACCCATTTCGTAGCAGACTCAACCATCTTAGCACTCACACACACCCGTCGTAATTGCTCGATTCCTATCATTTCACTTTGTGGTTCAAACCAGCTCAGAGTCACAGCTCTTCCCTGTTTGTCTGTCAACCATATTTGACTCATAACCCTAACCAGAACCATCAAATCCTCCCTGAGTCCACACCTGTATTTCCATATTCATGACAGCTCCAATTCCTCCTGCAACTTATTCAACACTGACCTCAACAAACCACCACCAACACATTTTCTTCTCCATCTTGGCTTTAACACCAGAAACTCCAATTACACTCAGCTTCACCTAGAACAGCCCTGCAATTCAATGGAATCAACCCACAGACCAGCAACTCGCCCTGCCAGTTTAGTATCACCACCAACAACCTCAAGCCACCACCAGATCGATCTTCCCATCAAGCCTCAAACTGAGCTTCATCACCATCAATAAGAACTGCAGCGACCCATCCTTGGCAACACAGTGTCTTCGATCTTGAGATACCCATCTCAGATAATCCATCAAAAACCCAATCTGCTACTGCAATTTCTAGATCAAAACCCCAATCCTCTGTTCATCTCACCTGACTCCATCCATAGCTTTACTTTCAGATTATGTAGCAAACCGTTATCTCAGATCCCATTTATCTTCACTGATTCGATTCTAACAACAAACCCAAATTTTGATTCAAACCCTAATTTTCGATTTCAATTGATTCCTCATCAGCACTAACTTGATTCACGGTGAAACCTATGTCTTAATTCCCGCTTGTTCTTCAAATTCGTGATTTCAACCCATCGACATCGGCTCCACTTACCCGTTTTCTCTATTTGATTCCGACCATTTAATGGCGCAACTATTATCAATCTGTTTTCTCTGGATTTCAGGTGAACTATAATGAAGAAGAAGAATGATTCGGTCGACGGTTGCGTAGTGTAGTAAGCTGGGATGGCCATTGGCACCCACTGATTCGATATGGGCAACCCTGATTCATGTATGGCTTGTCAGTCTCAGGGAACTGACTGCCTATTCTGTTTTCTCGCTATCGTCGGGATTCTGCGAACTAACAGATCATTCTTCAGAATCTTAACCTCTTCTGCTGCGTAACCTCAACTTGCTCCAATTATCGCTCCAAATGAATGATTTCATCTTCTTTTGCTCCAAATGACTCCAAAGTACCTAATAACTCAAAAACACACGTAAAGTACATAATTCACAAGAAAAATAGCAAAGAAAGCGTAACTACTGGATAGTAAATACGGTGTATTCTACACCTATCAGCTTCTTGTGCCAAAATATATGCAAAATATAGCAAAATATGAAGCCTTAACCAAAATATATGCAAAATATATCTGCCGATAATTATAAGCCTATATCAGTTTATCTACTTATATGTAGATAACTACTAGCAAAATATGTTCTCATGTCATGATAAAGTTAGTGATCTCCCATATCAAAACCATCATCGTAAAGCCATTCATTGTCACTTTCTCGCTTGTATTTCGCTTTTCACTCATTTCTTCTACACAAGTCTCTTCCTCTATCTCATCCTCTTCAACCTCATCTATCTCATTTTCCTCTACAAGTCTTGCTTATTTTCCATTATTGTTCCCTTTACCTTGCGCAAGCTTCATGGTACTAAGGTTTCTTGGCCCTACAACAAACACGCATCATAATTAATATGCAAGTATTTAAAATTGTATCAAAGAGAAAAATCTGTCCACTGACTAGCTTTGTAAGAAATCAAAGATGTATATAATTCACATAACTTAGACCTACTGTCAACCAAAGAACTAGTTAAAGAAAGGTAACTGCAACACTTTAGGCTAGTCTTAGACACAAAAGAAACCCTTCACAAACCTCTTTTTCGTTTCTTTTTATTTGCTTCAGCTTCAGTAATTTGAAAACAATCATGCACATCCATCCATGTAGGATCTGGTTGCAAAGAAGCACCATCTTTCTCAGTGATCCACTCATCATCGGATTCCATATCTGACAAGCATATTGGATCATAAGAATCTCCTTGTTCATTCCTTTTTGTGAACGTTTCTTCTAGTTGGAGATTGTACTTGACATAAACAAGTGCATTTAATCTTTGTTGCGACAATCGGTTCCTTCTTTTCGTATGTACCTGCTCGAATATGCTCCAATTTCTTTCACATCCAGAAGCACTACAGGTGGCACTTAAAACGCGAATAGCAACTCTTTGGAGCTCTGGGAGCGTAATCTCCATATGACTTCCACCATAAAGCTTTAAGAAAAAAAAGTAAGTACTAAAATATGCGGACAGCAAGTAGTAAGTTCAAAAAAAAAAAATATTTCAATGGAAAGAAAAACATGAAAGCATTTCCCTGCTTGTTGCTACAGGCAATGATTCTAATTCTTAAAAATATCATGGCATTGAAGCAAACAGGTGGTACTAAAATATAACATGGCACTAAATCAAAATACAAACATTTATGTTACAGAACTTAAATACTAGTAAGTAGTAAGTACCCGGATGTTTTCTATCTCTAGTCTCCCTAGCCATCTCATGACCAAACATCCCCCCGGCACTAGTAAATAAATCTATTTGTTTATCAATTTTGTGCCTTTCCGCTACCAATGGGCACATTTTTTTGATGGCATCATAAAATCCAAGTTTCACATCAACATTGGGGGCAAAGTCTGTCGCATATTGGTATCTACATAAAACAAGAAATGAATCGCCTAGTGTTAGATAATCAATATTTTTGTTTCGACAAAAATACAAATGCACAAACAGTAGCAAACGATTACTTACCGAGGATTAAGAAAGTATCCAGCTGCGTGAAGAGGTCCATGGAGTTGTGTGTTCCATCTCAAATCAATAATATTTATGTAACTCTCATACCTACGCTTCTTGTTCTTGAAATTGGCTTGAATTTGTTCTTTTGCCTTGTCAATAGCCTTATAAATGTATCCCATTTCCGGTTTGTCATCTCCATCCACAAGTGTCAATACTTTCACTATCGGAATAACACTTTTCAGGCAACTAATAACTGATTGCCAAAAATTCTCATCACTCAAAATGATTTTCTGCACCTTGATTCCTTGTTGCTCTTTTGCATGCTTACTTTTTGTCCAAGCATCCGAAGTAAACATTTTTCTAAGTGCGACTTTAAAAACATGAAAGCTTTTCAAATTTAAGTAGTTCGTAGCAAATCGAGTAGCCCCAACCCTAATAAGATCCCTGCCATTAGTATGCTCTCTCATCAAATTTAAGACCAAAGAACGCTTATAAATATAGGATGACACAAATTTAGCCTTCTCAACAGTATCAAGGTGCATGGGCAAATCTCCAATATCTTCAAGCATGAGATTTATGCAGTGTGTTGCACATGGAGACCAATACAATCTTTTCCTCTTGTCCATCAACAATTCACCTGCTTTCACATATGCCAATGCCCCATCAGTAATGACTTGCACAACATTTTCTTCTCCGACTTCCTCAACAATGCCATCAAGCAATGCAAATAAATTCTCTGCGTTATGTTGTATGTCGGATGTATCAATCGATTTCAGAAAACGTACCACTAGGACTATTCACCAAGAAGTTTGTAATAGACCTATGTTTTTTATCCGTCCATCCATCGGACATCAAAGTACAACCTGTTCTTTTCCTCTCTTGCTTGAATGCTTCCAATGTACCATGAACATATTTCACTTTCTTTTACAAATTTGTGACCCTTACCTCATGCATGGAAGGGGGCTTCAACCCTTTTCCAAACTCTCCAACCATATGTAACATTCTATTAAAATACTTGCTGTTAACTAAATTAAACGGTAGGGCATTTGCATTAAAAAAATCACATATAGACATACAAGCATCTTCTCTCTTAGGCTTCTTGAAGTAGGTACTCAATGTGTTAGGTGTCTTAGTTCCATCTAAAGCATTTCTCATCAACTTCTCTCTAGTCCCTAACTCATCTTCACCATTCAGATCACCCAATTCTTCACACTTCTCTTTATCATTCTCAAACTTTTTAATTTAGGAAAGGAAGAATTGTTTTACTTCTGAAGGAACCTCCTTACACATAGCAGCATCTTTCTTAGTTTGTGCAAGGTGTTGTTTCATTCTATAAACACCTCCACTATATTTGCTACCACAATAATTGCAAGTCAAAACAGTTTTCTTACCACCGGTTACTACCTTACAGTGTTCCCAAGTTGGATCAACCGGTTGCTTCGAACCACCAAAACAAATCTTGGATTGTCTTTGCTTACTCATATTGTGTAAGTTTGATTGGAATGATAAGTGTCAAGGTGCACGGCTCAGAGATGAACCTGCGTTTAAAAGGAAAAAAATCCAATGAGCACAACCAAAATTGGAAAACATATTCTGTTCGCTTGGAAGAAATTGAAAAACGTATTTCCAAAAATCAATTCCCAAAAACCACTTTTGTTAACCCAATTTTGAAAAAAAAAAACTACAGAACAAAAATCAACTAAGATTTCACAATTTCAAACAACAGATCAGTAGATCACTAAATACATGCTGTGATTGAAGTCACAGCTAAACTAAGCAATACAAATAAACTAGATTACTGCAGCAGCAGTGAGGGCCGACCAAAAAACGTACGTGCATGCATCACTTTTCGAGTTGGTAAAGTATATTTTCAAGAAATCTACATGCCAACTACACAATTTTCTTTTATTTCAAAAACAATTACAATTTTATTAGGAATTTATAGTCTAAAAGGAGAAACATGGGGCATAAATCATCTTGGCTAGATGACCAGGCGGCTATGTAGGCCAACCAACAATTAATCCCTTCTAGTTTGAAGTAAGATCGAATTTTTAGGACCGTTATCTCTGTTAGATCAAGCACTATATGGTGCACGTTGTTCCTTTCTTATCCCATATTAGTAGGAAAATCCTAAAAACCAAGTCTTATGGTCTTCCATATCCCTACTTATAAAGGATATCCCTTTCCTACATTTCAAAGTGGATCAAATCTGATCCCGACAATAGGGAAGGGAAATTACACAAACTCTACTTTACGGATACTCAGTTTACGTTTTTCAGTGGAAACGAATACTCAATATCTGTGAATTTTTACACGGAAACTAAGTATCAGTTTCTGGTATTCCAAAATTTTACCGTAAAACTTTCCTTTTCCAGACTTTTTTTTACTAAAACTTTTTTTTTAATCTATTATATCTTCTTATTTTACCCTAAGTTACTTTTTTACCTGTACAAATATTCTAACAAAAAAATATTTGGAAAAAAAAAGCGGATACTCAATATCCTTTTGGCACTACTCACACGGAGACTAAGTTTCCGTGCGGTGTAGGACAGGATAAAAACGCACCATGGTGAGGCGGCCTTCTCACCCATATTTCTTCCCAATAATTAAAGGATAGGGAGGGGATGAGCCTCACTATAGCTTGGCCTTGAGGACGAGTACTAATTTTTATTTTATACTTTAATTAAAAAGCCATTATTGGGGCGTCACATTCTAATAGAGGGGCTTCACATAGATTCCCAATGACTAAAAAATTGGCTATGGGGTGTCTTGATGCAATAGAAAATGTCTAAGTTACCCTCCATCTAAAATCAAAACCTAATTCTAATTCAAAAATCTATCATTCTTCTTCCAAACTTCTTCTCCTTCATCAACCGTTAATCCTTCCCTCTATTTTTTCAATTATTAAAATCATTTCATCATCTTCAATTCGAAAAACTAACAATCATCGATGGAAATCTCCATTAAAGATGTGGAAGAAGCAAACTTTTCGAAGTGATGGTAATCAACAAAGCAATTACGTTTGAAATTGGTAGATTGATTAAAATCAGTAGAAAAAAAAAAGATTTGCAAACCATTTACGGTTAGGTATTTTAAGTTTTCTGACCGTAAATTGTTCTCTGAAGCTGTTACGGTTAGGAAACTAAAAATCCTAACCGTAAATCAATAGATAAATAAATTATATGTGTTGTTACGGCTAGGTTTGTAATCGTATATTCACTTACGGTTGGATTCGACTCCGAAAAAACCTAACCGTAAAAATTTCTTAAGTATAATTTTCCCATAAAAATGGATTTACGGTTGGGTTTTAATTTAGGTAAGCCAACCGTATTTAGTTACGTTTTGATTTTCATTATCCTAACAAACCGTAAAAGTTCATGTAGTAATAAAAACTTATAGTTTAGGATTTTCCTTTCACGGAAAGTAAAGCAAGATTTGTTAAGCTTTTTTAGGAAAAAATCACGTTGAGATATTTTTGTCTTGTGTAAATAGATAGGATTTGTTAAGGTGTTTCAGGAAGAACAAATCACGTAGAGATATTTTAGTCTTTTAGGAAGAGTAAATCACGGTGACATTTACTCATGTTTTGTCCATGCATGGAAATTCTTCATTTACTCAATTTTCGCTAAATAAAAACTGTCCCAAATCTTTAATTACGGATAACCTAACCTAACCAAAATTACGGTTTGTTTTTTTTCACCCAACCGTAACTGGTTTTTCCTTTCAATTACGGTTAGGAGTTCCTCCTTACCAAACCGTAACTGGTTTTTTTTGTCCCTCTACTTCTCTTCCTCCGAAAACCCAAAACACTAATTCTTAATTTTTATCTCTAACTATAAACCAAAATTATTAATCTCAGCTAATAACTAATATTAAATTAGATAACCTAATTATATGGTTAACACAAATTATATGAGGGTTGTTTAGCCATTATAAAAATATTTTAGATAAGGGATTTGTGAAATTACTTATGGGTGACTCGTTTTTGTCCTATTAGGTGACGCCCCTCTATTGGAATGTGACGCCCAATAATAGCTTTCTTTAATTATCAGGAAGAGATATGGGTGAGAAGGCAATCTCACTATAGTGCGTTTAAACACATGGAGGGATGATATTATTATCGAATGCAGAAACATTAGTCCATGACTCCATACAACAATAAGTAAAATACAACAATTTGGGCAGTTCCGGAAAATTTCATTTCCAATCCTCCACCACGCACACATGTGCTTGATTCATCACGCTGTAATATGGACGCTCATGACTCCATGTATGATTTTTCTTTGCTAAATAGCATGGCAACAAATTCCTCACAAGATCTGCTCATTAGCACACGCCACATGTTTGCTATCCAATCAGGAGCCTCTTTTGTTTCTTATTTATCCACGTGTTCGCTGGTAAATAATTCCCGGTCATCTAAATCCGATAAAAACGAGGGCTTAGCCGCTTGTTCTAGATCTAGGAATTTTGTACATATGTCAACACAAAACCGTTTCTTTGAGATAGAAAGCCATGAAAATTCGTAATGGTAAATCCCAAATTCTCCAACTATACTGATCTTTTAGTGTCTACATTGAATAAAAATGGGTGGTGAGAAGAAGCATAAGATGAGGTTTTGATGTGGGCAGTTAAACAATTGTTCTCTTCCCGCTCTCTTTCATTACTTCAATAGATCGGTTCTCACTTAATTTGTTTTTCCATCAAATCTTAGGTGTTCGATTATTATTTAAAGACTATGGAAATCCCTAGATTTCGTAAATACACCCACAAACACAACCTCTATTAAGCCCCCTGCATCACAAATCAAAAATAAATCAAAAAAAAATTAATATCATATCGTCAGCTCTGGTGAAAACAATATCATTTGGCTGAGTAAAAAAAAAACAAATCAAAAATAAATTCACAACTTATTGAAGACATCTTTTCCATGGCAGTTTCAATATCATATCGTCACTTCCGGTGAAAACAATCAACTTGGAAGTTCGAGGTACTTTTAGATCGATAATTTTTTCGTAAATTGATGAAATATGTATTGTTTCTTTTATATTTAATAATCATCTTCTTCTCCTTCATTTCATTCTCTCAGAATTTAAAATTGAAATTCATATTGATGAAATTTTGTCTGTAAATATGTTGAATGGGTTGCTCATATTAATTTTCCTTTTCAATTTCAAGAAATTTCCATTTGGTTTGTGAAATTCCAATTTTCTCGTGAATTTGTTTAATAAAAGTGGGTCGAATATGGGCCAGTGGGTCGGATCTCGGCAAAGTTCATATTCGAATAGTTCATCTTCTTTACCCATTTCTCTCGCTTTATCATTGTTTGTTTCAGTCCAATCATCCGATCAATGCGGTGGATGATTACATGATTTTTGAACTAATAATATGTCTATTTGATCGATGTTGGAAGAAGTTTGTGAATAATTTGATTGATTATTTCAAGATGAATCTAAATTTCATGAAATTAAAATCAATTTTATTTTCTCAGGCACATTCTCTCGTGACGGACAACTTTGGTTGTTTTTCATCACATAGGGACTCCCTTGGTCGTCCAATTAAAATTTTGTAATAATTCCACTTCCATTACCCGACTTACACGATTTCGCCCAAAGATTCAATTCGCTGATTTTATTGTAAACCACTCAAGTAACTCCACTAACTTGCATCTTTGATGGGTTATTTTGGGGGATTTCTTTGATCTTGCTACTAGAGAATGGATTTTTTGGAACCCTAGAAACTGAGTTTTGGAATGGAGGACGAGTTCGAGAGGAGTGAACTGTATTGGGGTTACCAAGCGATCATTTTTAAGCCTTTAGATTTGAGTTTTATTAATAAAAAATGGAAAGAAATCAAAACCGTAAATCGCAAAATTGAAGCGAATCTACGGTTCAAAATCCACATCGTGCGTTTTAAGAGAAAAACGCTTTACACTAACGTTTTGCATCGTTTTTTCATTTTTTTGACGCGAATCGGACGCTTTGAATCGTAAAGCGGACGATTTTAAAAACCTTGCTTCTAGTGTTTGCCCATTCAGTATAAAAACAACTTTTTAGTATTTAGCTTTTAATAATATCTTACTGTAAACTTAGAACTGAAACTAAAAAACGAGTATCTATAAAGACAAATGCTATCCCGCACCGTTTTGCGGAAAGCTATCACGTTCAAGCGGCTTTTCTACCGTTAGATGATCGAATCAATGGTTGGATTCGCGTTCAGGAAAGGACCCACCACTTTCAGGAAATGACCCACCATTTCCCCTAAAGGGTTCAAGGCTGTTGGATCTGGATTTTAGCGTGATCGAACGGCAAAGAGGCCGCTTGAGCGGGATAGCTTCCCGCAAAACGGTGCGGGACAGCATTGCTTATCTATAAATATCCTTCCTAGTTTGGGGCATAGGGCACTTATTTGGGGTCTATCAAATTTCTCCCGATTTTTATAAGGGGAAATAATCGTTTGGTCCTATTTTATGTGGTCCCAAGTTAATTTGGTCCACCAACAAAAGGGGAGTTCTGTTTGATCCTTATTTATTCAAAAATATTAAAGTACCATTTTTCTTTCTTATTTTCTCTTTTCCTCACGTGCTTTTTTTTCTCTTTTTTTTTTCTCTCTTCTTTATATTATTAAATAAAAAAACTTAAAAATGAAATATCTCTCAAAATATAAGTCGAAAATTAATAAATTTTATATATTAGGAAATGTCTCGTCGAGATCTACACAACGAGTACCCATTATGCTATGTTTCGAAATTTTAATTTTTTCGGTATAATAGTAGTTCATATCCAAGAATGAACACTATTTTAGAACGATTCCACCTATTTGCCACCCACATTTTTCCTATTTGCTATAGTAATTCACTTTCTAATTCTATTTTTCCTAATTACCACCTGTAAAAGTCAAATCAAATTTGACTATAACTAATTAATCTTCTTCTCCACTAACATCCGTTTTCATTAAAAACCCATTACAAGATGTTACTTAACACTAGGTTAAGATTTCTGTTTAATTAAATTAGTGCATCATTATATTGGATCGAAGTGACAAATGGCACAGTTGATGAATTCTTGGAGAAAGTAGACGAAGTTGAAGTTAGCTGTGGCCACTGCCACCTTAATTTTGTTTAAATTAGTACCAATGGATCTGAAAGAATACGAACAAAGGCATTAAAAATAATCTTCATTGCTTGCTTCCCACTTCCCCATCCAAAGCAATACCACACTTCTCCGTCCAAAGCAATACCTTAAATTGTGGAGGAAAGAGCGGTACTAGGAAATCTGATTTTAGTTTTTAAAAATACGAAAATCAAGTCGACCCAAACTGGACGACTGGTTCTTTATGAACGCGAAATTGGGATATAAAAAGGAATTAGGAATATTGATTACTTCTCCCAACCCATGGTGTCTGCTATGGGGTGATTTTTGGGTATGAAAATACTAAAATACCCTTCCCTCAAAATAAAAATTAAAAAACTTAAAATCAAAAAACAAAATCATATCCCTCATTTCCATCTCCACTTCTTATTAATTTCTTTCGTGGTTAGAGCTTTGAAACCCAAATATTCCCCATTCCCTTTCAAATTCTAAACTCTCCCCACTCTCTTTCAAATTCTCTTCTCCTTCTCTGTACGGCTCCTCACTTTGGAAACGAATTTTTTTTTAATTCGGAAGTGATGAAGATCATGTGCAAGTGATGAAGACCATGCCGGAACCGGTGTCAAGATGCTTGGTAACTAACATTCAATGCCGTAACTAAGTACCAGCATGCTCAATAGAAATCTATCAATGTCGGTAGTCAAGTGAAAAAAAAAATCAACTTTCTGGATACTTTACATCATGTGCCGGCATAAAAATTAAAGCAACATACTATGCCGGAAATCGGTGCCGGCATGCTCGAGAATTAACTAATTGTGCCGGAAGTGGACTGATTGGTGAAAACCAATGCCGGAAATCGGTGCCGGCATGGTCTTCATCTGGTTTTGATCACTTCCGGCACAAAAATTCGAGCAAACGGCATTGGTTTTCACCATTTTTCAATGCCGTAACTAAGTGCCGGAAGTGATGAAGACCATGCCGGTATTGGTGAAGAACCATGCCGGAAAATGGTGTCGGCATGCTTGGTAACTAACATTCAATGTAAGTAACTAAGTGTTAGAGCATGCTCGATGGTTCTTCTATCAATGCCGGTAGTCAAGTGAAAAAAAAATTGAAGTTTCCCGGATACTTTTCATCATGTGCCGGCATAGAAATTTAAGCAATATACTATGCCGGCAAAGGTACCGGCATGCTCGAGAATTAACTTACTGTGCCTGCAGTGGACTGATTAAAACTAAAATAAATAGGTTTTGAAGATCAAAACCAGAAAATTTTGTCCCCCCCAGATAGTGGCAAACATTTATGAAAATTTCCAACAAATGCCGGCATGGTTTTTTAGGTTGAATGCAATGCCGACACCGAGCTATTTCAGCTGCAACAATGGTGGATTCAAAGAAAAAAATCAAATTTTCAACCTCTTAGCAACAATTCTCTCTTCACAATCATCCTCCACTTTCACAAAAAAAGTTCCCTCTCAAAATTTTTTTCCATCTTTCTACTCTCATCTCATTCACCCAAATACAAATACACACTAGTCCTTTAACAAATACTTAAGATTTTTACTAATTATTATTAACCACTAAACCTGATTAGTGAGGGGTAGATTAGGATTTTAAAAAATACTTAGATAAGGTGACCCCGAATTGATATCTGGATCCAGTTTTTTGTCCTTTTCTTATATCCCCCAATTCCTTTTTATATCCTCAATTTCGCGTTCTTCTTTATCACCAGAACAAACAAAATCAAATTTTAACATGATTTTTTATATGCAATCACTGATTCGAATATTATAATTAGGTTTATTTTCACTACTCTTCTTTTTAGGCATCATTTTGATATAAAATCAAATTTAGAAGAAAAAATTATACAAAATATGAGTGAAGGTGGTGATCGGAAGAGAGGGGCCAACTGCCGGTGATGTAATTTGGGGTTTTCAAAAAAAAGAGTCGTGCTGTGACGAGGTCACCCTCGTGACAGAGATACTATTTAAGAAATAATTAATTTATCAATTTATTTTTCTGATTTTTCTCTCTCCTATATCCCTTTATATATTTTAATTTTTTCATTAATCCCTATAACAAATCAGATGTAATCTCCCGGTCATTACTACTGCTCTTGTTGGTTTCCTAAACCTAGAATCCTAGGTTTTGATCTCTTCTCTTCTTCTAACACAGGCGACGAAGAAGAACTGGTTTCTTGTAAATAACTAGAACAGTAAACACTATCCATTGATCACTTACATGAATACATAGAAAGTACAGTTCCAATTTTTACATATAAAGTACATATAACTTTTGGGCATTCAGAATTAACTCTAAGCTTTTTTTCTTTTTTTTTAATCTTTAGATTATGTAGAGGAAGAAAGCAACAATGGCTATATAACAAGAACTTTTATCTAATTGCTTAATTGGTGCAGCAATTTCTAAACAGCGATCTAATTTCTCACTAGTTTTGACATAACGCACTAATATGGCTGGCTTAATAGGTACCGCCACTTTCAGATCATGGTCAGGATGTTAGATTATTTTGGTGCGTCCATTCCGCGGTATACTCACAGTTTTCTTCCATCAAATTAATTAATTAGGATTGCATAGGATCGAGATTTGCTGATCTTACATAAACAATCACTTCAATAACAACAGAACAATTTTTTTTTTACTAAGATTAGTAATCTCAACGAGAAGCTTTAGATGTATATCGTCTGATTTGATCGATGTTTCCACTTCCTGTGGACAAAGAAAATTTATTTGGTTATTTAGAGGGATTTAATAATAAATAAAATAATTTATAGGAAAATAAAAATAATAAAAGATATTTGATTACTTATAGAGATGCGTGTATATCTAAGATTTAATAAATGATGGCTATAAGGTGAGCCCTTACTTTAAGTCATTACGAGGGTGACTCCGTCACAGCACGACTCCAAAAAAAATTAGTTATTAGGATTTGTTTTTATTGTTGGGTGTAAATAAATAGTCAAGAAGTGGTATTTAGGATATATGAAAAAACATATGGGTGGCAAATAGGATAAGTGAGGGTGGCAATTAATGAGGGTGGCAAATAGGAAAAGTGTGGGTGGCAAATAGGTGGAACCTTTAGAACATGGTAGCTCATTGTACTTCTAGCAGTTCATTTTGTAGAATGAACTCGTATATGCTAGCAATTTGTTTTGTAGAATGAACTCATAAAAGTACTTCATTATTAAGAATGAAGTCACAATAGTAGTTCATTATTATGGTTCACATTGTAGAATGAACTCGTGATAGATGTTCTTATTGTCGAATGAACTCATGATGGTTGTTCATATTGTAGGATTGATAATTCATATTATAAAATGAACTCGTAATGATAATCAAGTATGAGAGTTCATATTGTAGAATGAACTCGTAATAGGTGTTCATTATTGTAGTTCATATTAGAAAATGAACTCGTAAATGATAGTCTATATTGTAGAATGAACTCCTAATGGTATTTCATATGGTAGAATGAACTCGTAATAGTAGTTCATTATACCATTCATTTGTATAATGAACTCGTATGTTACTTATTCATGACAATTCATTTTGTAGAATGAACTAGCTAGTATGGTAGTTCATTAAATTAGTTCATTTTATATAATGAACTCGTATACAGTTATTTTTTAGCTTAAGGATAAGGTAAAAATTAAAAGTTCCGAAATCGGTTTATGCGGATATATCGTATCAACCGATTATGGGTTTTGTTCTTCGTTCCATGAAGAGCATGCAGGGGAATCGGTTTATATGATGACTAGCATCGACCGATTCTGGGTGGAAATCAGAATATGAAAAGAAATCACCAGAATCGGTTTATAAGTGTATTAGCATAAACCAATTCTGGGTAGAATTTTTTTTTGATCTTTGTGCTCCTATAATCGGTTTTTATTTACGTGGTAATGTACCAATTGTGAAGTTGTCTCTTCAAATTCCATTTCGCAATAGGTTTTTATATATGTGTCTTATCCACCGATTCTTAGGGTTTCATTTTCCTTTGTATTTTTCTTGTTAGGATCGGATTACATATGTGTTCCTATGCACCGATTGTTGAAATAGATTTTTGTTTTTTTTTTGTAGATATGGACTTCGGCCACCTAGCATTTTATTCTCGAGAGCTCAACCAGGAGGATGTTCACAGGGAACCACAGGCCATGCTACCTAGAAGCCTCTACAAGTTCGGGTATGGCTGTAAGACCCGTTTGGAGCAAGCCCTCGCACTGGCAGACAATCTTGCACTGGAAGAGCTCGTTGAGCTCATCAGGTTTGTAAGGAGAATGAGGGATGCGATTGAAGCTAGGAGCGCAACCGGCAGACATTTGGACGGTCTGTTTGAATAAATGTTTACCGGTGAAATCAAGTTTCGTCTTTTTTGCTCCGATCTTGGTGCACCATGATGTGGATGATCTCTTGTAAATATTTTAAGTATTAAGTTTTTAATACTTTGGGAGGTTTAAGTCTTTAACACTTTTCTAGATGATTAAGGTTTATTTTTTTGGATGATTATGGTTTTAATTATAATTATGTGCATAATGGGTTTATGCCAAAACAAGTTTATGCATGCTTCATACTTTGTTTTGCAATTACAGGCACACAATAAGGCTATATGACTCCACCTATAAAGACCGATTTTGTTGGGAATAAAAACATAATCGGGTTTTTGACAATCGAGAATACAGATTATGCTAAATTATTTCAGTTTTTTTGAAAAAAACTAACCGTTGGTGTAACACCCGTGTTTTAGCATGGCGCATGCTAAAAGATGCGCCATTTGCTTGTGATGAAGCTTCATCCAAAGCTTCCTTTGCATGGTGAGATGTATATGGCCCTGGGCCATATCGAGTGCCAAGTAAGGCACATCGCATATGCATATTGGCTAAGGACAATATGGCATTGGTTGGAAGCTACATTGGCCAAGAGCAATCTTGCATCAAATGATGCATAAGGTCGATTGGGTAGATGACCTTGAAAATGTACAACCAACATGTTTGGACATCTAGTTGAAAATGTACAGCCAACATGGCTGGACATCAAGTTGAAAATGTACAGCCAACATGGCCGGACATCGGGTTGGCAGTGGACGGCCAACATGGCCGTACATCGAGTTGGCAGTGGACGGCCAACATGGCCGGACATCGGGTTGGCAGTGGATAGCCCACATGGCCGGACAGTGGAACTGGCATGTGATCCAGGATTGAATGTACAGCCATCTTGGCCGGTCATTCAGAAATTCATGGCAACGACCATGAATAGTGAAGCAAGCATGTCAATATGCTCCCCTTTCCATACTTGTAGAAATTCCATTAAGACATATATAGGGAGGGGTAGTTGGTTGAAGGTGCATATGCGGACTAAGTACCAAGTAAGCTTCATAGCTTAGGAAGAGTATAAATTATTCCTAAGGATCATTTATAGTTGCGTAGCCTCGTGAAGAGGGCATTTGGTGCTTAGGCATCGTTATGCCATATTATTGAACCGAACATGCATCACTTGGATGCATTTTGACGGAATGGCCTATACGGACTAGGCCATTACCACTATTGCTTGGTCACGGCCTAGCAAACGAGTTGGAATAAGTTGCTTGTCCCTTCGTGGATGAACTACGGTCTATGCTTGATCCCTTTATAGTAGGGAAGGGTACGAGGCGCCGCAATGAGTTGCAAGATTGCCGGTCCCAAAGACGTTGGCCCCTCATATCATCTAAGATCGGTAGCTCGACACAAGAGATGATTGTGGCCAGACTTGATGAGGCTTAGTTGCATGCCAGTAAGTGGATGCTCATACTTCCTATAAAGTTATAAAGAGTTGGTAAGCGAGGTAACGTAGGAAATGGAAAGGGCTTGGTGCGGCTTACGCCAAAGTCCAAGGCTTATGCCTGGACAATGACGGTTGCTCAGCTAGCTAGGAAATTCAGTGATGAATTCCCTACGTAAAGGCAAAGCCATAGATGCATGAAAAATGCATTGGCATTGGCCTTATGGCCCTAAACCCTTTTGCGGGACATGGGTAAGTTGGAACGGTGTGGAAGCTAAGTTAGTTGCGTCATGCTCCATGAGCGTGCTTGCAAGGGAAAATGGACGTGCATTTGGCTGGCCCTAAGGCACGGATTGTAGATTCATCATGGCGCACCGGGGGAGTTACGGCCTGCGGGGCAATGCTCCAAAGGCATAATTTTCCGGTCCGTCACAGTTGGGCTCTATATAAAGAGACCTCATCCCCGAACCCAATTTGCCGCAAACTTCCTCATTTTATTTACTCCTACTCCACAACTACTCATTTCATACCTCCATTACAAGAAATGGCATCGTTTGGCTCCGCGGAAGATTTGGCAATCACCAAAGCATGGTACGCCGAAAGTTAATTTTTAGATCACTCCTCGTCCGAGACCTTTTGGACGAAGGTATATAACAAATTTAGGCAAGATTATGGGAACCCGAATATAAGAAATCTTCAAAAAATCCATGATAGGCACCAAGTCATCCTAGATACGATAGTTGCTTTTATAGTTATCCAACAACGGATTTTGAACGCTAGCCACTTTAGCTTGTCCCTTCAATAGTTTGTAAGTATTTTTATGGTTTATTCTACACAATCTACTTTTATCAGTTTGTAACTTATAAAGTAAGTTTGTGTCGTGTTTTTGTAGCACGAAGATGTGAAAGCGCTACTTGGAGGAAAAGGGGAAGCATTCACATTTGATTAAAGTTATCACTTCATGGTATCCAAAATTTCGTAGTACGGCCCAGACTTTATTGTGGGTAAATCGGACTCGGATTCTTCGGACGAAGATTGATAGTTTTAGTCTTTTTTGTGTAGATTTTATGGGAAGATTTCTATGTAAACCCTCACGAGACTATAACTCGTCCACTAGGGTCGCCTAGGAGTTCAAAGGCTTGATGCACGTGCTAAGTGCATCCGTGTGACTCCTACGAAAATGAGTAGATTTAAAATGAATGAAAAAAAAAAAATCTTACGAAAAATGAAACAATCTGTTTATATATGACGTCAACAAAGACCAATTATGGGAATCGATTTTATATATTCATACATAACCGATTCTTGATGCCCTTTTTGAATACTAAAGAACACTACCTTAATCGAGTGCATGAAATAAAAAAAACGATTAGGTAGTGTTTTCGAAAAAAAAATCAAAATTTTCAGTTGTGATGTTTTGAAGATCGATTTACATTAGTTGATCTCACAACTAACACGGTTAATTAACACAAAAACGATTAACTAACACTAATTAATCGGGGGTAAAAAAGGTAGAAAGAGAATAGTTGGTTAAGGGGTTCGAGAAATTACTTCCTAATGACCTTTTTAACTTTTTAGTAACAGGACTAGGAAGAATAAATATCATATATATCGTTATAAATATTTTGAAAATATATATGAAGGATCCCTCACACTTTTATTCTCATACTATCTTTACGTTGGAGGTCATTTTTGTGAATAAAAACTAAACGGTGGCGGGTTTGAAGCTAATATTTTGGGAATATATTCATCCTATAAAGCTTTATATTTCTTCCAAAAACGAGCGTATTCGAGACATATAACACCACCATCAACTACTTTGAAAATGAGTCATTGAAAATTAACAAATTTTTAACCATTAAATTAAGACAGGTAGATTGTGAGTTTTAACATTTGAATGCATTTATTTTTGGTAGGCATGTAGAGCTTTATAAGAGGAATATATCCCCAAAATATTAGCTTCAAATCTGTAATCGTTTGGTTTTTCTTCACAAAAATAACGTCCAACGTGTAAAATAGTATAAGAATAAAAGTGTAAATAGATCCTTTACCCAAAACATTTAAACATGATCATCGTATACTAACGAAAAATACTAAATATTTTGAGATAAAAATGAAAAGGAAAAATATCAACAATAAACGAAAGGGCTAAGGACTAGTGTACATCTTTTTATTCTTAACAAAAACCATAGAAATTTGATAATTACAATATGGATAATTTAGATCCAGACTTCATTCATCAAACTCGTTGTTACAAAGAGCCAATACAAATCTTAATTAGGCATTATGAACAACCCTCTCAATCAATTCAGAATTCCTCAAATCAAATTGATGATTCCAATGACAACACTCTGATTCTTAGTGATAGCCAAATTGAATCTCCTAACTTTATTCTTTCTTATCATGGGACGATTAATACGAGCAAAATTACTCAAAGATATTCAAAGGCAAATCTTCAAGTGCATATAATCAGGTAATGCACCTCTATATTTCTCAATCTATTTACTGTTTCAGTCATTTTAATTGCATAGCTTCATTTTATACTATTTACAATTTCAAGCCTATCTTTCTATTAACAATGAAAATTCTTAGTTGGAATGTTCAAGGCTTTACCTCAAAAGAAACTAGAGACCATCTAGCAGACATCATTGCACATCATAATCCATATATAATCTTTCTTGTTAAAACCAAAATTAAGGAGGATAAAGCAAAACTTTTAACTAGGCCATACTGTTATCCAAACTCACTTTTCGTCAGCTCAATAGGATTATCTGGTGGAATCATTCTTCTATGGAAAAATGGCTTCCCATGTGATGTAGTGTGTTCTCAAGATAACATGATTCACTTACTGGTTAAATCAAATCCTTCTAAAGAAGAATGGCTCCTTTCTTGCATTTATGGTTCAACTCATAATGATTTGAAAAAAGTGCAATGGGATTTTATTAAAGATCTTAGTCAAAATGTTTTCCAGTCTTGGGTAGTTTTGGGATATCTCAATGTTCACATTCATTTGAATGGTCAATCCTCAGATCAAACATCAATAAACAATTGGATTTCCTCTAATATTGATGCAGCTAGTCTTATGGATTTGGGATTTGTGGGAAGTAAATTTACTTGGTCTAACAGAGTGAATGGTAAGGGTTACAAAAAATCTAGAATATACATGGCTCTTCACAATGCTCAATGGCAAATAGAATTCCCAGACTTAAGGCTATTTCATCTACCTTTCTTGGGCTCAGATTATTGCCCTATCCTCTTAGTGACAGAAGCAGATTGTATAAGACCCAGAAACTGTTGGAAATTCTACAAATGTTGGCTTAGAAACCCTTCTTGTGCTCAACTAATTTCTAGCTCATGGTCTTCACAATCCAATTCTTCCTCAGAACAAAGCATTCAGCAAAAACTCTCTTTTACAAGAGTTAACTTGGCTAAATGGAAAAGACAGAAATTTGGACATATAGAACTTCAGTTACAAAAATTGAAGAACCACTTGTCTCATATGCAGTCTTTACCATTTAATGAACAAATAAGTCACCAAATAGATTGTGATGTTAATAACATACACTATTGAAGAAGTATAGAGGCGGAGTTTTGGCAGCAGAAATATTGTGATCAATGGGTCAAAGAAGTATACAATAACACTTCTTACTTCCATGCTTTTGCGAATAAAAGGAGAGCTCGAAACAACATAGTTTCTTTGAAGGACTCCAATGGAAGATGGCTTCATTCTAGAAGTGATTTAGCTAACCTTCTCACTAGTCACTTTTCTCATATAGCCTATTAATCCTTCAATTTCAGCTTCTTTTTTTGTTCATGTTCAACAAATTATTACTACTTCATAATTAAAATCTCATGAGAATGCCAGATAAAGAAGAAATCTTTAATATAGTTAAAAGCTTACCTAATTTGGAATTTTAGGGACCAGATGGCTTCCCAGTTGGTTTTTTTCAAACACATTAGAATATAATAGGAGATGATATCACTAACATGGTGCAGGAAATCTTCACTTCTAGGAAATTACCTCCTCAACTAAACCAAACTTCCATTTTTCTGATTCTCAAAACCCAATATCCATCAACACCGAATGATTACAGACTTATTGGTCTCTGTAATAACTCTTACAAAATCATCTCAGAGTTGTTGGTAACTAGGATGAAAACTATGATGGATAACGTGATATCTCCTACTCAAGTAGCTTATATTCCAAAAAGATTTATAAATGATAACATAATAATAGCTCATGAGATGATTCACTCAATGAAAAAATCAAAGTCAAAAAAAGGACAGAGATAGCTTTAAAACTTGACATGTCCAAGGCTTTTGATCGACTAGAGTGTCCATTTTTAAATCAAATGCTCCAGTCTCTGGGTTTCTGCAAGGAATGGAGAGAATTAATCCTCCAGTGCATCTCGACGACTCAGATATCCATAAAGCTTAATGGTAGTTCTTGTGATAAATATTCTCCTACTAGAGGATTAAGGCAGGGGGATCCATTATCCCCTTACTTGTTCATCATTGCAATGGAGTTCCTCTCAAGAAGTTTATTTATGGCAGAACATAATCACCAAATTAAAGGCATAAAGGTAACAAAAGAGGCACCATATGTTAACCATTTGTTGTTTGCAAATGACTGTTTACTCTTTTTTCAAGCTGATCAGAGAAGTATTTCTTCTATCCTTGATATCCTCATCAATTTTGGAGCTTTATCAGGTCAGGTGATAAATTTTTCAAATCAGCAGCTTTTATTACAGGTAATTTATCACATCAACAAAAAATGGAAATAGTCGAGAAATTATGAGTCAAACAGTTATGTACTTCTGATAAGTATTTAGGATTACCCATTGTACTAGGCAAAGCAAAAACTTTTTCTTTCAAGATAATCAGTGATGCTTTCCAAAATAGGCTTAGTGGATGAAACTCAAAACTCTTGAACCAACCAACAAGAACCACTATGGTCAAGTCAGTGTTTAATTCAATTCCAACACATTACATGAGTAATTTCAAATTACCAAAGCATACTTTGAAGCAACTTGATACAATCCAAAGGAAATTCTGATGGGGTCACAAAGCTAATAAAGGTATTAACTTCATAGCTTGGAACTCTCTAAGCAATTCAAAAGCTGAAGGAGGTTTAGCTTTTAGAAATCTAGAGCAATTCAACGTGGCTTTAATAAAAGGCATAAAGGTAACAAAAGAGGCACCATATGTTAACCATTTGTTGTTTGGGATGATTTTTTACTCTTTTTCAAGGCGATCGGAGAAGGATTTCTTCTATCCTTGATATCCTCGTGGAGCTTTATCGTGTCGTGATAAATTTTTCAAAATCAGCGCTTTTTATTACGGTGTAATTTATCACATCAACAAAAAATGGAAATAGTCGAGAAATTATGAGTCAAGCAGATTTATGTACTTGATAAGTATTTAGGATTAACCATTGTACTAGGCAAAGCAAAAACTTTTTATTTCAAGATAATCGGTGATGCTTTCCAAAATAGGCTTAGTGGATGAAACTCAAAACTCTTGAACCAACCAACAAGAACCACTATGGTCAAGTCGGTGTTTAATTCAATTCCAACACATTACATGAGTAATTTCAAATTACCAAAGCATACTTTGAAGCAACTTGATACAATCCAAAGGAAATTCTGATGGGGTCACAAAGCTAATAAAGGTATTAACTTCATAGCTTGGAACTCTCTAAGCAATTCAAAAGCTGAAGGAGGTTTAGCTTTTAGAAATCTAGAGCAATTCAACGTGGCTTTGATAACTAAATTAGCATGGAGACTTTGTCTCGAGTCGGATGAGTTATGGGTTAAAATTTAAAAAGCCAAAGTATTCTCCTTATTGCGATTTTCTTCATCTTCAAGAAGAACACTCTAATTCCTCTTGGTAATGGAAAGGAATAGAACAGGGTCTACAAATAGTTAAGAAGTATCATCGATGGGATGTTAGATGTGGCACTAAGACATTAGTTTGGTATGACAAATGGATTAAGGGTCTTAATCATTCTCCCATTCCAAATATCAACTACGCAGAGCCTGCTAGAATTGTTTATGTTTGTGATCTTATACTCCAAAATCCAAGAAGTTGGAATGTTCCTCTAGTCAGAGCTTTATTTGATGAAGACACAACTAAACTTGTTCTACAAATGCATTTAGTTCAACATGGTGAAGATACACTAATCTGGTAACCTGATAGAAAAGGTGCTTTCACAGTCAAATCCACATATAATGCTTTAACTCCTCAACGTAGTACAGAGTCTCAACTAGTTCCAAAAATAGTTTGGAAACATTTATGGAAGACCGATACGCCACATAGAGTTAAACATTTTATTTGGAAATGCCTTAGAAATATAGTTCCAACTATGGTCAAGTTAAGCTTTTATAAGTCAGAAATAACTATTGCCTGCCCTGTGTGTAATCAAGCACCGGAAACTCTCGATCATCTCATTATTGGTTGTGATTCAGCCAGAGCAATCTGGTTTGCTATGAATATAAATGTTTCCAACATTCAGTCCTCCAACAATTTAGTAATTCCATGGATTATCAGTTGGTTTTCGGATTCAACCATCAAGAACCAAGATTCTTCGGAACACTTGGATAATCATAGTTATGATAACTACTTTGGAGATCTGGAAAATAGATGCAATAAAGTTTTTAGGAACAAAACTCCAAACACTATGAAGTCTGTCAAAAATATAAATTACCAAATCAATCAGTGCTTTCAAAGTATGGTCCATCACAAAGTGACATCTTAACCTCAATAAGTCTTTAGAGACAACTTCAATTTGGCAACCTCCTCCTATCAATCAACTAAAGATTAATATTGATGCTTCTTAACATGGTTTTTAAAATCGTGCGATTCACGATTTGAATCGAACGATTCGCTTCATTTTCTACCAACTCGATTCGTATGTGTGAAGCGTTTTGCATGAGAATCGGTAGTCAAACTTGTTTGACTATGATTCTTGACTTAATTCGAATCGTATGTGTGAAGTGTTTTGCATGAGAATCGGGTTTGACTACGATTCTTGACTTAATTCAAAGGTATAAAAATGATTTTTTCAAAAATGGGAGCGTGAGTTTCGAACCTGTGACTTCTGACATCACACGCAAGGCCTCCAACTAATGTTCCAGCTTAGTTGTTGGTGCTAATACTCGATATATTTTATACTTATAAGAATTATTCATCAAAAATCAAACCTTAGGATTTATTTTGTATGGTTCAACGATATTTATAGGCATACATTTACGATTTAATAATCAACCATGAATCTTCGATTCACGATTTAACATACGATTTGATTCACAAATTTCAAAAATGATTCACGTTTCGATTCACGATTTAAAAACCTTGCTTCTTACGATGAGGTTAACAAAATGTTTGGTATTGGTCTAATAATAAGAGATTGTATGTACATGCATGGGAATCGTAGGCAAACACCGCAATGGAGGACTAAATGCGAGTAATCAATGTCTTGGAGTAATGAGGCTATCATATGGGACAAAGACTTAAATATGTTCAATGTTGTATTTGAATCAGACTGTATTAATGTAGTAAACTCTCTAAAAGGTGCTACCATATTTGTACAGTGAGAGAATCAGGGGCTTGTAATAGAAATAAGGCACCTTCTAAATAGTTTTAATAATGGTTCTGTCAACTATGTCAGAAGAACAGCAAACAATATAGCTCATAAGCTAGCCAACAAAGCTAGAACTTCTCGAACTTCTTTCCAGTATTTTGATAACATCCCTGCAGACTTTGCCGAAATATTAAGGGATGTTTGATGTAACAGTTGTCTAAGTTTATTTGTCTAAGTTTTAATATAAGTTTCTTTCGAGTCAATAAAAACAAAAATAACAAAAACCATACAAGCAAACACAACCTTACGTTTTATAGGTACATAGAAGATTCTACACAGTATTCAATGTCCACTACTCATTTATTATTCTTGTGAACATAAATAAAAGACCATAGAACACATATTCTTAAGATTATGCTAGATTTAGGCCCTGGATTTCTATAACTCTTTAACGTACAATACTAACTACAATCATCAATTATTTTTTTATTTTTTTCTTTGATCAGCTTCACAATTATTATTTCCAACAAATTCTTACGGCTGCATAATTTTTTTTCCTCTCTTTTCCGAGTTTGCTCTGCGACTCGGTTGGTTTGAGAGTTTGTAACCGATTCACCATTATCAACCTATTCTTCATTGTTTGATCTTCCATATTAACAAATCAACTAATTCGAACCTGAATCAAAATGGTTTTTCAATTTGATGTCGATTGAATTGGATAGCTCTGCAATTGATGGAATCGGAAGATATGTATTCTTCATACCTCTTGAGTTTTTAGATTGTATTTGGTTGAGTAGATGAAAATCTGATTCTACCAGAATTCGGAACTGGGTTGAGTTCTTGGAATCGTCCTCTGTTTCTCCTCCTGTAAGTATCCTCAAATTTCTAAGCATCAAACTTTTTGTTTTTTAGTTTAGTTCGTCTGTGGTCTGTTTATGGTTCTCAGATTTAGTAGAAGATATTAACAAACCATATTACGAGTCTCTGTTCAATCAAAGCTCTTCCTTATTTCTATAAATCTCCTTACTTTTCTATGCCAAAATCAGTCCAAGCTATTTCAACAGTCACAACTAATATGATCAAATCTCAATTAACATCAGCTATAACACCTCACAACCTCTTTTCTTGCTTCCATTATACTATCCCTTATATCTACCGGTTAATGTTTGATGGGTTTATCATAAACCATTTGTTCCTCAAAAGGATCCGCATCTGGATCTCCAAGACGTTACAGATGAAAAGGATTAAAGTTATGGCTAAACAGGGCCTGGTAAATCATCAACCAAAGAAGATCTTTAATGCACACAAAGATGTTAGTTTGGTAGAACAACTGGAAGAGAAAACAGTTTATTGGGTAGTATTCCGTCTGCAAATTGGTGGTGGTCGGAAAGCCTTGGGAATCGATATGTATCTTCAAAGAATCGTAGGAATTCGTCCTCAAAGATCGGCTCAATCTGGATGTATCAAGGAAATCCCACTCCTAGTTAAGTGTTTCACAGGGAAAATGATACTACTGTCTTCTTCTTCGTTTTTTTCACTTTCTTCGGCGAGCAGTTTGGCCGAGCCAATGGAATCCTGGGTTATGGAATGGGAAGGAATCTCATTGGGGAAGACCCATGCGTTTCGAACCGGTATGAAATGGATTCGGGTCACAATTTCTCCAGCGGGGACATATATTGTCTTGGGAAGGGAGCCTGTCCTTGTCTCTGTTAATGTTTCTGACAAAGTAAGGGATAAAGGTCTTATGGGACGACACCCAGAAACACTTGAACAGAAAAAGATGGGACAAAAATCCCGTGACCGCGTTGGTTTTTATTATCTTATAAAAGCAATAACTGCAACTAACGGTAATTTGATAGTCAAGGCAGCGGTCATCAAAAGAACATGCAGTCAAAGCACCGTTAGAACCCCGAACAAACCAATTCAGAGGCGACCACAACCTGGATGCGACTTCTCAATCACTGGAAAGAGGATTGTTGAATCACTTTGTGGAGAAATGCGAGATGTTGGCAGGACCCAACTCTCGCATGCAAAATGAGTAATAGCTGGCAGGACTGTCAAAGAAAATTCCAGTTTTGACAGTCCAAATTACTCATGAACTAGTGAGTAATGTTAGATCAACTCCTCATGTCATGTATTTAAATAAGGAGGTGAAGTTAAACCCTTTAGTTGCTTCCAGTATGTGTCTGTTTTAGTTTATGTGTCGTTTAGTTGCTTCGTGTCTGTGTCTGTCTTAGTTACTATGTTCGTAAACATGTCTGTGATTATGTGTAACAATTACAATGAAAATCTAGTTCTAGGTGAAGATATGAAAGTTGGTCAGACAACCTGTTACTCTGCAGGTTTAAGATCCATTCGACTCCGAAAAAGATTCTCCATCAGCGTGCTTCCTGAACAACCTGTACATAGGCCATCCTCAACTTCAGTTCCAAGTGATCCCTCTCTCCAAGACGACTTTATCTGGCGGGTACTTAGTTTACCAACTAGGGATGATGACTGCGAGGAAATTGGGGTTGGTTATCTCCGACGGGTACTTCGTTTGCCAATTAGGGATGACAAAGTCTCAGAACTGTTGCGACCAGAAAATTTTGGGCTGCTCTAATGGGTAGTCTTTCAAGAAGCGCTAATAATCTTAGCCTTCGCCTTCTACCACTCTCGAAGTGGAGTGTATCACCGCACCTTCATCAAGCAGCTGACATCGAAATCAAGAAGAAGCCGGGTGTGTCATACAACCATGCAGTCTCATATCACCAACAAGCTAGAGAAGTTCCTAATCACCAACATGTTTCCAGGGGCGGATGTATGCACAGACTTCCCCTGGCTTAAGCCAGGGGGTGAGTTAAAGAAAATTTTTTGGGGTAGTAAATGATAGCCCAAGTTCGTCATACTTCGGTTTGCACCCGCCGTCAAGCCGGGGTATAATTTTTTTGCCAAGCCATGGGTGAATTAATGTTTGCTTCAATTTATTCCATCCTAAGCGAAAGAGATCGTATCGGGAGGTAAGGTTATTCGATGAAACCTAGGGGTAACAAAGATGTAAGGGGTGAATCAATCATCAATGTCTGATTAAGAGATTGTGAATCAACCTGATGTTGTTTGCTTCAATTTACATAAACCCTAGGTATTCGACGAAAAAATATGGGTTACTAAATGAAAAAGGTCATGGATTTTCTTAATTTAGGTTATCATAATTTATTTCTTAAAAAAATGTTAATCTTTGATGTTAACTACTAGACAACTTCAAAACACCAACTGGTTCAGTAGGAAACGAACCACCACCTTGCCACCAGTACTAAAGGAAGCACTTAAAACTGGGACATGGTTAAAGATTTTTTTTTTGGAAGTGTTGTCGCTGGGATGGAGATGCAGCTTATCAAGGTTGACATTTAGGTTATCCTTTAGAGGAGAAATTGTTGAATGAGTCGTCTAAGATTGATGTTAAGAAGGATGATGGATTGGAGGAACCTGGAGAGTTAGAAAAACAAGTGGAGACAATAACTTTGGGCTCTGATTTGGCTGATGTTGAGAACATGATGAGAGTGTTTCTTTGGGCGGTGAAGATATTCATGGTTAATGGAAGAGGCACTACCACTTATTTGGAAGTAGCATCAGAAGATGACCTCAACAAAAATGAAATTGGGAATAGCGTGCAACTACTGAAACACGGCTTAGATGAGACCCCTGCTTTTCAAGAAACTTCCACAAATGATGCAGTTCAATAGGTTGAGCCATTACCAACCCACCCGATCATCTAACCTTGGAAGACATAACAAAGGTAGGATTACATATTTTCTCACTTTATCTATTTTGATGCATGCCGGGTATTGAACAATTTAGTTTGAAGTTGTTATGTTCAGTAAACAACTTTCGTGATAACAATATATTTTACGCAAGAAAAAACCATACAATCATGCTTATGGTGTATTTTAGTTAGATGCCAGCAAACCATACAATTATGCTTATGCGATAATTTATGTTTACATATTTGCCTGAACATGTTTAGTTTTCTGCAACCTTACTGTTAAAAACCACAATCATTTGTGTGAATTAGGACTTCAACTGAATCTGCGATTATCAAGTTAGTTGAATGTGTGCTAAGAAATGCAACTAAGTAGGATTTTAATTAATACGGTATCTTGTAGATAGCATCCAATGGTTGTAGAAATTAATTTATAAAGTGTAGTACTTAACCTTTCTAATATCCTGTAGATATGACATCCTTTTGAACATGAAAGCCTAAAATACCACCAAATGTAAGCTTTTTTCTTTGGGTCGCAGTCCACCAGAAACTCAATACTATCCGTACGCTTATTAGAAAGGGAATCGACATAATTATGCATTGAATCTGTAAAGTTTATGCAAGTGGTTTTCTAATATTGGTTGCCTCTCTTATGTTTTCGTAAGCTTTTGATATAATCTATGTGAATGATGCGTCGAAATCAGGGCAGCAAGGGATACCAAAGTACTTATGGTTAAATATTGGATTGGTAAGGGCATCACTCCACTCTTGCAGTGTTAATTAGGTGCATAGCATGGTAATTGAATCACAAAGCTCGAAACAGTGAAGTCATTGAAGGCGTTATTGAGAGAGTTGAACCCAAAGAAATATGTATCCAAAGAACTGATCAATTGGAAGAAGTAAGAACTCAAGCAATTGAAGATTCGTACTGTATTCATTCTTCGGGTTTCTATGGAAACTACGTAAAGATCTTTCTCCATAATGAAATTGATTACATAAGCTACTCTTCGGGTTTCTATGGAAACTACGTAAAGATCTTTCTCCATAATGAAATTGATTACATAAGCTACTCGCAATAAAATGTAAGAAGATTTTCTTAGAGATATGCTCTACATCGAACAAGCTATTGCATGAGCTGCAGATGTTCTTTTAAAAGGTAATCTCTTTGTTTTGCCACTGCGCAAATTTTTTTTTTCCGAAGCCCCCCCTAATCTTGAATCCTGGTTCCGCCACTGCATGTTTCTATGTAAGTTAGGTAAGCTAAACGTGGAAAAACCGACAAAGGCCTCTAACCAAAAAGCGGATATCACTCAACTACAGTCCTTACCTCTTAGGCTGTTAGGAATTAAGAACCATTTTGATATTCCAAATATATAAGTTCGGTTTCTTAATAAATAAATTCCATCTTTCAAAAAAAAAAAAAAAAAAAAAATTATTTCCAACAGGAGGAACTTATAGTTATCAGTTGAGGGAGGAGGAGGAGATGCGTCAAAAATCATCTCTTACGATAGGAGAAACGTCGTCATTAGCATCTGGGAAGCAGCAGAGACATAGATTAGGGCCAGCCTGGCGGATTTGAAAGTGGCCTATGCAGCCAATATCCTTAGGAAAACAAAGTAGTGACCATAATCAGTACATAACTAACTAATGAACAATCAATATTTTGAACAGTCGGATTAACCAACTGTCGATGCTATTAGAACCATACCTTTTGTTTTTGGTGCAATTCGAACCGCACCTGAATCGATGGTAGTTAATAGGGTTAAACTAATGAGAACAAACAAGATTACGGCAATGGTTGGTTGCCCTCGTCTTTTAAGTAACAACCCCATTGCTTCCGTTGAGAATGAACTAATGCGTGTGTTTATTTTAGTTTCTACTTATCATTAAACTCTTCCTATTACGTTTATATATAAAACAAAGGAACTGGTATGGTTACCGAGTTGGTCGGACTAGGTTAATGTTACTGACTGATGTGAACGTTTGTGACGCTTCCATGATCTGATCAGGATTCAAGGTCAAAGCTAGGTTCAAATGTATATAGCAAAGCAGATTAGTTGGTTTATCGATTTAAGTCCAGGTCAAAACCATTGATCAAATATTAGATAGAATAACAAGTCCAGGTCTAAACTTTCAAAATACTAAATAAATATACAACAGACGTTTAAACGGTACTACTAAAAGGATCTAACTCAAAGAATCTAGCAACAAATCATGGTCTAGCATGTGCATGTACAAACCATGGCCCAAGTTCTCTGTTCTACCCGAAGGTCCCGAACTCAAAAATCAAAATGCAGGATCCGGATGCTTACACCAAAAATTGGCCCATTTACAAAGCAACAAGAATTTATGGAAGGTTTTTTGGAACTCAGATATCACCCGAAGGATCAAGATCTTCCTTTGGGAGTGTTTTAATTAGCTAACTTTGTTCAGCAGATTAATCCTCATTGCACTTTTGGCTGTGAAGAAAATGGAACCATCTAACTATTCTTTAGCTGTCACTTAGCTAGATTTGTATGGAATATGGATGCTCCCACCTGCTCCAGGACCTATAAGTGCAGGCTCTTTTATTTCCTGTACAGATTTGTAAAAATCTTGGATATCTGACAAGGATTCAAGCAAAATATCAGAAACAGCAGCCACTAAGTGTTTAACCATACGAAAAGAAAGATGTACTAGGGGTTTTCAGGGAAAACAACAAAACCCATTGCAAATTCTGTTGCTATATAGAGGCACATCCATTTCTCGACCAGATCACGTACCTCCCTTTACACTCAACAGCTATACATAGGGTTTCTCGTATTAAAGATCCAAAGGTAAACTGGAAACAACTAGATCAAAATCAACTCAAAAATCAACATAGATGCCTCTTGGGTATCTAAAGTTGTAAACGCAAGTTTTGCTCTAATTCTTTGTAATGATGCAGGTACATTTGCAGCATGCAGAGCAGAACGTTTAATGATGCAAGTACATTTGCAGCAAGCAGAACAGGACCTTTAATTAAGCACTTCCATCCAAGAAGCAGAAGCAATAACAGTTCTCCATGCAGCATTGTAGGCAGAGGAAAATTTCCAAATTGAAAGAGATCGCAAGACTATTTTGACTACTTACAAGGAAAGCAAACTGCAATCAATTGGCAGAGCTTAACATTACTTCGCGAAGCGCAAAAAGTGATAGATGGTGTAATGTTTTTTGGGTTTTGTTTTTACTGCTAGGACAACGAAGGAAGTTGTTGATGCTCATATTAATACATCTAGTAGATAAATCTAACATTAGATGGATGGATCTCTTCCTATTGTTGTAACAAACCTAGTTAGTCATGTTGGCTAACCTTATTAATACAGTATATGATTTTCAGAAAACGAACAGCACTACCAAAATTAGATAGTGATTAAAGTTGTGTCCTATGGGGATAATAAGTGGACTTAGGATCGTTAATTTGAGAAACCTGTGGACCTATTGGAGAGGCAGAATGGAGTCCAGCGGGATCCTGGTGGTAGTTAATATGGAGTTGCCTCCGCTATGGCGGTAAGATATTCCCTCAGACCTAAGATTCCTCAAACACTGGCATGGATGAAGTACAGTTGATGACTTGATGTGCAGAAAAAGCATAGCAAAGCCACATAATCACAGACACAGCGGTGTCACTGTTAACTAACAGAATGTAAGGACCTTTCCGGAATAAACTTCTAACCTAATCAAACTACTTTCTCAAACATTGTCATGATACATTCTCATTATCGTTATGTGAATGTGACTAAGATAATTGTTTCATACCATATTTGACGGTGAATGCAATGTAATCTTTAATTAGTCACCTACCTTCACTTTCATTGATTGCTCTATCGATCTCCACCTCTACTTCAAATTGAATGGAAAAAGAAAATCAGAAGAAGAAGAAGAAGAAGAAGAAGAAGAAGAAAAGGTTTAAAAAATAGAAATTATCAGAAAATAGAACTAATCTCAATAAATTATTACAATTGCTTGGAAATTTCTTACTCCGGAATTTAGTAATGGAACTTTGAAAATGTAAGAGAGAGAGTTTTCAAGATTATGAGTAGAGCAGAGAATTTTAAACTTCATTTGTTGACATACTTGTACCGAATGTTGAAATATCTGAACCAGCCTTTACCAATGTAAGTGTGAACATCATAAAAAATTTGATGGGTCCTGTTATCCGGTGGGAATGAGATTAGTCAAAAGACTCGAAACTACTCGGACAGAATAATCCAAAACAACCTTCCATAATCAAATTTGATGGGAAATAAATATAATAAAGGAAATACCTTATTTGGACATGTTTAGGTATAGTCCGGTGTTTTCATGAGTGTTGAGGATGATGTAAATTTTGGTAATATAAATTATCATTTGGTCCTAAAATTATAGTTTGGTCCTAGGTGATGTCAGCCACACAAAATTAAAAATGGATGATGTAAATATCATCTTCAGAAAAGAAAAACACCCTTATATTATTGTTTGGTCCTACAAAATAATGGTTTGGTCCAGGTGATGTCACAGTCCTTTGTTTTTTTTCTCTCACTTAATAAAAATAAATAAATAAAACTTAAATATCTTTTAAACCATATGTCTAAAAATGATAAATTTTATATATTCGGAAAGCCCTCGACGATAGCTTTCCAACGAGTATCATTGTCGCTATGTTTGGAGCTTTTATTTTTTTGCCTTCTTTTTAGCTATAAAATGAACTATTATACGAGTTCATTCTACAAAATGAACTACATTGATGAACTATTATATTCGGAATGAAGTCCATATAAAAACCTAAAAAAAACAGACTTCATTCCAAAAATGAAGTCCATATAAAACATATACAAACAGACTTCATTTCTGGAATGAAGTCCATATAAAAACATGAAAAAAGACTTCATTCCAAAATGAAGTCCATATAAAACATATACAAACAGACTTCATTTCTGGAATGAAGTCCATATAAAAACATGAAAAAAAACAGACTTCATTCCAAAAATGAAGTCCATATAAAACACATACAAACAGACTTCATTTCTGGAATGAAGTCCATATAAAAACATGAAAAAAACAGACTTCATTCCAGAAATGAAGTCCATATAAAACATATAAAACAGACTTCATTCCAGAAATGAAGTCCATATAAAACATATATACAAACAGACTTCATTTCTGGAATGAAGTCCATATAAAAACATGAAAAAAACAGACTTCATTCCGGAAATGAAGTCCATATAAAAAGCCTAAAAAAACATACTTCATTTCTGGAATGAAGTCCATATAAAAACATCAATATCTTCATCTTCAAATGAAGTCTATTTTTTTTCATTCTCGGAATGAACTACTATTATATTGAAAAAAAAAATTAAAAGCTCTGAACCATAGCGACAATGGTACTCGTTGGAAAGCTATCGTCGAGGGCTTTCCGAATATATAAAATTTATCATTTTTAGACATATGGTTCAAAAGATATTTAAGTTTTAAACTTTTAAATATTAAGGTAAGAATGAGAGAGAAATTAGTAGAGAAAATAAACAAGAGAGAAACCATTCACGTGAGAGGAAAAAATAAGAGAGGAAGGGGTACTTTAGATATTTTAATAATTATGGACCAAATGGAAAAGGTGATTTGTGAAAGGACCAAATAGACATGGGACCACCTTGAAAAGGACCAAACCATATTTTTCCCATAAAATAATTTTGAGTCAAATGTTCATATTTTATCAGACTAGTATTCCGCATGTGCGTACGCACGTGCAAGATGGATGTGGGGTCTATCAGTTTTGTGTGTTAGTACGTTCTGGTGGGTAAAGAATTTACTAAACGAATTTACTAATATATCCTCACATTATTTATAGCTCATCACTTGTGTGGGTAAAGAATAAGGGCAAAATGGTCAAGACGAAAAGTGCAGCTTCAAAGAACTATTCATCTACAGTTCCTAAGGGGTCTTCCCTTTATAAATAGTACTAGTAAGGCCACATGTGCGATGCACATGCTTGAATTGGATTCTTTTAACAACACCAAATTTGATAATAATGGGGAAAAAAAATCTTAAAATAAAAATTTAATATCCTTGTTTATACTCATTACATAGATAATTTAAAGAGCTTTCCAAATATATCAATTTTGCAAAAATCCGATGTGTATTTTTAAAGATATGTAAGTTTTAATTTTTTTAATCTATTTTTAAAACAATGGCATTCCTGTAAATATACAAATATTAACTAAAAGTTTAGTTAATGGGGGTATTATTGTCATGTGAAAAAGCTTCACCAAAAAAAAGGCTTCACCAAAAAGGGGTCTTTTCTTTATTATAGTAGTAGTAAGATAATATAATATAGATTTGACAAAGAAAATCTAACTTTGAATCAAATGTTTATTCTTCACCTTCTTTATCTTTTGCTCCACCATGATAGCGACCATCCAGTACGCAAGTTTAAATTCACTAAACCTATTTCATGTCATACCCATGTAACCAACACCAATACAAAACCGCCTTGGTATTTTTCGAGGCATGACTAAGGAAATTAGCAGACTGATGCGATAACAAGGAAAGAAACCAAGCGGCAAATGAACTAGCAAACAATGTAACAAATGAAAAGTATTATGTAGTCCAAATTGCAAATTGATGACTTCATGGATAGAACCTACCCCTTCAGATAACCATTTGAATAATTTTAATAGTTAATTTATGCTTCAAAAAAAAAAAAAAATCCAACCAACAAGGATTAGAATTTTTTGCTCTCTGACTCTCTGTAAAGAAGGAGCTCTGATCCACTGGAACTCGAAGTGTTATAAGAGAACAAATCAATCTTTCCACAAGGACTCTACACCATATTCAAATTTTTGAAACACCCACTTCACCCATTTAACTAGGTCAGCAGATGGACTGTATATATAAGAATGTACCTAATGCTGGGATGCCAAACACTGGCTTGGAGAAAGTAAAAGTTGACGGGAAGAAAACCTGAAAGAGCATCGCAAAGTCGCCCAACCACGGAAACTGTGGCGTCATATAAGGACCTTTCCGAATTAAACTTCTAACTTAATGAAACTACATACCCTGCCATAATAACAAATTCTCATTAACGATAATGCGAATGTGAAAAAGATAGTTGTTTCAAACCAAATTTAAACCAATTAAACTATAATATTGTCAGCCCTCAACTGCCTGAGCCAAAGGGTGGAAAGAAAGTGAGTCAATGCATACACTTGTGCATATATATCTGCATGTATGTGCTTAAACGTAATTCAGATAAAGCTTGTCATTTAAATGCACGAGAGAGGAAAGTTATTGTTCAAAGAACAATAAAGATCCATAAACCTTGCATAGTTAGAATTTATACATCTTTTCTTTTAGTTTGACAAATTCAGCACAATGTAAATGTTTAGACCTCATTTTCGCTATCAGAAGACAAAAGAATGACCTGTGAAACATGACGACTGAATGGAAGCCAACGGATCCCTTTGACCATTTCAACTTATCTCACTAGTAAAATCATTAATAGTAGTGATAATACCATCATTTACAAGATTACAAAATGTCATTTTCAAGATAACAAAATGCAAGCATATTAATGCATGAATCTTAATTTTCAATTGTTTCCGCTTCTGGGGCCATCAAGGGGAAAAAAGACTAACAGGGTACTAGTTTAAACTTCTATTTCTAACAGGGTGATACTTGATGAAAGTTGAATATAATCCCTATTTATAGTGTAATCTTCTGATAAATAAAACACAAACAAATGAGCATATCCTTTCTCCAAAGGTAATTCAGGTTTTTATAAAATTGGTGGCATGGAAAAACTATCAGAGATTACCGCTTTTTATCTCCTCTTCTGTTGTGTTCTTGTCAGAATTTCAGCTCAAACTGAAGCTGAAGCTCTGTTGAGATGGAAAAACAGTTTAAATTCTCATTCGCTTACCTCATGGTCTCTAACAAATGGCAGCAGCCCATGCAACTGGACTGGTATTCACTGCAAGGATGCTAATAAAGTGACAGGGATAAATCTTCAGAATTCAGCTGTAAACGGAACTCTAACCCAATTCAACTTCTCGATGTTTACCGAACTTAGCTCCATCAATCTAGATGCCAATTTACTGAGTGGTAAACTCCCTGCGCTTATCGGGTTTGTACCGACACTTGTTTATCTTAATTTGGGTAGCAATGCTTTCACAGGAACAATCCCACCAGAGATTGGAAACCTCTTAGAACTACGCTTTCTTAGACTAGCAAACAATTCTCTTAATGGTTCAATCCCATACCAGCTCAGTAATCTACAAAAACTAAGGACTCTAGATCTTTCTACAAACATTTTGTCAAATCCAGACACAGTTCAGTTTAAGGGCATGCCGTCGTTGACTCACCTCAATCTCAGCACCAACTCTCTCAAATCAGAAATCCCACCATTCATCTTTCAATCACCACAACTGATCTTTCTCGACTTATCCAATAATTCTATTGGAGGTCCAATTCCATTCCAGCTCATGAGTAGTTTCAAAGATCTTAAGTTCCTCAATCTGACTATTAATTCATTTGCGGGACCAATTTCAGAACAAATCCAAAACCTTACTAAACTTCAAGTCCTTAAGCTGGGGAGAAATAGACTAAATGGCTCAATACCATTTGAGATTGGCCTACTGTCAAACCTCAAAGTTCTGGAATTGTATGAAAATCCAATGGGAGGGCCCTTACCATCCTCTATAGGAAATCTTAAAGCCATCGAGAGAATAAACCTCACAGATATAAACTTGAATTCCAGCATCCCAGACGAGCTTGGCTTCTGTACTAATCTTACTTCTCTTGGAATGGCATTAAACAGTCTAGAAGGTAATTTACCATCTTCAATGGCTTCCCTAACTAAAATCTCTGAACTTAGAATTTCAGACAATCAATTATCTGGTGAGATTCATCCTTATTTCCTGTCCAATTGGACTGAACTAATTTCCCTGCAGCTTCACAATAACACACTCATAGGAACAATCCCTTCGGAAGTCGGCTTGCTTAAGAAACTCGACATTCTTTACCTGTTTGAGAACAGATTATCAGGTTCCATACCTTCGGAGATTGGTAATCTATTAAACCTGACAGATCTTGATCTATCCGATAACCTTATTACTGGTTCAATTCCATCAAGCATAGAGAACTTAACAAAGCTCACACGCATGAACTTATTCTCTAACCAACTAACTGGGGTACTTCCAAAAGAGATAGGTAATCTTGAAAGCCTAGTTAATTTAGACCTGAGCGCTAATAATCTGAAAGGGAATTTGCCAGCGTCCATAATACGGCTGCAGAATTTGGCTCTCATAAATCTTGCAAATAACAGTTTTGATGGCAGTATACCAGACGATTTTGGTCCTAGTGTTCTCACAATGGCAAGTTTCTCATTCAACAATTTCTCGGGCAAGTTTCCTCCCTACATTTGCAAAGGACGGAAACTCACATACCTGACAGCAAATGGAAATAAGCTAGTTGGTCCTATTCCCGAAAGCTTTAGAAACTGCACAGGACTAACCAGAGTCCGTCTTGAAGACAATCTTCTAGAAGGAGACACCACATTTGCGTTTGGTGTTTACCCAACTCTAGTTTTCATCGACTTGAGTAGAAACCGACTGTCGGGAAAAATTTCACCGAATTGGGGAGCATGCACCAAGCTTTCGTACTTCAGAATATCGGAAAACATGATATCAGGTGATATCCCACAAGTTCTTGGAAGCCTAACATCTCTGCAAGATCTTAGCCTTTCATCTAATAAATTATCTGGACCCATTCCTGGGGATCTCTTCAATCCAGCCTCAAATATATTCAAGCTGAATTTGAGCAGAAATCAGTTTTCAGGGAAGATTCCCACACAGATTGGAAATTTATCACATCTGCGTGATTTGGATTTGTCCATGAACAATCTTAGTGGGCCTATACCAGGGGAAATTGGGAACTGCCAAGACTTAATGTCCCTGAAACTCAGTAATAACAAGTTAAATGGATCAATTCCTTACCAGGTGGGGAATCTAGTTGGACTGCAGACTATTCTTGACCTCAGTCAAAATGAACTCAGTGGAGAGATATCGCCACAGCTTGGGAATTTAGAAAAGTTGGAAATTTTAAGCCTTTCTAACAACAGGCTTTCTGGTCCAATACCTTCTGATCTGGAGCGTATGGTAAGTCTTCAATCTATTGATGTCTCAAATAATGAACTTGAGGGTCCAGTTCCAGATGTCAAGGCCTTCAAACAAGATCCAATGAAGGCATTGGGAGGTAATCCAGGTCTCTGCAGCAATGACTTCAAAAGTTTTAAGCCTTGTACGAGTAACTCTACGTCTAATGACGAAAACAGCAAAAAAAGGTTGAATTCGGTAACTGTTGTGGTTGTTCCAATTGTTGCAGCTTTGTTTCTTCTGTTAATTCTGTTTGGAGTATTTCTCTACTTCCGTACACGAGTTAATGCATCCACTGATTCAGGCGGAAATAGATCATTTTCAGCATGGTACTTCAATGGGAATATAGTTTTCAAGGATATTGTTAAAGCAGTAGAAAATTTCGATGAAAAATACTGCATAGGGAAAGGTGGGCAAGGGAGTGTGTATAAAGCAATACTACCGCAAGGTGTAATTCTTGCTGTAAAGCAACTTCATAATTCAGCAACAGGATCATCATCCGATGAATACTTGTCTGAGGAAAAAAGTCGCATCAAGAGTTTTGAGTCTGAAATTCATGCACTAAAGAATGTACGGCATCGGAATATTGTGAAATTTTACGGCTTCTCCTTAACGAAAGGCTGCATGTTTCTAATTTATGAGTATGTGGAAAGGGGTAATTTGGCAAATTACTTGCATGGAGAGGAAGAAGCAAAGATGCTAGACTGGTCAATGAGGTTGGATATAATTAAAGGTGTAGCTCATGCTTTGTCGTACTTGCACCATGACTGCACGCCTCCAATTGTGCACCGCGATATAACAGGAAATAACATCTTATTGGATTCAGATTTCACAGCTAAGGTTTCAGACTTTGGGACTGCAAGGTTTTTAAAACAGGACGAGTCCAACTGGACAACACCAGTTGGCTCGTATGGATACATTGCGCCAGGTCAGTTTGTTCTTCTCAACTAATACAATTTCAATCAATATCCAGTCTACAACCATACTCAGCTGTTAAGTAACTTGCAATCCAAAGATCTCGAACTAATAAAACCCATCACTTGTTCTAATATTTACCTTATTACAACATTGCAGAGCTTGCTTTTACAATGAGGATGACAGTGCAATGCGACATATTCAGTTTTGGAGTTGTAGCATTGGAAATATTATTTGGAAAACACCCAGGAGAATACCTCTTGCACCTACAATCCAAAGGACATGATCTACTTCTCATTGATGTCCTAGACAAGCGATTAACACTTCCCAACAATACTATTGCACAAGAGGTCGTGACGGCAGTAATCCTTGCTTTGGCGTGTGCACGTGTATCTCCTATATCTAGACCACCAATGAATCTCGTATGTCAAATGCTCTCGGAACAAGCATTACTTCCCATCTATGAGGATTTTCAATTGCTCACATTGCAGAAACTTATGAATACTTTGTAATTAAGTTCATCTAGCTAATATCAAAAAAAATAAAAGAGCATTCAAATCATTTTTATTTGATTTGTATCTGGCCTAAATCGAGAAGACATCTAAATTTGGATTTACATCAATTCAAATCTAGTGTCTATGGAAATTCAATTCTTATAAACCAGTTTTTCTATGCTGAATTCTAATCTAATTCTTCAAATTCTACAGCTCAAGTTAATCCACTAAGCATTCAGGTATCAAATAAACCCTAGTTTGTTGTGAATAATTCAGAAATGACAGCTTATGAGTAATTGAAAAGACGAGTAAGTATGCATCAGATCAGAAAGCTTACTTTCTAGTGGTACCATCTCGACGCAAGGATTCACTTTATGCTCCTCGGGATCACTCAGCTGAGCCAATACAGCATCAGATTTTCAGATAACTTACATCCTACATAGAAATTGAAAGTATATTCAAATAATAAGAAAAATACAGACCTCTGAATCAATGGTTCAGTTCACCAACAACTTTGGTTCCACCGCAGACAATTTCACAGATGAAGGTCGCTTAGAAACTGCACATATACAAACAATTTCCATGAGTGAAAAGATTCTTACTTGTATCTTTGAAATATTTTTTGGGTCGACAAACTCCTTTTGCTGTGCCATGAGCATCTTGAAGCCAAAACTATCACTAGATGACCGCTGCCACGGTGGGAAGGCCGACCGAAATATTGACGCAAAACTAAATTTTGACAAAATAATATTTGCTCACAATTTATCACCTGAATCCGGCCGAAAACGTACAAACTTTAGACTCTACAGTGTTGCGATAATTCTTGCAATCGTTTCTCTTCTTGGCGCCTTTCTGGAAGTGCCTTGCATTCACCAATTTTAGCTATTCTTTCAAAACTGAACATGGGGTGAAATGCAAGATCCGAAAGTCTTCTTGTACGCGACAATGCCACAAATCTCGTTTTTCACGGCGGTCATCGAATCTCATTTTTCACGGCGGCGCTGTAAGAGAGAATCTCTATGTTGTTGGGATTGCATTGCATATGTAGCACGGTGCCGTCGTAACTCAGC
Source organism: Papaver armeniacum (assembly GCA_023531295.1). Taxonomy (NCBI): domain Eukaryota; kingdom Viridiplantae; phylum Streptophyta; class Magnoliopsida; order Ranunculales; family Papaveraceae; genus Papaver; species Papaver armeniacum. The sequence continues at coordinate 96,646 of JAJJWW010017753.1, forward strand.
ATCTCTTTGTTGCTGAGATTGCCTTTCAATAATTCTTGGACTTCGTCTAGGATGGAAACTCGGAAGCTTATCTTGCGATCATCTATAATGAAAAAAGTGAACCAAAATTTGTCATGAATAGGTAAACTATTAGAGGACAGAAACAACTGATTAAGATTTTTGCAATTACACAATCCCGTAGGAATCCTACCTTCTAAGTTATTGTTACTCACATCCATATAAGTTAAATTTTCAAGACTACTCAAACTGTCAGGTAAAAACCACGTCAACTGATTATCATTCAAACCAATCTCTTCTAGTTTGGTACACTCCCCTATCGAGTAAGGAATCATTCCAGATACTTGGTTATAACCTAACCACAATGAAATCAACTCATTCGCTTTTCCAAGACAGTCAAGGATCAAACCCGTAAATTTATTTGATTCAGTTTCAGATTATAAACTGAATTGGAAAAAGAAATTTACAAGCAAATAAGATGGGTTTAGCTATATGTGAAACCACAGGGCTCTTCGATGCATTCTTTTGTCAACTAAGCTTCATGAAAAAGAAAAAGAACTACTTATAAGGACAGACCTATAATACTTGAAGTGATTTTGGGATTTTGTAAAATCAAAATGCACTTAAATGTGAAATGCACGGAGGTGTTTAGCAACTAAATACCTGAATCCAAATTAACGGTTGTCCTGCCAAATGTATCCTTACCCTATCCATACATTTTTATAACATCTAAGGCTAGTATCCTGCCCTGTGAGGACAAACCTGAGTCAGAAAAGCATAAATATCCAATAGTCAAACTTGAGGTTCCACAGAGTAGTGCATCATGCACTGGTGACTGTTGTGTTGCTTCATTTAGTGCAGACTTGGTAGAGATGCTAGAACACCGACTACATCTGCACCAACCACATTTCCATGTTTCAAAAATCAGCTGGTAGAAAAAAGAAGTATACAACATGCAGCCGCTGCCTAATCCCGATTAAGTAATGTAACAACAATGCAGTTAACTTTTTTTGGATAAAGATGCAGTAATATGTTTACCTGTAGATAGTGTGATGGAAAGCCACTACCAAGATCAAACTAATGCAGTAAAGAAGGAATACAATGTTGCTATATTTCTCCGCCAACTGCTCTGTTGTGTAAACTGCAAAAATATAAAAGCTAATGAATTCCGTAACAGACTCAAAATGAATCCTTTATCTGGAGCATACCCACAAATTAATGACTCTCAAGATACAATAGTCAAAGTGTTGGGAGTCATGAAAGTCTTTGAATGCAAGCTTGAAACTAGCTGACATCCGAAGGTATACACAAAACCAAATCAAACTCAAAACAGGAAAATCTAAATCAACATAAAATAGTAATAATTACCCAAAAAAACACTGTGAGACATGCAATTAAGATGCTCTTAGACATTTACACAAACAGTAATGTTACCAAATAATAATCTTTACAACTTAATCTTTACCTTAATTTCAATATAGATAACCAATTCAAACATAAAACTGGAAAATCAAAATCAATTAAGAATTACCCAAAACTAAACTTATAGGATCAGAAAAATGGTTGCTAATTATCAAATGCGTCATTAATTCTTACCTCAAATTGTTCTTCGTAAGGTTAAGAGGGAAAAATAACTGGGATCTCAAAAGTAATTCTCACCCCCACAAACCCTAACCCTCACAACTCAAAATAATTCAATCAATTACATCAAGGGAGGGGTTGACGTTTCAATGTGAGGAATCGGAGATGAAGATTGAGGTGGAGAATCTGGTACCGGTGTTGGTGGTGATGGAAGTGGGGGTGATGGACTGAATTTTCTGAGAACTAAAATCGAAAGAAGAAGCGGGGAAAAAAAAAAAAAAAACTAAAATTTGGGAGGTGGTCGGGATTGATCCCGTGACCTCTACTTCAATTTTTACTAAAACACCCTCGAACAATCAAAAGATTTCCAACCTCCGTGTCCTTTTTTTCTGTGATAAATTTACGCGATTATCCTTTCTTTTTCAGCTTATCTACCAAAAAGTCTAAAAGAGAAGAAAAAATAAATTACGCCTGCGTCCTATTTGAGGGATATTTTCGGATTTTCCTTAATCAACAGACACCAAATTCAATCTTTTTGTGTTAAATTCAAGAAAAAAAAATCATGTCCCACATTGACACAAAGTCACCATATATAGAGTCCTCCCTCGCTTCGCTCGATCGGCCTAATTAAGTTCCACAATTTATAAAGGGGATACCAGTATTACTTGGGGGTGATACCAATTCATGTAGGACAAATAAATGTTAACAGATCCTGATCGTCGGATCGCTGAATTGGTATCACCCCCGCTAATGGTGGTATCCCCTTTATAAATCATGTTAAGTTCTTGGGTTGCGCACCGATCGAAAGATTCTTGGGTTGTGCATGAACCAAACCAGATCGGACCAGAAAGAACCGAAGCTCATGAATTATCCAACGGTTCTTAATTGGTTTTGCAATGGTGAAATCCGGATGATATTCGATTGTGGTGGCGCATAAAATCTCACCTCTCTCATGTGGCTCCTCTCTGACGAAGAAAGGATCAGAAGGTTTGTTATCAGAGAGACATACATACTATATAACATATTGTTGCTTAATGTGTGCTATCTGGTGGGTTGTTTGGAACGAGAGAAATGGAAGACTTTAGGAAAGTATATGCACATTAATCAGCTCTTGTATGAAGTTAAATATTTGCTTTACAACTGGTCTTTAGGAACCAAAACTTTTGACAACATCTCTTTAAACAGATTGTTGTTCAATTGGGATGGAGTGATGGGAATGATTTAAACTGGTTAGCAGTCAGTTTTGATTTATGTTTTCTCACTTTTATTTTAGCTTCAGGCTTTTTTTTTTTTTTTTTTTGGCCTTTTAGCTACTAGCTTTATCTGTAACATTTTCATGGCAGCCACTCCCTTGTGGTAACCATGCTTTTCTTCCTAATATAGCTTGCCCTTTTTAAATAAAAAAAGTGTGTTGCTGATGGGACTCGCTTTAAAGCACAGTTTGATAATGCAGGTTATATTTAGAGAATATTACAATTGGTCATATATATACTATAAGGACCCGATTCACAACATCATCGTGCAGGTACAAACTATTAACAAAATGGTCATACTTCCGCTAGGAAGGGAGTTAAGTAGTGACTCACAATTAAATATGTCAATAAAATTACTTATGTGTCATTCCTATTTAACCCCCATATACAATTTTAAATTTTGCCTTTATGATAATTGTTTTGATGGTGGTGTTGATTGTAGGTGGTGGTGCCCCCCCGCTTACATATCGTTACACCGAACTATGGATCGTTAAACCACGTTTAGGATCGTTACACCGCATTCACTGCATTCACCGCATTCATATTTGGATCACCAAAATTTTAGATCCCATGTATATGTTTTATTGAATAGCAGAAAAATGTGAATTCCCTTTTTGACATGTGTTGTTATATTAAACAACCACAGAATAAATAATCAAACAACAATTATATTGTGAATACAATCTTATCATAATATACATTTTTTATTTATGATAAGATACCTAAAGATAATTCATATGTATGATTTTTTCTATAAGTGCATTTTTTTCTATGATGAATCACAGGTCAAAATATAAGTTATTTAAATTAAAAAAATACCACTCGTGCAGACTTGTTGAAGTAGTTCAACACAGTTGTACGGAGAACAGATTGTGGCACTATATAATAATAAAAAAAACTTATATAAAGCAGGATAGGTGCTCTGTATAAACAAGAAAGAAATTACCATAAAGATATATAATTGGTTTTACAAAATGACAATTAACAAAAGTTTTATATTAATTACAAAAACGATTGTTGGAAAATATTAATTAGTTATAGGGAAAAAAATATTTTCATGTCATAAACTAATGTTTATCTATTAAGATGGCTTGTGTCTTAGATTAGGGTTTCCATGCACTTGGATGCTCGTCGTGACCTGCACGTGTTGTTTGTGGTGGATATCAATAGTGTCATGTGTTCTCGCTTCGATTCATATGTCTTGTGTTCGATGGTGGTCATCGGTAGTTGAATTCTCAAGACCGAAATATTTGTATCAGATTAAATGTGGTTTCTGGTAATGTCATTTTTATTAGACGTCGGATATGAAATTAGTAGTAGTACAATAGTAATGTAACTAGCTCCCCAAACTGGGAAGTATTCCCGTAGTTAGTATAAGCTATATGTTACATTTTATCTTCTTGCCTGCTACGGTATGTCTTTGAGGTTATTGTATTGGTCTTCGTAAACTGAAACTTACCTAGTGGGAGTGCTCTTGTCGGTTAACCTGGTGCCTCTCTAATATCGTTACGGATCCTCTTGGTTCTGGTCTATTATGAAGTACCTGATTTCCATTATCCCGGAATTTGTTTGCTTTGATCTCAGACTGTTTGTTATAGTACATTACATATATTGTTCGTTACTTTGTTGGTCCACCTTGGAATTTGAGTGTGATATCACTGGCATCGTCGAAAAGCAATTAGTTGCTTGCTTAGCTAACCTCGGGAACTTTCGTGACCCGGTTATCATTATGTACACTTTTGTCTTGTTCCTTATTTGCCTACATTGGAAGGCGTCGGAGACCCGAGGATGAGGTACATATTGATTCAGTTAAGTACATGTATTATGGAATGAATTCATATGACCGTCTTTCTTATTAGCTATATGTTTTCTTATTAGCTATATGGATAAATCTCTTCTTCTTGTTCTCTCCATACTTTCTCTTCTTTTATGTTTTGAGTCGTTTTACAACACGTTATCAGCACCATCTACGGTCTGTAATGAGATATGAAACCTAGTTTTTTTTTTTTTTTTTTTTTTTTTGATGCAAAAAAAGAATATTATTAATGAGTGGAATATATTATAGAGACTCTATCCTTTTCTAATGTTGATATAATGAAATTGGGAGGATTTGAAATCCATGAGTTCGAAGTTTTAAAGACTCTTGCATGCCTGGCCATTTTGTCGGCTGGTCTATTACATACTCTACTAATAAACTTGCATATCCATAATGGATTCTTGCTTAACATTATTTTTATATCTAGAATGAGTGTTTGGTTGCTCCATGCTACCTCATGGTAGTCTCCATTGACTGCCTTAACAACTGACTGCGCATCCAGTTCAAAATACACCTGCTGTATTCCTTCCTTTTGTGCCCACTCCATTGCTTGCAGCAGTCCACCACACTCAGCCTGTTCTGAGTTCACATATGCATCTGCATATGTGCAGCTCCCAAATTCGAAAGATCCTGCAAAATTACGCACAATTAGTCCAATGCCCGAATTATTAGTATTGTGCAGTTTTTTATATGAAGCGTCACAGCAAATCGAGAAATATGGAGCAGTGGGGAAATTCCAACGAGTGTCTTGTTGTTTGCACTGATATGTGGTTGCTACTATCTTGTGTTTTGCTCTCATGATTTTCCCTGTTCCCATGTTCAACAGCTGAGTTCTTTTGACAATTCCAACTGGGTTGGGAATTATCTCTTGGAAGGTGTGATCACATCGCGCTTTCCAAGATATATGAAACCTAGTGAAAAATCCAATTGTTGGATTTGACGGGGTTTTTTTTTTTTTTTTTTTTTTTTTTTTTTGAAAGAAGTTGAACACAATATTGGGAGAAAACAATATCCTATCTTGTCTTTTAAGTTATTTTGATTATTTTATTGTTATTGAATCCTATTTAATTGTTAATCTTCTTCCATTATTTTTTATTTGTATGGCTTATGCATGTATATGGAGAGGAGGGATGCGTTCAGAGGCTTTTATTTGACAAGATTTAACATGCTCCGGAGCTCGTTCGATGTTGTTATATTGACGACAGAGATTTATCAACTTGATCTAGATAACCTAGACTAATCCATGATCCATAAGACTTTTTTGTTATCTTTTTCTTATTTAACACTAGTAAGGACACATGTGCGATGCACATGCTTGAATTTTTATTCATCCAACAATACTAAATTTGAAAGCCATGAACTTTTTTTCCTAAAACAAAAATTTACTATTCTTATTTGTACTCGTTACGTAAATTGAAAGAGCTTTTCAAATATATTAATTTTTTTAAAATCCGGTATATAATTTGAAAGATATTGAGTTTTTAAAAATTTTGATCTATTTTTAAAGGGAAAAATATCGTTTGGTCCTTTTTTAGGTGGGCCCATGTCTGTTTGGTCCTTTGGTCAAACGCCTTTCTTTGTTTGGTCCATAATTATTTAAAAATATTAAACTGACAAAAATACCCTTAGTGTTAATTTTTACTTATTTTCTTGTAGCACTTCATTCCAGAAATGAAGTCCATATAAAAACCTAAAAAAACAGACTTCATTCCAGAAAATGAAGTCCATATAAAACCTAAAAAACAGACTTCATTCCAGAAAATGAAGTCCATATAAAACCTAAAAAAACAGACTTCATTCCAGAAAACGAAGTCCATATAAAAACCAAGAAAAAACATACTTCATTCCAGAAAATGAAGTCCATATAAAACCTAAAAAAACATACTTCATTCCAGAAAATAAAGTCCATATAAAACCTAAAAAAACAGACTTCATTCCAGAAAATGAAGTCCATATAAAACCTAAAAAAACAAACTTCATTCCAGAAAATGAAGTCCATATAAAAACCTAAAAAAACAGACTTCATTCCAGAAAATGAAGTCCATATAAAAACCTAAAAAAAATAGTCTTCATTCTAGGAATGAACTTCATCTTCATCATTATCTTCGTCTTCTTCAACAACATCAGCAAAACATCATCGTCTTCAACAAGCAGCGTCGACATCGTCTTCATCATATTTATAACAGCAGCAACAAATAACATATGCGCAAAAAGAAACGCAAAAACTTCATCGTCTTCATCATCTTCATAGACTTCAACATCATCAACAGCAACATCAACATCAACACCAGCAGTGAAGAAAAAAACCTAAAACTCATCTTCTTCGTCGTCTTTATCATATTCATCGTTTTCCAATCTTCTTGTTCAACAACAACAATCACCATCTTCAACATCAGCAAATCTCGAGAAGTTTTTATCATCTTTGTCGTCTTCAAACAGTAACCGATCAAATCTTCACATCAAGATTCATCGTCTGCAAACATAAACAGCAGCAGAAAGAAAAAAAAGAAAACAAATGGAGAGAGAAAGAAAACTAGATCTGAAATTTAGAGGAGAGAGAATGTGAATCTGAAAATAAGATATTTTCTATTAAATTCTTGTATATATATGGTCACCTTAGGACCAAACTATTATTTTCTAGGACCAAATAATAATATAAGGGTATTTCTGTCACTACAAGATGACATTTACATCATCCATGACATCACCCTAGGACCAAACTATAATTTTTAGGACCAAACTATAATTTATATTACTAAATAGGACCAAAAAGACAATTGACTAGGTCAATTGGACTAGACTCTCTCTAATATATTATTCCTAGGACCTAATGGTATTTCCTACATTTTTAAAAACAATGGCATTTATGTAAATTTGTAAAAAATGGGAACAACTAAGTAATTTAAGGGGTCTCCTACCAAAAAGAGCTCTTTTCTTTATATTAGTATAAGATAAGATAAGATAAGATAAGATAAGATAAGATAAGATAAGATAAGATAAGATTACTAAAAGAGGGAGGATCCATGGACACTCTTAGATGGACACTATCATACACGATTTGCGCCATTTTCTCCACAAAATTCAAACGACAATGAATTTAAATATAATAGTTTGATGATACATTCCTCTTATAAGACTCTATATTTCTACCAAAAATGAGCACGATTCGAGATACCAAACCTCACCGTCTATTGATCTTAATTTCAACTGTTAACTTTTAACTGTTGATATTCAAAGAGGTAGATGATGGTGTTATACGTCTCGAATCATGCTCATTTTTGGTAAGAATATAAAATCTTATAAGAGGAACGTATCATCGAACTATTATACTTAAATTCATTGTCGTTTGAATTTTGTGGAGAGAATGGCGCAAATCATGTATGATAGTGTCCATCTAAGAGTGTCCATGGATCCTCCCTCTTACTAAAATACGAGATTTTTTTTCTCACTTAATATTAATCCAGTGCTACAACCAAACCTTCATAGTTCTTACAAATGATCAATCCATTGATTTCAATCTTACAGCCAAACCCTCATCCCTTAGTTTTTATTAATCTATCCATCAACTTGATTTCTCATATATGCATAATAAATTTCACTTGAAATCTTACATCATACATAGCCCTAGATAGACCTTTATGAGATGTAAATGTGATTGATAGATGAATTTTTTTATTTCCATAGTGATTCTATATTTCTATTGCATGAATCGTTAAACTAGATCTTGCAATTGTTTGACACCCTTGATTTAAAACCTTGACAAAATAATTATAGGGAGCTAAGTCGCTGATTTGTTCCATTATATATCAATCGACCAAAGGAAATGCCTTGCAAAATTCAACAATTGACTACAAGATCACAAAAATTCGAAAATAAAAATAAACACAAAAAGAAAAAGAAATCGAAGCAAAAAATTTCCTTGGATGTGCAGAGGGGAGGGAAGATGGTCGATAAGAAAGAGGCCGAGACATAAATGATTATAAATTTTTTAGTTTTATTTTATCACAAAACATAGGCTAACCCATGTTACCCATATTAAGTTAAGATAATTTCTGCCTTTTATCAATCAATATCCTATGGCCACATGAGCATGTTAGATCTTGTCAAAAGACAAGCCTGTCAATGAATCCCTCTTCTTACATGTACGAATGTACCTATAAGGTTGAATTAAATAGCACGAGCTACTATTGTTTTGCCGTTGTGTAGATTAATCTTGAGTTGGATTGTAACTGCTCAATAGGCTACAACATGGAATGTATACAAAAGTGTCCAGGGATTAAGTAATTTACTACTATTTAAATACATCCTAACAATTTACTTCTCATTATACTTTTTTTGTGTGTTATACAAGTCTATGGAATATTATATAACCAGTTTTATGATCGCGATCGTAAGCGTCAAAAATAAATTACACTTTCTTACTACTCAAAATATAAATATAGCAAGGGCAAGAAAGGATCGATCCCACAGAGAGGTCTAGGTTGTCAAATTGTTTCGGTTCCCTATAAATAACACACATTAAAAGATGCGAATATGAATTCTACCTAAAGGAACAACCTAACGTGTAAAAGCACTAATCAAGTTTAATTCCCTAGATGCATTAAGTTTTATGAAATCAGGCCAATCAAAGCAATCGAACGTGGAAAGCGCACTAATCCGATTTAACAAAGGTTAAGACTCACATATGATCATAAGAATATATCACTACAAACTATAATCATATTTATGCTACTTGCAATCCTGAATTATCACTTTTGCGTATAATAACCCTAATCTAGCAATAGAGATGAAAACAAACTCAATCGATTCGCGACTCGACTAACAAGCATTCAAATCATGTAACAATATTAATGGTGAATCATAAACGATAATATGAGAGAAAACTAATTTATTGCATTAAAACTCATGTTTGGAAATTCAACTTATTCCAAAACCAAAAGATAATTAGGTACTCATATTCAAGGAGTTCATCACAAGAAGAAAGAGAAAAGACTTCATGGTTCTAAACCCTAGAATAAAGTAGAGAAGAGATAATAAAACCTGGTGTCCAAAACATTGTAGAAGTCTTCCCCTTTTGTAGTCTTTTTTCTCCTTCCAAAACTAGGTTTTGTCTTCAAAGTCCATTAGTTGAAATTCACCCGGCCCACCATGGAGAGAAACCCGTGTAGAAATTCTCGTCCCAAAAACGCTCGCCGGAAAATGGGATTGTGACCGGAATCCCGCTTGGAATAGTCGCCGGAAAATGTCTCAGTGACCGCAAAGTCAACCCGGTCGGTCGGTCAACGGTCGGACGGCCGAGTCAACTCTGGTCGAAGCTTGATTCAACTCGGTGTGACCGAGTTGGGAGAGTCGTGGTCTGTCGGGGTGAATCGTGGTCTTCTGGGCTGATTTAACTTAGCTGTGCCGGACCATTGCACAGCCGTATTTCTGTAAAGACTATCATTGTGCTTCACTAAAGACATTTCCACCATGATGGTTGTTCATTTCCTTCTCATTAAATTCTGCAGCTCAGTTCAATTCCAAGCATTCACATTCCATCCTTGCCCTGCATTCCAACCAGTGCAACATTCTGTTTTCAATCTAATCCAACAAATCACTAACCCATTCATTCTTCAACCATTTATTGCACACACTTCTGCCGAAACTAAGCCATCAGCTGCAACTCCCTTGCCTGCACTATCCCCCAGGCCCTTGCCACTGTCATTAATAGCATCAGCTGCTTCACTATCCATAAGCAAACCCTTCTCTGCACCACCTTGCATCATCAAACCCTGGCAGAACCCCAAGATCAACAACGGCAGCAGCGTCGCCATCTGAAAAACTACATCGGACTAGAAAACCACCAACAACATTTAGCTTTATCACCAAATTCCCTGTCACTCATATCACACATGACCACCAGGCCTAGCCATTGCAGTATCAGTCACCCCTGCCATAGTTCAATCACCATCCTGCAAACACTCCATTCCCTGCCTTGAGCTCCAACACAGACCCAGCACAGCTCTGTGCTCTCGCCACTCCAACCCATTCATCCTCAGACTCCTAATAGCAGCAGCTTCACTTCTCCAGCTGCAGCTCCCATCCAGTGCAAATCACAGCCAGCTGTAGCACCAAATACCTCAGCCATTCAACAACAACACTAGCTCTAATTTCATTGCCACTGATCACCCATTGCTTGGTTCAGTGCCACTACTTGAATCACCAGCTCACCTAGCACAACATCCATGGGCCATTCCTCCATTACCGGCTGCTCCATCCTAATCACAGTCCCCTGGCTCGTTCAGACAATCCCCATTGCGGTTTCAGCTCGATACAGTCTCACAAGCACTATGTGCACCCTGTTAGTGATTCGAGACACGTAATCGTTGGTGATTATACACCACTAAATCTCCATCCCTGCTAACAATCATACATTCAACACAAATACCACCAGTTTATAGACCTCCAGGACTTCAGTTTAGCTGCGACACTCAGAGTTCATCCTGTAGTTCTTGCAATCTCCACCACTGGGTATCAGCAAGCACTCAGCCTCCATTCTCAACAGAAATTCCATCTCAGCAAAACTTAGACAACCATTCTCCTCATACCCTTACTGACAATTTCTCATTCTTCCTATACGACCCACAAATTCATGGCTGCTAATGGCAAGCCTGGAACATCCAACTGTTGGCAACAAAACTCGAGAATTGATGATGGCTATGCAAGAACCCCAATCAACTCCTTCCCTTTCTGTTTCTTCCATTGCAACAACACTTTCAATTTCATAAACCTCCTCCCTGTATCTTCTCATTGAGTTCTTCATCTGTGAATCATCAAACCCTAACCAGTTCCATCAAAACCCCATATTTCAAATTCTAGCTTCCATCACTAATCGAACCATCACAGCAAGAACACTTACCAAATCGATTGTATTTAACAAAACCCTGATTTCTTCCATCACCAACAACATCAAGATAGACAAATTCCAGCACAACCCAAGCTTGATCTGTTGTTTCTATTACTCTTGAATCCAACAATTCCATCACCAATTTCCAAAAGCAGCTTCATATTTCTTCGTAGAATCTCGAATCGAACCCTTAATTTCTTCACTGTTATTTCAATCACCAAAGTCATCATCTCCATATTCAGAGCAACATCATCTCTTGCTTCCATCTGAGCCACGAATAAAACCCCTTCTCGAGTTCATCACCCAGGCTTCAAGTATTTCTCTCTCTCTCGATCCAAACTCCATTTCAGGTAGAGAAGTGAATAAATGTTAGAGAAAACATTTCTCGATTTTCAGTTTTTGTTGTAAGAGATGTAAGTGGATATAACCACTCAGGTAAAGCAGATAAGGGGTACCCAGCTGGTAACCCCTTAACAATTGCTGGCTGTTATTTAACACTCCTCCTAATAGAGTTGCCCCTTAACCTTGGCTCAGCTCCATATATCATTCGCCTGTGAGATGACAATTTCGCCCTTTTTGCTCAAATTGGATACTTTCTTCTTCTTTTCCTCCCTGCGACTCCAGAGTACCTAATAACTCAAAAACACACGTAAAGTACATAATTCACAAGAAAAATAGCAAAGAAAGCGTAACTACTAGATAGTAAATACGGTGTATTCTACACCTATCAGATTCCCCCACACTTAGACTTTGCTAGTCCTCGAGCAAATCAAACAAAACAATAAAATACAACAACTCCGTGTCAGTCGAGGCTACGGTTAATTTTAGCATAAATAATAAGCCTTTGAACCCTAGGTGTCCCTAGTGGACGAGTTATAGTCTCGTGAAGGTTTACAAGAGGTCTGCCTACAAAACCTATATTTCAACTCCCTCTATTTGTGATAAATCAATGAACGAATCCAAAATGACTACAGGAGGTACCTTGCAAATTCAATTCATATATTAGTAAATAAACTCTAATTAGATAGTCGAACAAGCCACAATATTCGGAAACTAAAAAACCACAATCACAATGAAAACATACAGAAGATGGATAAAGATGTAGATGTTGGCTAATATTCTCAAGTGTTCGATGTTTCCCATATCCGTCTCAAGGTCACCGCTAAGATGAACCTAATCCTATTAGACTGAGCTACTTCGTGCTGAATGCTACATCAAATCAATTGGCATATACAAGGGAACCAAGAGTGACTTTATTCAACACAATAATAATTTCTTCTTTTTTTTTTATGATTGGATCAAACTGGATCCAATTTCTCTTTTTTTTTTTTTTTTTTTTTTTTAGACGGCATGATTAGATCTTTTGGATCCAAGCGCATGCTTCTTGTCAGCAAGTACATGATAGTTGCCTTGGATCCTGCATTCCACGCTTGTTTAGGCGACGGAGACAGGGACTACGTTTCACACATTCTGCTATTCCCAAGTGTCTTTTTATTCCGTTTTGGTCTAATTGGTCGGTTTTTTTTTTTTTTTTTTTCTTTTTTTTTTCAAATTTTTTTTTTTTTTTTTAGTAACTCAACCACTCTATTTCATCCTAGCAGTAATAACACGTCGATGTTTAGTGACCCACCAAAGCACTTAGAGAACAATAGATAAATATGGAAAAATAAAAATAGAATGTGATATGGTGATATTCCGAGATATGGTAACAACTATCATGGTATTTATGATTCATGAGCTATGTTCGTCCCTTTTAGTTAAATGGTTCCTCAACTCCTGCATTCAAAATGGTTCCATCCACTAATGGTGTCAAAAACAAACTATACAAACATATAAATGCTCCCCCACACTTAAACTTCACATTGTCCTCAATGTGTAAAACCGAAAGTTCTGAATTCTGACGTAACAGCAGATAAAACGCAAAAACTGTGCAAATTGGTAAGGAATTTGGAAAACTCCATTTCACAAAAGTTGTTCACCTACGTGTTTTCTACACAGTGTCAAAATTTCACAGTGTTTTGATAAACGGTCTGACAGTTATGGTCTCTGGACTGAACTACGCGCGGTCTGAAATTTTCTGACGAAAAGGTATTCGTCATAATTTTCTTCTAAGATAGATTACGGACTCAATGAAATTAAACATGGGGATGCAAATATGATATGAAAACAGTAAAAAAAAAAATAAACGAAACAAAAATAAAATGCAAAAGGATAAAAGATACAAAACCGGTGGGTTGCCTCCCACTTAGCGCTTGTTTTAAAGTCGACGACCCGACTTAGCTTCTTGTAAGATTCATTCCCCATACACCAATAATCGGAAAAGTTGGGGATCCGTCCATAGAACCTGTTTTGCAAACACTAGCTTCACACAAATATTAGTAAGATAAAGCAAAAGTGAAGCTATGAACCGATAAAAGCTTCCCCCACACTTATTCTTTTCCACACTTGGAAGTGTATAAAGAATATAGAAGTCGGGCACGTCCACGGTTTCTTGTTCCATAACCTGCATAGTATGAGAATCAAGTTTCTCTAATGGCGGAAAACGAGAAATAAAGTCATTCAACAATATTCTCGAAGCACATACATTCAAACCAATAAGAGGTAAAGGAGAAGAAACAATAGGCAAAGGGTTAGATAAACCTTGCACAATCTCTTGTATTACGGAATCCTCTTCATCCTTGAAAAATTCAAGTGAATTAGTCACCTCTTTTATATCATGGTCCTCTATCAAACCTTGCAACCATTCTTCATCCGTTTCTGCCTTAACCATAGTCTCGACATAAACATCATCATTACACTCATGCACAAGTTCAATTGGGTCTTCCACAATATTGGTCATAACGGTCTCATTCTCAACATATTCCTCCTTTTTATTGTAAGGCACATACTCTTTTGTGGATCCAAATTTTATTATAAGAAACTTTTTTAGAACACTCGAAAATGCATCATCCTCAAGCTCCACCCTTTGAATAGGCTCTTGATCATTATTAAGATCAATGCTTGAGTAATCTACACAAGTGTCGACATATTCCTCTTCATCTTCATCTTGATCCCAAAAAGACTCCTCGGAGATGTCACCATGAGTTGTTTCAAGCAATGTATCATAATCACCATCACTATCATAGTCAACATAAGATTGTTCCTCGCTGAATTTAGTTTTGCTAATCTCTAACTCATCCTTTTGAATAGGTGAATGATCATTATTAAGATCAAGAGTTGAGTTAACTACACAATTATCAACGAAAGTGCCCAAGGATTGCCCTTTTTCAACATTAACATCAATCAAATATTCATCACAAACCATATGCACATTAGAATTATCCATAGCTTCCTTGTATTGATCAATGCCTCTTCGCAAGATAGTCATACCTTCACGAAGTTCTTGGAGTTGCTCGTTTGTAGTCTCTTTAGCTTTTTGAAATTCCTCTTGTAAAAAGTTGGAAACTTTATCTATAAAATTAGAGACTTTTTGTTCACAAACATAAGAATCCTCCCATACTTGTGGTTGTTCCCCGCCATAAGGTTGTTGAGGAAAACCATAAGGTTCCATGGAATATTGGTCATAACCAATGAATTGGTTTTGATTATACCCATGGAATTGGTAGTTGTCATATTGTTGAGGTTGAAACCCGTATTGATTGCTCCAATATGCTCCTTCCATAGAAATAAGCACCTGAAATAATTCCCAAACCAAGGTTAAAACCCAGAAAATAAGAAAAATAAAAATAAAACAAAAACAAAAACTAAATACAAAAATAAGAAACCAAAAACAATTAACAACCGCCTCCCCCAAGAATCGGCGCCAAAATTTGATCGCGATCGTAAGCGTCAAAAATAAATTACACTTTCTTACTACTCAAAATATAAATATAGCAAGGGCAAGAAAGGATCGATCCCACAGAGAGGTCTAGGTTGTCAAATTGTTTCGGTTCCCTATAAATAACACCGGTAGTTTTGTGATTTTATGTAATAAAATAAAATAAAAGCAAATAAAGAAAAGTAAACAAATCAAATCAAGGATAAGAAGATATTGGTCATGGATTTCGTTTTCATTCACAAACATGGTTTCACCACAATAACTAGAATTGATATTTTAATCTCAACTTTTATCAAAGACCCTAGAATACCTTGATCGCAAGTATATCCCGCAAATCTCCTCATGCCATCAACAAACACATTAAAAGATGCGAATATGAATTCTACCTAAAGGAACAACCTAACGTGTAAAAGCACTAATCAAGTTTAATTCCCTAGATGCATTAAGTTTTATGAAATCAGGCCAATCAAAGCAATCGAACGTGGAAAGCGCACTAATCCGATTTAACAAAGGTTAAGACTCACATATGATCATAAGAATATATCACTACAAACTATAATCATATTTATGCTACTTGCAATCCGGAATTATCACTTTTGCGTATAATAACCCTAATCTAGCAATAGAGATGAAAACAAACTCAATCGATTCGCGACTCGACTAACAAGCATTCAAATCATGTAACAATATTCATGGTGAATCATAAACGATAATATGAGAGAAAACTAATTTATTGAATTAAAACTCATGTTTGGAAATTCAACTTATTCCAAAACCAAAAGATAATTAGGTACTCATATTCAAGGAGTTCATCACAAGAAGAAAGAGAAAAGACTTCATGGTTCTAAACCCTAGAATAAAGTAGAGAAGAGATAATAAAACGTGGTGTCCAAAACATTGTAGAAGTCTTCCCTTTTGTAGTCTTTTTTCTCCTTCCAAAACTAGGTTTTGTCTTCAAAGTCCATTAGTTGGAAATTCACCCGGCCCACCATGGAGAGAAACCCGTGTAGAAATTATGTCCCAAAAACGCTCGCCGGAAAACTGGGATTGTGGCCGGAATCCCGCCGGAATAGTCGCCTTGGGAAAAATGTCTCGGGTGACCGGCAAAGTCAACCAGGGCCACCGGTCAACGGGTCGGATCGGTCGAGTCAACTCGGTCGGCTTGATTCAACTCGGTCGGACTAGAGTTGGGGAGAGTCGTATCCGTCGGGGTGAATCGAGGTCCGCCTTGGCCGATTTAACTTAGCTGTGCCAGACCATTGCATGTGCCGTACTGCAAGCACTATCATTGTGCTTCACCAGCACATTTCCAGCCATGATGGCTGTTCATTTCCTTCTCATTAAATTCTGCAGCTCAGTTCAATTCCAAGCATTCACATTCCATCCTTGCCTTGCATTCCAACTCCAGGCAACATTCAGTTTCAATCTAATCCAACAAATCACTAACCCATTCATTCTTCAACCATTTATTGCACACACTTCTGCCGAAACTAAGCCATCAGCTGCAACTCCCTTGCCTCGCACTATCCCCAGGCCCTTGCCACTGTCATTAATAGCATCAGCTGCTTCACTATCCATAAGCAAACCCTTCTCTGCACCACCTTGCATCATCAAACCCTGGCAGAACCCCAAGATCAACAACGGCAGCAGCGTCGCCATCTGAAAAACTACATCGGACTAGAAAACCACCAACAGCATTCAGCTTTATCACCAAATTCCCTGTCACTCATATCACACATGACCACCAGGCCTAGCCATTGCAGTATCAGTCACCCCTGCCATAGTTCAATCACCATCCTGCAAACACTCCATTCCCTGCCTTGAGCTCCAACACAGACCCAGCACAGCTCTGTGCTCTCGCCACTCCAACCCATTCATCCTCAGACTCCTAATAGCAGCAGCTTCACTTCTCCAGCTGCAGCTCCCATCCAGTGCAAATCACAGCCAGCTGTAGCACCAAATACCTCAGCCATTCAACAAAAGCACTAGCTCTAATTTCATTGCCACTGATCACCCATTGCTTGGTTCAGTGCCACTACTTGAATCACCAGCTCACCTAGCACAACATCCATGGGCCATTCCTCCATTACCGGCTGCTCCATCCTAATCACAGTCCCCTGGCTCAGTTACAGCAATCCCCATTGCAGTTTCGGCTCAGACAGTCTCACAAGCACTATGTGCACCCTGTTAGTGATTCAGACACAGAACTGTTGGTGATTATACACCACTAAATCTCCATCCCTGCTAACAATCATACATTCAACACAAATACCACCAGTTTATAGACCTCCAGGACTTCAGTTTAGCTGCGACACTCAGAGTTCATCCTGTAGTTCTTGCAATCTCCACCACTGGGTATCAGCAAGCACTCAGCCTCCATTCTCAACAGAAATTCCATCTCGGCAAAACTTAAGACAACCATTCTCCTCATACCCTTACTGACAATTTCTCATTCTTCCTATACGACCCACGTATTCATGGCTGCTAATGGCAAGCCTGGAACATCCAACTATTGGCAACAAAACTCGAGAATTGATGATGGCTATGCAAGAACCCCAATCAACTCCTTCCCTTCTCGTTTCTTCCATTGAAACAACACTTTCAATTTCATAAACCTCCTCCTGTATCTTCTCATTGAGTTCTTCATCTGTGAATCATCAAACCCTAACCAGTTCCATCAAAACCCCATATTTCAAATTCTAGCTTCCATCACTAATCGAACCATCACAGCAAGAACACTTACCAAATCGATTGTATTTAACAAAACCCTGATTTCTTCCATCACCAACAACATCAGCGAGACAAATTCAGCCACAACCCAAGCTTGATCTGTTGTTGCTATTACTCTTGAATCCAACAATTCCATCACCAATTTCCAAAAGCAGCTTCATATTTCTTCGTAGAATCTCGAATCGAACCCTTAATTTCTTCACTGTTATTTCAATCACCAAAGTCATCATCTCCATATTCAGAGCAACATCATCTCTTGCTTCCATCTGAGCCACGAATAAAACCCCTTCTCAGAGTTCATCAGCAGGCTTCAAGTATTTCTCTCCTCTCTCGATCCAAACTCCATTTCAGGTAGAGAAGTGAATAAATGTTAGAGAAAACATTTCTCGATTTTCAGTTTTTGTTGTAAGAGATGTAAGTGGATATAACCACTCAGGTAAAGCAGATAAGGGGTACCCAGCTGGTAACCCCTTAACATTTGCTGGCTGTTATTTAACACTCCTCCTAATAGAGTTGCCCCTTAACCTTGGCTCAGCTCCATATATCATTCGCCCGTGATTTTATACACAAGCTCTTTAGCTTGTTTGGTATTCTATTGGAGCAGTAATTATTCAACGTCCATGTTATGTTATATTATATAATGAGTGATGGTTATGACGTTGAATCTCATACATGAGAAAAGGTATGAAAATGAAAGAGTACCAAGTACACCGCAAACTTTTTTTATTCAGCAACCTGTATGGACAAAACCTAATTCAATTGTAAGTAGATATAAATTAAGATCCTCGAACAATATGTATATAAAATTTTTCTCTTTATCTTCCGCAATCAATATGTTTAGACTAAGAAGTCTGTGAACCGTATTATGTGAAGAGTTCTTAGACGGTCTCAAAAATCAGTATGCAAGATCAATTTAGTCGTGTCCAAATCAAGCGGGTCCGAATTTTAACAATTACGAAACTTGTGATCTATCTTTCAAGATACGAATCAACAAGAACAAGTATCGTTACTGATCACAATTATTAAAAACTTAAACTATCTAAATTTATTTTGTACTACTTATGCTAATCTTATTATAAAGATTTTAAAAATATAATGCGGAAAATGAAAAACACAAGACACCATCAGTTTTGTTAGTAAGGAAAAATGCACAAAAAAAAAAAAACTTTGAGCACCAAGTTGTATTAAGATGCTACAGACACTAGCCTACTATCATACTTCATAATGGAATGTAGTTGAAACCGAATTAACCCTCCAAGCAATTCAGCTGCAGTCGTGCTTATTACGTCTCTTGAACCTCGCAATGCTCTACGCAATTGATTCCCTTAGCTGACATCCTTTACTGCCTAAGAGTTTCTTCAACCGAAGTGAAAACTTTTTATACCAATCCTCCTCTAAAGATAAGCCTATTTGATTTCCCTTTTGATCTTTCTATATGGGTTTGGAACAGATAAAGTCCAGTAAAACTTACGAATCTAGAACACTTACACTCAGTTAGCTGAGAAGCCTGGATTACTAACCACCTCTCAAGAACAATCCAAACAAATCTACTAAGAGTTTAGATTTCTATCTTGAGGAATCACAAAACCTGATACGAAGAGAACTTTGTGATTTCTATCGATTTTGTTCCTGATTAGAGATAACAAGAACCTCGAAGATCAATAACAACAAGATCAGGATACACGAAGAGAACTATCGGGTAAAATATAGTCCGACTTGGCTTCACGAATCCCTAAGTGAGGTCTTTAAGTCGTAACCTAATTATGTTTCTCAGAGGAAACCTAGGTTTTTGGAGGATGACTCTAGCAAGCAACTAAGTCATAAAAGTACTAGTGATTGAGAAATCCCATTGCAGGAGTATTTCTATGTATAGACTTTCACAACTCTAAGTAGCTTTGAATTCAAGTTAAGATAACTTGATATTCAAGCAACACCTTCTCAGTTTAGATGAAATTCTTATTAGGAATTCACGAAAGCATGTGAGAAGTTTGTCTTGAAATTACACAAAAGAATATACAATATGGTCTAGGGTTCTGGAATCGTGTAAAATGATAGTTCTTATTAGAAAATATGCGTTTTGAACTTTCAAGCATAATTCGTGTTCATTAAAATTAAGACTTAAACCATCATTCAAAACACGTAGTGATTTAGTGAACAATGTTTTCTTAGAAGTGTTTATGAGAGTTGTAGCAATGCCAAACATATTGCTGAAAATAGTTTATGTACATATGCTTAATTAGTTTGTATTGGGTAGGTACGTGTAGGGGCACGCATACATATAGACCAGGAAAAATGCTGGGGGTCAAGCATCAAAAACAGACATCGTATGGAGATTCTATAACGATTTTACTAAGGTGCACATTTCTGAAATTTTCTGACAACGGGAATCACTAAAATTCTTTGTAAATTCATTCATCCAGTCTCCCCTTCAATTTTTCAATGGAGGGCGCCTCAATATGACTGGAATGAACTGGAGAACTCATTAGAAGGAGCATTGAATGGACTTACCGAGTATACTTTCCTGCGTCATGGTTTTGTGGTTTTCTTGTCAAGGTTTTAACGAAGCAGCATATGCGTGTCCAACGTTGTTTAAAGTCTTTACATCCCATTTTGGTATGTTCGTAAAAACTTAGACAGAGTGGTCATCATGGGGAGCGTTGTAAACCAATATTTGTTTACTATGGTACCCTTGTGTCTAAATTAGGGTTTCTATACTTGGATTCCAAATATCATATCCCAATGAATAGATGCTTAAAGATATGTAATTTCATACACATATTATGAATAAAATGTTCTCCTTCTTCTCCTCATACTTTCTTTTCTTTTATGATTTTATCCGTTTTACAACATATTTATTATTCTGAACCATTAAAAGGCTTGAAAAATTGGTTTAGAATGTCGTTTATTGTGCGAACCAGCTAACAAAATTATTTGAATGTAAGATTCAGACTATCCTAAATTGTTTTGAACCGTTAAATCGTTAAAAAGTAACGTGTTAGTATTGTATCTAATGTTTCAAACCTAACAATGTGTAGCTAAAATTGTATTATCATACTGGATTTGAAAAAATGTAATGTCTTAACATGAATACTTACAACCTTATTTTATTTTGTTCCTACAGTGTTTTTTTCAACAACGATTTTTTTTCTTTTACGAGGATGAAATCATTTTAGAATTTAATTTTGTATAAAAAAGCGTAAATTTGTAGATTGTTAGGCCTATTACTATGCACATGGCAAAAAAAAAACTGTTTGACATGCCAGGTGGCATGTCAAACGAGTTGCGCCACTATGGGAAAACCACTGAGCGATAGAGTTTTTATTGAACGAAATAGTTAATATCGACAACGATGGAGTCTTTATCGCTGCGCTACCATTAATATCGCTCGATATAACGTCTAGCGCCAACAACTAGTTCTTTATCGCCTATAAATAGGTAATTTTCAAACTAAAAACTACACCAAAAATTTTACACAAAAAATTTCTCTATTTCTCAATCTAATTTCTCTATTTCTCAATAAATTTTCCAAAATGGCACAATTTCAAACCCAACTTGATTTTTTTGGAGTATTGCTTGAAGGTGCCATTAAGAAGATATGGGATAGTTATAAAGAAATAGGTAAAAAACAAAGAAGTCTTCAAGTTTTGGATATTAACCAAGTCAAAACTGCAACTAAGAAAAGGCAAAGAAAAGTTCAAGGCAAAACAAATTTGAAGACAAATAAGAAGATAAACAAAGGAAACTCCGTTCATGAGCGCATTGATTGGAAGTTTTGTGAAATGAAGAAGATAAACAAAATAAAGACATTGTCCCAAATTTTTATTTTTGAAGTCTAGATTTCAAATTATTATTGTCTAGTTTTATGTCTTGTAAAATAACTATTAATGATTAATTCGAAGTTTAATGAATTTGAAAATTTGACTCGTATTGTTGAAAATTAAGCTTGATTCTATTCTTAATTCGATCTTACATTTTAATTAGAGTTACATTTTAGTTTAAACTAAAGTAAGACAACTATTAAAACTTAAGGTTCCACCTATTTGCCACCCTCATTAATTGCTGCCCCCATTATCCAATTTGCCACCCATATATTTCTTCGTATATCCTAAATACTACCTCTTGACCTTTTGTTTACATGTTGTGCCAACATGAAAATAAAATAAAAAATACAAATAAATAAATTTTTTCCCATTTATTGAAAATTAGTTTAACAACCCTAATCACTAGATTCTTAGAAAATCCTAATTTGGAGTTTTAAAAGTTACATAAATTCAACTAACGAATTAATCTCTAACATCCTACAAAGAAAATATTTATCTTCTGCAAGTTAAATCAATACTTGCATAAACAAAACTTATCTATCTTCTCCACTCAGATTAATTTTGACACTGGATATGTAGCAATTAGAGAAGTTTTGGATCCCCATTTTCACTCATATTTTGTTTACGTTTTTCTTTTTGATCGTGTCAAAAACAACCAACTATACTTTTTCTATTTTTTGTTTTATGATGTAAAATTAATAAATCATTTTGAGAAATTTGTTTTATATCAAGATGATGCATCCAAAACAAAATTAAGAAGGTGGTGGCCATTGACTAACTTTGAATTTTTCTTCAAAGGATTCATCGAACTGTACGAATCATTTGTGATTCAACAATAATGGTGTACTAGTTAAACAGATATTTAATCTAGGGTTAATGTCTTCTTTTTAATGGGTTTATAATGAAAACAGAAACTACGGAAGAAGATGACAAATTAGTTATACAGTAGAAACTCTTTTAATTAATGATTATTTAATAAACTCTCTTAAATAATATTTTTTGTAGGTCCCGAGTCGGGGACAACGTGCCAAATTAATAATTCGCTAAAATTATAAGATAATATATTTTTGATTACCTATATAGACCCCATATGAAATACAAATTAATAATGCATATATATATTCAATACATTAATTTAATTGTATTGAATATACTTTTTGAAAATATATAGACCCCATGTGATTAATAATGCATATATATATATATATATATATATATATATATACCTCATGTGATTTACGAAGACTTTTTGAAAATTGATTTAATTGTTTTTTGTTTTTTTGCTAAAATCAATATCGCATTGAATTTCATCTCTAATTTTTTTTATCATTGTAAGAATTTTTGGTGTTGTTTTCTCATAGCTTAGCAAGAAATTATTCAACGTTGATTGCCGCTTTAATAGCCTCGTTTCGTGAAGGGGGCTCTATTGTAGAACTTTCATCATCTTCTTCCACATCTTTATCAGTTCCCATAACGCTCTCGATTATTTCTTCATCAGTCAATAATTGTGTAACTTCATTTTCTTTCGGATAATTTAGGACATCTTCGACATTCATTGAATTGGGATAACCCAATTTCTCGATTAAATTTTGCAAGTCTTGAGCGATTTCACTGTCTGTATGTTCATCCAAATTGTCTAAACTTGTGTTATCTATTGATCGAAGATTACGATGACGAAAGCATCAATTTTGTCTAAACTTGTGATATGAAATTTATATATAAGTTAATAAAATATTAATTAATATATAAATTATTAATTTATCGGTTAATTAATATCTCCTTTAATTAATAAATTTTGATGGTCCCGACAGCATTAATTTATAGAGTTTCTACTGTAGTCAAATTCAATTTGACTTGTATAGGTGGTAAATAGGAAAAAATAAAATTGAAAATAAAATTACTTTGGACATTCTAATGAAGGTGGAAAATAGGAAAAGCGTGGGTGGAAAATAGGTGGAACCAAACTTAATACTTAGACTTAAGTGGACAATTAATAAATTAAAACATAAATATTGGATTATATTTGGGCAACCCTCTAAAAATCTCGAAATAACTTCCAAATTGGAAGTCTTTTTCGTAGATGCGATGATATTCCGTAGGACACCTTTGCTTAAGTTCCATCATGGTTTCACCATCCTCATGTTTGGAACTTCTTGTTGAAGTAAAACAACATACCTAATAACTTTCTTATTGATTATAGTGAAGCGATGACTCAACCCTGAAACATCACGATTGTTAGGGTTCATTGTTTGTTCTTGAAATATCCAAAAAATCCTTTCCCAAAATGTTTGGGGACTGAATTCATCTGCGAATAAAGTCGCAGTAAAATAAACAAAATTCTTGCAAATACATTCATCTTCCTCAGTAGTAAATTTTGGTAATCGCCTTCTAATTCGACTTCGCACGTTGGCACGGTTAGCAACTCTTTGATTTTCGGCAGCATGTTGGTTTGCTACGAACTCAACCGTGTTCATATTATTAGCCATGCTCTTTGAAGAATTGGAAGAGTGATGAAGATAATTCAGAGATTTAGAAATTCTAGCGAGATTTAGAAATTCTAGTGTGAGTTGAAATAAGTTTGAAATTGGGTATTTATAAAGGGGTGAAATTCTAGTCGTTGGATAAAGAACTGATGAACGATGATCAACCGAACGAGCAACAACATGACTATCGTTGGCGTTGGAATGACTAACGAGCGATCGTTTGACCATCTTGCGATGGACACTCTATCGCTCGTTAGAAACTCTGTCATGTATACCTAACTTCTATTCCTGACACATAAGCATATATGTTTGCCAGCTTGGCATACCCATAGTGGGTGCTAAAATGGAAAAATCATCTTCTTGACATGTGCATAGGAATATGCCTTATACAATATCATTGTCATATTGTAAAGGTGTAAATTGTTATGACAAACATTTTTATTATTTTGTTTTATTTTTTTCTCTCTCCTGATCTGCAAATCCCTTTATGCTTTCATCGTCAAATCTAAAAACAGACTTCAATCCTAGAACATCTTAATCCATTCACAACCCATACTCAGAATCTCCTCTCTTTTGCTTCAATAACAACTTCTGTATATTAATATTTTGTAGGACTTCTTCGTATCATCAACGAAGATTTACTCAATTGATTAATTTTCAGAATATTTCAATTCTCTAGCCTTTGGCACAATCAATACTTTTTACAAGTTCAATCAATATGTATCAACCATCATCATCTAACATTCAACAATCCACCCAAAATACAAAGATGTTTAAACAATTTGCAAATCTGCTAAATCGGGAAACACCCTCCAAACAAATTTTCATAGATGCCCCATTGCAGAATACATCCAGATATTATCAGAACTGTCTTGTACTTTTGATTGTTTCTCCTAGAACATTTCAACTAAACTCTGTCAGGGATTTACTTCACAAATCATGGAAGTCTTTCAACTAAATTTACGTCTCTGAATTTACTTCTGATACTTATCTCATAAAATTTGAGTCTCACTCGGACTCAGAATTTATAATAGAATGTTCTCCATGGGTAATAAGAGATGATCATCTGGCTATGGAACGCTGTGTTCCAAACAAATTACCACACGAATACACCTTTGACAGTGTGGAATTTTGGGCACAACTGCATGGTTTACCAGTTAATTACTTGGATATGAAATTTATTCAACGTTTAGTTTCTTTTGCAGGGAGTAATAGAACAATTACCCTGAAAAGAATCTAGAAACTGGGGCAAATTTGCCAGAGTCAGAATTCCAGTGGACATCAAACAACATTTAAGAGACTCTATTGTATTTCCCTTAACGAACAATACTACAATCACGACGGAGATAAGGTATGAAAGATTACCAAGTTTCTGTTATTTTTGTGGTTTCTTGGTCATCTTATGAAGATTTGTCCTAAGGTCCGTATACTTAAAGATAAAATTCATCAAGATTTCCCACCAGAATTTCACCAACAAGCATATGATCTCATTGTACCAAAATATAATCAATCAATTGATTCTTCGACTAGAAACTACAATAATGACATGGAGATGTTTAAGGAGTCAGACTATCGGGAAAAAGATGTAGTTGAATTCATCGGTAACCGACGGCCAAATTGGACGGGGAATTCGGGGATGATGACTCACCTTGCCAGATCAAACACAGATGACGTATACGGGTTTAAACCATCTGCTAACTCATCCAACTGTCAAGTAGATAACTTGTACAGGCAGTTACCAAACCATATGATCTTTTTTGATATCCAAAACTCTACAGTTACCTATCAGAATCAAAATCAAATACCCAGTACCAATCAGGATCCATGGTTTGGTTCACCGATAACTGAAAAAAATTCTCAACCTCTGCAATTGAATTTATCATTGGATAAGGGGAAGTCAATATCTCCTAATCAACAATGTACTTCAACTAACCTTTAGTACAACAATCTTCATACTGTACAAGTCTCGGAGTCATTCAAATTTGTCACAAAAAAGCTTAAGTCCTCAGTTTTTCAAGTCTCAAATACTTTTATCAATGAGAACCTTCATCAACTTTTATCCAGGTCATACAAATCATCACAGGATTGTCTCAATGGACGGCTTCTACGAAATTCCAGACAATCAAGCAGCTCTACCAATATGAGGGATTATAAATCGATGGCTAGGGGTTTTCACAATGCCATTATTTCGGATCCACTTGCCACCTGTGATTCTAGAGGTGTTAAACGAAATGAGGATGGATTATGCATCAATTCTGGAACTTCACAATCAGAGATGGTTACATGAAGCAACGATAATTGAGATGACCAACGGGAGGCAAAGATTAGTGCTGGATCTAAGCTTTGAACCGATAAGTTATTTACCTCTACCCAAAAAAAATTCTCAACCTCTGCAATTGAATTTATCATTGGATAAGGGGAAGTCAATATCTCCTAATCAACAATGTACTTCAACTAACCTTTAGTACAACAATCTTCATACTTCGGGAAGGGAATTGTACAAGTCTCGAGGGCTGCTCGCGTGAGGAGTCATTCAAATTTGTCACTTAAAGAGTAAAAAAAGCTTAAGTCCTCATTTTCAAGTCTCAAATACTTTTATCAATGAGAACCTTCATCAACTTTTATCCAGTCATACAAATCATCACAGGATTGTCTCAATGGACGGCAATGATGTTGTAGAAGTGGTAGTAAGGTTGTCTCAATTACTTGATGGGATTGATTTTAAGAATTAATAAAAGAAATAAAATAAAAAAATTCCAGGACAATCAAGCAGCTCTACCAATATGAGGGATTATAAATCGATGGCTAGGGGTTTCACAATGCCATTATTTCGGATCCACTTGCCACAACCGTTTCTTCGTGTTCTTGAGGTGTGATTCTAGAGGTGTTAAACGAAATGAGGATGGATTATGCATCAATTCTGGAACTTCACAATCAGAGATGGTTACATGAAGCAACGATAATTGAGATGACCAACCGGGTGCCCGGGAGGTGGCGTAATTCTCCAATAACACCTAAACAAACATAAAAACACCAAAATTAGCTATCCATAAAAATGCGCTATCACAGATAGGCCGCACGGTCCATGTTAGTTTTTGCTTGGAATTGTTGGGGGTTAGGGAATGACCCAATAATTCAGACTCTGAAATCTTTTCTTATCATAGACTAAATTATCTGAAGCTTCTTATGTTTCAATTCTTAGAAGATTTAGGTATTCTAATCATTGTGTGGTTCCAGTGGAAGGTCGCAGTGGAGGATTGTGGCTATTATGGCAAGATGATATTGAAGCAGAAGTTATCTCTTTTTCTAAGAATTTGATTCACCTACAAGTAAAACAAATGAGCATCAAACTTATTCTGTATATATGGTCCTCCAAATAGAGTGGATAGAGCAAATTTCTGGCAAAGCCTCTTTATTTATTGTCAGCATGTTCGAGGACATAAATGCTTCATTGGAGACTTTAATGCTCTTTCATCAATCAGAGAGAAATTTGGAGGTGATCAATCTCTAAATGGCACAATTACTCACTTCAATAATTTTATTCGAGATAATCATTTGTTGGACTTAGGGTTCTCAGGTCCTGCTTACACCTGGTGTAATGGCAGGCAATTTCAAAATCTCATTAGACAGATTCTGGACAGGGTAGTTGCTTCTCCATATTGGTGTTTAATCTTTGAAAATTCTGGTGTACTCAATCTACCAAGAATTTCGAGTGATAATTCACCAATTATTCTTAATACATGGAGAACTATTCCGAGGAAACCACCAAGTTATAGATTTGAAGCATGTTGGTGTAATCTCTCGGATTTCATTAAAACTGTTCTAGAAAGTTGGAACATTAGTTTGTCAAGTGATCTTCTCTCAAAACTATCTTTTCTTGGAACTTTTCTTAAAGATTGGAGTAAGAACAAAATTGGGTGCATCAAAAATAAAATAAGAATGCTCAAGAAAAAGTTGGTTCAACTTCAAAGTAGAGCTCTATCTGCAGATATCATCCGAAAGGAAAGAGATGTAGCTGCTCAACTGAATATATACATCATCATGGAGGCAATATACTGGGATCAACGAATGAAACAAATATGGCCGAAGACTGGTGATAAAAATTCTAAACAATTTCATTTATCAGTTCAACAGAGAAGACGAAAGAATAATATTTCTTGTATTCAAAATAGCTCTCAACAATGGTTAACTAATCCAAATGCAATTGCTGCGAAATTTACTTCTTTCTTCCAAGAATTATTTCAAGAAGATTCGTCTATACAACCACCGTCTAATCTTCAACAAACTGCCTTCTCCTTGGATGCTGCTTCTAACAACTCCATCTCAGTTATTCCTTCAGGTGAAGATATTTGGAAAGTAGTTAAGAAGACGAATTTGTGTGCCTCTCCAAGACCAGACGGTTTCCCTGTACTTTTCTACAAGAAATGTTGGACCATTGTAGGTGAAGACACAATTAAATTTGTCCATCAAATTTTTCAACACGGGTGAACTATCTGGTAAGTTGAATCATACTCATGTTAGTCTAATTTCTAAGGTTAAAAACCCTACTACAGCCATGTAATTTAGACCCATTGCTTTATGAAATATGTTATATTAGTTTGTAGCAAAAATAATTCCATTCATCATTGATTTCCCGGAGACAACATCAAGTTCTTTTCCTCCCCATCTGTTCATAGAAGAGCATGCGAGATTCCTAATCTAATACGAGACTCTAAAAAACTCTTTAATCCCCTCCGTTCACTCTCCCCGGTATCAATTGGCAGTAGCGGCAACTCTAAACTGCTTTCTTGCTCGAGTTACAACCCAAAAACCATCACAAATTTGTACTAGTTGCTGCGAAATTTTAAATCCAACCTATACTCAACACTACTTTGGTCCTAGTAGAACTCGAAGTACCATTTAATCCTCCCCTCCATTGATCATCAATAACTAACGGCGGTAACAAAGTTACGCACCTTGTTTTCAGGCCAAACCTTGTCCAACCCTAAAATGATTCACAACCATCTTTGTGTAGTTCTTAAACTCTTCTAACCCATCTCAATCAGCGACAACGACTCAAGCTTTGCGGCTTGAACCCTTGGCGATGAACTAGAAGAAGATGTTCGTTCGGGCTAATTTGTCGAACATCCGAAATGCAATCTGGTGGTGTTGCTACGCACTAAGAAACCATATTCTATCTATTATCTACACTTATTCAAATCCTGCCAACGCATTCAACACGGACTCCAATGTTCTAAACATATTAAACTCTAAGACATTCATCAATCGTACCATTCATTCAATCATCAATATCACACCATTATCTTCTCTTGTTCAATGATTTTTAAGTCTTGAAATTCTCATTATTTTGAAACCCATAGTTCTTATAGTTTTGAACTGGATTACTCTTCATTCTCCTCCAATTATACTCCAACATAACTCAAAGACTGCCTCCACTCATCTCCATTCATCATCAATTTGAACAACAACATCTTGGTTAATTTACGTTATAAGAGAATCACTGACCATTTTCAATTGCTTCATTCAAATCCTCTTCAAGCTTGTATTAAATTCAAATTCCCCAACATAATCATGCTCCCCAGTTCATATTACCTAACTTAATATAGCCCAAAAATAATTGTTAATAGACTTAGCCCTTTCATGAGTAAATTCATATCCTGGAATCAAAATGCTTTTGTTAAGAATCGACAAATCACAGATAACATTGTGATAGCTAAAGAAATTTTTCACTCTATGAACAAGTCGAAGTCGAAACAAAGTATATTTGCTTTGAAACTTGATATGACAAAAACATACGATCGTGTCTCGTGGTCTTTTCCGGAATTCATGCTTCAACAATTGGGTATACATGATCACTCTCATAACTCAATCATGCAGTGTGTCTCTACTCCTACTTTCTCGATTCTTTTGTATGGTTCTCCATATGGACATTTCAAGAGTGGAAGGGGCTTGCGCCGGGGTTGTCTACTCTCACCATCTTTGTTCATTATCTTCTCGCAAGGACTTTCTTTCCTTATGGAAAAATTTGAGGCATTAAATCTTTACAGTGGCTACCAGATAAATTCTAATGCACCAAATATATCTCATCTGATGTTCGCAGATGATCTATTTTTCTTTGGAAGGAATACTGATATCAATGTTGATCAACTGAAGTCTATCTTGAATTCTTACTCATCTTTCTAAGGTCAGACAATCAATTACTCTAAGTCCTCAATCTTTTTCAACAAGGGTTGTTCTACATTGAACAAATGGAATTCTATACAAAAATTGGGAGTAAAAGAGATGAGTGTGGATGAGAAATATCTTGGTACTTTTCTTCTCAAATCAGATTGTAGTATCAATACTTTTGAGCCTCTGACTTCCAAGTTTGGTACCATATTATCAGAGTGAAGAACTTCTTTTGTTAACACAGCTGGTAGGACTATTTTATCTAAGAATGTCCTATCCTCTATCCCTATTTACGGTATGGGCAATTTTATTCTCCCCAAAGGGTCGTTAAACAAGATTTCTCAAGTTCAGATATCCTTCTGGTGGGGTCACGATATTCACACCAGAAAATGTCATTTCATTAAATGGGAAAAGATAGAGAGAGCTAAGGAAGATGGTGGATTGGGAATTCGTAATATGGAATCAGTTAATTTATCCTTAATCTCTAAACTAGTTTGGAGATTTTTAACAAACCCTGAGACTGCTTGGGTGAATTTATATTCGTCAAAATACCTTAAGGATATTTCTTCCTGAGACTGTCAAGCTAAACCAAGTGATTCTAGCACATGGAAGGATATGCTGTCGGTCAGAGATATTATGCAGAATAGTTGTTGATGGTTTATTGGTTCTGGTAATTCTATTTCTATTTGGAATGGATATCCACTATTCCGGGTTTTAGAACTACCAGACTTCCTAATTCAACGATCCAAGTTACTAAGGTATCAGATCTTTTTATTCTCAATGAAAAGAGATGGAATGAAAATATTTTGAGTCAACTTTTCCCTCTAGAAGAGGTGGTGGCTATCTCAAGTATGTTGTTGTATTGCTGTAACAATTAACAACATGATGATAAAGAAATGGATACATTGATAATAGTAACCTCCTAAATCAGAAGATTCGGGCCAAATTCCGAGCCGATGAACAGCGCAGCCAAAGGGATGTTTTCATTTATTTCTGCATACCTGAGAAGAGTATTCTCTTACATATTTATATCAATCATTGTAACCCTAAATGGTTACTCAACCGATGATTGAAACGTGACCAAAAATCTAAGGGACGTTACAACTTCTAGTAAAAGACTATTACAGGACTTAGGCACTGAGACAAGTACTACAGGCAGCCACTAGCTAGCCGTTACCAATTAGCATGCAACATTTAACATTGTCTCCCCCTGAGAATCATACTTGTCCTCAAGGATGAACCGTGGGTAGTGAGCTTTGATGTTGGAGATAGCTTCCCATGTTGTGTTCTCAGGAGATGAATTGGTCCATTGAACCAATTACGGGATTCGACCAAGCCAGAAAGAAAATCATACATACTTGCATATTGAAAAAACTGAAAGTCACAAGGGCCGTCTAATCCGATTGGAAGCCACCTGCATGATTTTTCAACCTTTGCTCCTTTTTCTGGGGACTGTCTGCATCCGAGCTAGAGGATTTTCGCTTTCCCAAAGGAAGTTGTTTCAACAATTTATGCTTTGCTAGAACCGCAGAGGAAGGTTTTCCACGTGGCTTGGTCACAACATCCTGCACGAACTGGTGAATGACGAGGAACTCATCTTTCCAGAAGATGTTATATTTGGGAGTCGTCACAGGTTTTCGTTCGGAGAGCAAGAAGGGAAGACATTTACCCGGTGCAAAAACGTTGTAATCAAGAATGGTGGGTAGCAATTCATCTGGAGCTGTCAGTGGGCGACGGAATGGGACTCCCTGATCAAAGCCCATATGTCGAGCAGCCCTTTAAATGTTGTAAGAGACTACTCCACAAGATCCTCTGAAAAAAGATGGCACATACCCAGGTATGCAGCTTCACAAGAACACAGTTTCTCCAATGCTCATATTCCCGTCAGCAGAATGCAATATCACCTTCGGTGCGGAAGCAAAAGTGTCTGGTTGAACTATAGAGGCGTGGACCGGAGCCCAGGGACGAAATTTAAATGCATGCGCGTTGTCAAGAAAATAAATGAGCTTTGAGCCAGGCCTTGGACGCCTATCCAACCAACGGAGTATCCTAGAGCCGCCATATGTATCAGGAAATGAGGTTTTCGGGTTAGGAGCGTAATGTTTGAAATGCTCCCACAACCATGCTTGGAGAAAGGCGACATGGATATATGAGTCGTACCCATTAGAGACATACATGTCCGCTACCAAGCGATCCAGATGGGTGTACAAAGAGCCAAGAAACAAACTACCGATGGGAGAGCAACGCCTTTCGCTAGTTTGATAGCAAATTTGATGAGCTTCTACCTTATCTCCTTCTTGCCAGAGCCATCATCAAAACTATCTCTGGATAGCCACAGAACTAAAAATGCAGCAACATGGAGTGTATCATCCAGCACTTGATCCGACTCCGGCTCATCAGGGAACCACTCAGACACCCACCAGTTATAGAAGCACTTTTCCTCATAATTATTTCGAACATATCATGTTGCTTTGTGACCAAAGAGGCATGTATTTCTTCTTCTTCCTCAGACAAGACAACGTCAAGTTTCCCAATTATTGGAAGACTCAACAGAATGGCTACGCTTTCCAAGGAAATAGTCATCTCACCCCATCAACATATAGCCGTGTGAGTTTCCGGACACCATTTGGAGATGAAAGTAATCAAGCCTACAACGTCTTTCCTGATTTGAAGTGTTGCAGAAGCCATGACAGCATTCACGATTTGTGCCCCAGTCAGATTAGCTCTTACATGGTCTCGCCTCATCATGAATTTCATCCATTTGTCATAAGAGCGCAATGGACTATGACATATTTTGAAGTCTATGGGAGAAGCCAGATACTCTTTCTTATGAAGGCAAAACCTCATTATACGCCCTGGATAAACTGATGGGACTTCTCCATCGTTCTCTGAATCAGTCAGAAGAGTTTCCACGAATTTGGGATGGGTCCTTATAACCGTAGCAGACTTCGTAAAGAACTCATCATCTGTGTTCGGCTTGGAGTTGTTAGCACTTCTCGATGCGGCGGCAGAACTGCTTTCAGATGACATCTTAACAAAATTCCTTATGCTTTCTAGGTAACTACAACAAAGCAAAACAAAAGTTACTACTTTGAAGAAAACCACACATGGAGATTCTGTCAGAACCTGGGTACAATAATCAAGAGCCAACAACGAATTTTTTACGGGAAAATTTTCCTTTTTCCACATGTCATGGCACTCACGGCTAAAAGGAATGGGGACTGATGCCTACTCAACGGGATACATGTGATGTCGGGGGAATACGCTCTTGGCCGAAACGAGACAATGCCGCGGGGAAAATGTAAAGCCGCGGGAAGCATATCCTCAGCCAAATTACGCTTGGCCACGGGATGTGCTCATGGACAAAAAGAAACCCTCAGACAAGTCGTCCGCCCATACATGCTTACCTAACACAATAATTGGTTTCGTTGCTGTGACTAACACTACTACAATACTACTAGCAAAGAGGAATCATTCATATTGAAGAATTTTTACAAGTTTATGGAGGTCATGCCTATGTATAGGGTTTACACCAACACGGAAGAGCAGACAAGGGAAAAAATGTTGGAATACATACCTGGAATATGCTCGCCTGCTTTTATTGCTACCACTCCGCCGCTAGCACCAAGATATGGAAACAAAGCCAATAATACGAGGTAAAGAAGATAAGTGACGCCTTTTATAGGCATAACACTTTTGGGAGTTCGAATGGGGGAAGGTTTCTTGTTTTGGGCTATACACGGAAAGAGGCAATCGGACCCACACTGGAAAAGCTTCATGGCGCCAACAGGCCGCGGCCAAGCTAGCGCTAACAACCTGCATCCCAGCCAGCGCCACACCTAAGCCAGCGCCAATAGGCCACTCCCAGCACCAACAGTCCACGTCATAACCAGCAGCGTCATCGATCATGCCCTAGCCAGCCAAAGAGACGCCATCTTAACCGTTCAAAGCAGCGCCATCTCTACCAGCCAAGGAAGCGCCATCTTGGCCGTTCAAAGCAGCTCCACCCACCGTTCCACGAACTAAGAGCCAGTTGTGCCATCTCTGCTTCTCCGTGATCCAGCCAGCCAAGTGCCATCCACCGCTTCACGGACCTAGCCAACATCACCGCTCCACGGACCTAGCTAACAACGCTGCCCCGCGGACCTAGCCAGCGACACCATTCCATGGGTGTAGCCAAGCAAGCAACGCCATCCATCATTCAAAGCCAAAGCAGCGCCATCTAGCTTTCCTATCCAACCAGAGCCAGTTCCGCGGACTAAGTTGCAGTGCCACCTCTGCCGATCAATAGCCAAAGTTGCAACGCTGATACCAACACCCCATGGCCACGCCGAATTTATGCAAAGCCGCCAATGCAAGAATCACAAATTCTTCATACCTCCCGACAGAGGTTAGCCAAATATTCCTGACAATCTCTTCATGACTTACCGTTTCGATTTCATCCTTGTCTGTCACATGCTTACCCAGCAACAATGCCACTGTTCCGAGCTAAGCAGGGGACTTAATGTTGATGGTGGTTTTTAGCTTAGGGTTAAAATTGTAAAACCTTGCATCTGATGTGACGTCACTTTGTAAGGAAACGGATCCATGAGTGTTAACCTCTCCACTGGCATATTTATTGAGCCGTTCAATATATTTATATGAAATTTATCCAGACTGGTGCATGTAGCAACCATCCCAGATGTTCTGTAAATTTCGGCGCCTTGCCTATATTCACTTAATATAAGTTTCTTTGAATGCTTTTTATGCTATGTTCCCCGGCTGAACCCTTAATGTTGGTATGGCATGACAACTTGTGTTCACTCGCAGCAGAGTAGCACGAATTTCCAAATATCAAGGATAAGGTCTTTGCATAAGGTATTCAATCAGAAAGCATGCTGCTCTCTGGCAATGAACTTAAAAGAACTCTGTGTCAACACATATAATTCAATCAATTACCCTGACTAACTTGCAAAAGTTAGGGTTTTGCGCCTTGCGTAGTATATCAGACTTTTCTTGTCGAAATCAAGTCTAGGCAAGCTAGGTAATTAATCCGCCATGGATTAGTAGATGCAAAATCTTGCCCAGAATCAGAAAACAAGGAACCGCAGGATAAGCGCAGCGGCAAAGGGAGGCGTGGCCATGCCTTAGGCCAGCTGGCGCCATTTGCCATTGGCCACGCCCCCATCCTAAACCGACCTTATTTCCCTCGACCAATCAGGTCGCCTTAAACTCGCCACGCGCACATAAGTTGTGGCTGGGCCCATACTTGCCGGCCCCACTTCCCATCGACCAATCAGGTCGCTCTAAATCCGTCACACTCACACCAGAAGTGTAGCCACGCCCATGCTTGGCCGGCCCCTCTCCTTCCTACTGACCAATCAGGTCACTTTAAAATGCGCCAAGAGCATTATAGGTGTGGCTGCGTCTTATGTTTGGCCGGCCCCTTTTCTTGACCAATCAAATCGCTCTAAACTCGCCACCATATATTAAAGGCCAAACGCATCCTGCCGCGCCACCATACTAACTGGCAAGCCAAACGCGCCCTGCCACAACAACATATTAATCGGCATGCCAACATGCCACTCTGCCGCAGTAACATGCCACGAGCCATTTTAGCCTTGGCCATGACGCCAAGCCCTAACTTTGGCCACGGTGCCAAACCCTAATTTGGGCAAAGTTGCCACGCCAACCAAGCCAAGTAACGTTTCCCAGAGCGTTGGGATTGATGTGGCAACAGGGCCAATGTTGCCACGCCACATTTGGGTCTAACACCGATGTACCAAAGTTTATCGGCCATGTCTACGCCAGACGCTACTTCGTGCCACTGGCATGTGCTAACTATGCCAGCCACGCCACCATGCCACAGTCATGTCGCATGTGCAAAATAGGGTTGCGATGCGCCAAACCCTAATTTAGCTAAAATTTTCCATGCCAACTGGATCTAGTGACTCTCCTAAGGCCTTAAGATTAACTTAGCAACAGGGCCAATGTTACCGAAGTCATATTTAGGTCTAACACCAATATGCCACGACAGCTGCTATGGCTACGCCACTGGCACGCCGCCATGCCATGGCTATGCAAGACGCCACTATGCCAATGGCGCCACTTTGCTATACAACAAGATATGGCCAAAATCAATGGCCATCCTTCCTCCTGAGATACAATCTCAGCCATCCAAGTTCGCCACTGAACTGACGGACTTGTGGAAAATTCCAGGCAACCAGCTAGTGCCATGCGCCACTTACACCACCGTGCCACTTACACCACCGTGACATAATCAATGGCTACCCTTCCTCATGAGATTCAATCTCAGCCATTCAAGTTCGCCACCAAACTGACGAACTTGTGGAAAGTTTTAGGCGGCCGGCCAAGGCAAGCCTAATAGCATCACATGCTATTTTCCTATGGAAAGTCTCTTGACTTTGACTTGCCACACGTAGCAAAGTGCTATATGTTTTCCACGAAAACACTCGAGACATCAAACATGTCACAAACTGGGGGATACTCATTAGGGTATTGGTCTGGCGGTTTACAGTGTGTGGCGTGCAATACGCCCGTTATAAGAAAGTGTCATGAAGCGGGACAATTAGTGGTGATGAAAGTAACTGTGCAGACTAATTCACTTCCTTCATCATGGAAGCATAATTCCTGGCGGTTACACGTTACTCTATTCTTCCATCACTCAATCGTTTCCACTTCCTACGAGACCATGGTACGTTTCAATATGACTTGTATAAATAGGCTTCACCTATTTACCACAAAACAACAAGTTTTTGGTCGGTAACATCACAATATCCAGAAATCACCAAAGAACTAATACCTTTCATTCCAGTTCCACTTTCTGATACAAGTCATAAAACAACCACACCTTCAGAATCAACTATTCTGGTCTCAACACTTTCTTCGCTTCCCTCCCTAAGACCAACCCTTTTCCTTCACTTTGTGACCGAAGCAAGCCTGGAACGACCATTTCTTGGTTTAGACCAGGATTGTACAGATTGATCTCTCGAATCAAAAGTACTCCCGTGCAGTGCATTGTTTAGGGTTTAGATTTCCCATCCACACTCCCAAAATTACCAAAATCGGCAGAAACAGTTTTCACGCACAAACTTCCATATGTATTGATAGTTTTGTCACTAAAATTGACAAAGGGGGAGATTTTTAGAGCATTGCTCGGTCGAACTCGCATGTGTCGCTATCTCAAGCATGTTTGTCAATGTTAGTGATCAAAACTATAAGTCTTGATTTCTAGCCTATTTATAGATATCTCGGACTAGGACATAGATTGTGTAGTTGAGCTTAGACTTCACGCATCATTTGAAGATGAAGAACTACTTAGGGGAGCTTGTGGAACTTCATCGACAAAAGGTATGTGGAGACTTAAACTCATCTATCACTTGAAAAGTCTATTTCTACTTTATATCCTATATTGAGACATAAGTCGTATTACGATATAGTTTTCTATATACACATTTGAGATTTCGAGTTGAGTTTATCTCGCTTACATATTTCTCGAAATATGTGTTGGCAAGCTTTTGCTTCGACCAAGTTCATCTTATATCATGTTAAAATTGTCGAGTAACATCTTACATGGTTTGTGTGATACAATCATTTGGTGTTGTCTTGGAATGTTTCGTTATGATTATTGATCGCTGTCGTAAGCGACACAAATATAATTACACTTTCTTACTACTCAAAATATAAATATAGCAAGGGCAAGAAAGGATCGATCCCACAGAGAGGTCTAGGTTGTCAAATTGTTATGGTTTCCTATATAAAACACCGAGGATTTTCTGATTGTGTAAATAAAAATAAACAAAAAGCAAATAAACAAAGCACGCAAATCAAGAATGTAAAATATTGGATAAAGGTTTCATCTTCAATTGTAAACAAGTTTATGAATATATGAATAGAATTCGTATTTAATCTCTCTATCATCAAAAGCCATAGAATACCTTATTGCAAGAATACTCCGTAATTTCCAAAGTTATCAACACACACATTAGGGCTGCGTATGTGAAATCTACCTAAAAAATAATCTAACGCCTTGCGCTAATCAAGTTCAATTCCTAGGAGCATTAAGTTTCAGAAATAGGCTAATCAATGCAATTGTAATACATTGCGCAAACAATTCGAACAAAGGTCAATTTCTACATATGATTACAAGGATGTATCACTACAACCTAGAATCATATCATGCTACTTGTATTCAAGGTTATCGCTCGATGAAAACCCTAAAATAGCTATAGATATGGATGTGAGTTCAATCAATTCTAGACTCGACTAAACAAACATTCAATCATATTGCAATCCATCAATCATGCAATTATTGTAACCCGTAGAAATCAAACGATAATATTGAGAGAAAACTAATTCATAAAAATCATAACTTGGTTGCAAAATCCAACTACATCTTCAACCAATAATAAACTTAGTTACTTGTGTTTTTGGAAATCATCATAGAAAGCAAAGAAGAAAACTATCATGAAACCCTAGAACAAAAGTAGAAGTCTCCCTCATGGAGATATCTCTAGGTTTGAGAAAGACTTTTCTATTTATATGCTTCTCTCATTCCATAAGGATACTCCTTCCAATATTAGGTCTTCTCAAAACCCATCTCCAAGTGGTCCACCAAGCCCATGTGTGAGAAAAATCCATGTAGAAAATATGTCCAAAAATACGTCGCTAGGAAAAGCGGGATTGTGGCGGGAAATCGGCCGGAAAGTCGCCAGGAAAACAACTCGGTGGCCCGGCAAAGTCCGCCCGGTCACCGGTCAACGGGTCGGATCGGTCGGGTCAATGCTGAGTCGGATCGGTCTAGATCACTGAGTTGGATCGGGTCAACTCGTTCCAACCGAGTTAAAGTGAGTCAGACCAGGTCAGGGTCTTTGCCATCTTGCCAGGCCATTGCACAGGCTTGTGCTGTGTTGCACAATCCTTGTGCATCTCCAGTGCCTTAGCCAGCCATCATGGCCCTGGCAATTCCATCATTCTCCTTGCTCAGCTCACATAACACACCACCTTCCCTGTTGCTTCATAACAATGCCACCAATTCACTTAGCAGCATCATGGCCTCATCTCTGCCAAGCAAACTTAGTAACTTTAACCTGAGTTTCCACCAAGACACCAAATCTATCATTGCCATCACCAATCCAAGCTGCAGTCCACTTGTCCGAGCTCTATTCCATCTACGATTTACCCATTAGTTCCATCTGCTCCAACGGTTCCAACTCGGTTAATCGTCGCTTCACTAGGACCATCACTTCCACCCGAGCAAAGAACAATAAACCCCGATTTCTCTTGCCGGTAACTCCACATTCAAGGCTACCGGCAAGAAGTACAATCTCATATCTCGATCCCGCACTTCATTGCCTCCACACGAGTTCACAGCTCAAACTTCCACCAACACCAATTAACAGCCAACACCCATTCAACACATAGCACCACCAGCTGTTCAGCTCACAGGCCACCTGCAGTTCCTTCCCAAAATCAATTGCATTTGCACACCCAATTCCCATTCTCCCGTATCTCCGAAATTCATCATAAAACCCTTTTATTACAACCACAGTCCGGTTTCTCTCGTAATTTGAG
Organism: Papaver armeniacum; assembly: GCA_023531295.1. Taxonomy (NCBI): domain Eukaryota; kingdom Viridiplantae; phylum Streptophyta; class Magnoliopsida; order Ranunculales; family Papaveraceae; genus Papaver; species Papaver armeniacum. Next base: position 136,771 of record JAJJWW010017753.1, read on the forward strand.
CGACACCACCGTAGACCACCACCTTGAAGCATAAACATCTCCTCCGCTCGGCCAAAACATCCACCTGCAGAATCCTCAACAGCAGCATCTCCACTGAGTTTTCCCTCAACTCCATTGAAGCTCCAACAACAGCAGGGTCTTGCAACTCAAAAACCCTAACTCCTCTATTGCTAGCATAATTATCACCACCTGAAGAACCCATTTCTGTAGCAGCTCAACCATCTTAGCACTCACACACACTCGCTGCAATTGCTCGATTCTATCATTTCACTTTGTGGTTCAAACCATTTCGAGTCACAGACTCTTCCCCTATTTGTCTGTCAACCATATTTGACTCATAACCCTAACCGAGAACCATCAAATCCTCCTTGTTCTTCACGATGATCGAGATCCTCCCCGAGTCCACACTGTATTTCCATATTCATGACAGCTCCAATTCGAACTCACTTCTTCTTATCAGTCTCTCCTAGCATCAGCTGCATAACCATCCTCATCTTCTCAGTTTCAGATTCATACACAAATTGAGGAACCTTAACTTCACCATCTTAGTTCCATCCATCGAACTGAAACAAACCCATGTCAACCAATTTGAAACCCATCTTCATCTCTCGTTCATCTCGGATCTATACATGAGTAGCAAAGACCACACCCGAACTTGATTCCTTGATTTCTTCTTGATTCAAACCGAACTCCATTTCATACTTGAATCGATCCAAAGACCGAGATGTTGCTCTGTTGTCTCACTAAATTCATCGAACTCTCGATTTCTCTACGAGTAATGGTGCCGCCTCTTCTTGTTGGTTTTAGACAAAATCAATTATGAGAGAATTGATTTCTACGAATTTTGGTGTTACGTAGGAAAGAGAGGGGATTGACCACCCTGACACTTGAGATAAGGGTCACCCAGATGGTAAACCCCTTAACCTTGGCTGATCACTATGTAGTACTCCTTCAATATAGCTACCCCTTAACCATGGCTCAGCTCCAAATAGTATCCGCTATTGCTTCGAAGTGACAATTTTGCCCTTTTTCTCAATTTGAGTGATTTCCGCTTCTTTTCCCCCGTGCGACTCCAAAGTACTAATAACACAAAAACACACGTAAAGTACATAATTCACAAGAAAAATAGCAAAGAAAGCGTAACTACTAGATAGTAAATACGGTGTATTCTACACCTATCAGATTCCCCCACACTTAGACTTTGCTTGTCCTCGAGCAAATCAAACAAAACAATAAAATACAACAACTCCGTGACGTCGAGGCTACGGTTAATTTCAGCATAAATAACAAGCCTTTAAACCCCTAGGTGTCCCTAGTGGACGAGTTATAGTCTCGTGAAGGTTTACTAGAGATATACCTACAAAACCTATATTTCAAACTCCGTCTATTCGTGACAAATCAATGAACGAATCCAAATTGACTACAGGAGGAGGTACCTTGCAAATTCAATTCATATATTAGTAAATAACTCTAATTAGATAGTCGAACAAGCCACAATACTCGGAAACTAACAAACCACAATCACAATGAAAAGATTAAGAAGATGGATATAGATGTAGATGTTGGCGAATATTCACAAGTGTTCGATGTTTCCCATATCTGTCTGAAGGTCCTTTGCTAAGATGAACCTAATCCTATTGGATTGAGCTACTTGGTTTGAATCCTACATCAACTCACCGGCATATACAAGGGAACCGTAAGTGACTTTATTCAACCAATATAAAACTTTCTTTTCTTTTTTTCTTTTCTTAAATGATTGGATCAAACCTGGATCCAATTTCTTTTTTTTTTAGACGGCATGATTAGATCTTTTGGATCCAAGCGTATGCTTCTTGTCGACAAGTACATGATAGTTGCCTTGGATCCCTGCATTCCACGCTTGTTTAGGCGACGGAGACGGGGACTACGTTTCACACATCTTGCTATTCCCAAGTGTCTTTTTATTCCGTTTTGGTCTAATTGGTCGGTCTTTTTTTTTTTTTTTTTTTTTTTTCATATATATTTTTTTTTTCCATTTTTTTTTCTTTTTCTAGTAACTCAATTACTCTATTTCATCCTAGTAGTAATAACACGTCGATGTTTAGTGACCCACCAAAGCACTTAGAGAACAATAGATAAATATGGAAAAATAAAAATAGAATGTGATATGGTGATATTAGAGATATGGTAACAACTATCATGGTATTTATGATCTACGAGCTATATTCTTCCCTTTTAGTTAATTGGTTCCTCAACTCCTGCATTCAAAATGGTTCCATCCACTAATGGTGTCATCCTAAAGGCACAAGTTTCTAGATTTCGGAGTTCAAAAAGCACAATTTTTTCTTGGTTTTTCTATTTTTCTCTTTTTTTTTTTTTTTTTTTTTTTTTAATTGCATAAAACAAACTAAAACATATAAATGCTCCCCCACACTTAAACTTTACATTGTCCTCAATGTAAAATTGAATCTTCCAAAGAGAGTTCAAGGTGGGAAATTCCGCAAATGATATGCAAAAACAAGAAAATAAAGATAAAAGCAAATGCATAAAAATAAAAAGATAAAAGGTAAAGATACAAAACCGGTGGGTTGCCTCCCACTAAGCGCTTGTTTTAAAGTCGACGGCCCGACTTAGCTTCTTGTAAGATTCATTCCCCATACACCAACAATCTGAAAAGTTGGGGATCCTTCCATAAAACTGTTTTGGAAACACTAGCTTCACACAAATATTAGTAATATAAAGCAAAAGTGAAGCTATGAACCGATAAAAGCTTCCCCGCACTTATTCTTGTCCACACTTGGAAGTGTATAAAGAATATAGGAGTCGGGTACTTCCATGGTTTCTTGTTCCATAACCTGCATAGTATGAGAATCAAGTTTCTCTAATGGCGGAAAACGAGAAACAAAGTCATTCAACAATATTCTCGAAGCACATACATTCAAACCAATAAGAGGTAAAGGAGAAGAAACAATAGGCAAAGGGTTAGACAAACCTTGCACAATCTCTTGTATTACGGAATCCTCTTCATCCTTGAAAAATTCAAGTGAATTATTCACCTCTTTCATATCATGGTCCTCTATCAAACCTTGCAACCATTCTTCGTCCGTTTCTGCCGTAACCAAAGTCTCGACATAAACATCATCATTACAATCCTTTGCAAGCTCAATTGGGTCTTCCACAATATTGGTCATAACCGTCTCATTCTCAACATACTCCTCCTTTTTGTTGTAAGGCACATACTCTTTTGCGGATGCAATATTATCCATAAGGAATTTCTTTAGAACACTCATTGCATCATCCTCAAGCTCTACCTTTTGAATAGGTTCTTGATCATTATTAAGATCAATGCTTGAGTAATCTACACAAGTGTCGACATATTCCTCTTCGTCTTCATCTTGATCCCAAAAAGACTCCATTGTACACTCCTCGGGGATGTCACCATGAGTTGGTTCAAACGATGTATTTTCATAATAATCATCATCACTATCATAGTCATCATAAGATTGGTCCTTGCTGAATTTAGTGTTGCTAATCTCTAACTCATCCTTTTGAATAGGTGAATGATCATTATTACGATCAAGAGTTGAGTTAACTACACAAATATCAACAAAAGTCCCCAAAGGTTCGCCTTTTTCAACATAATTATTCATTTCCTCCTTGTACTCATCAATGCCTTGTCTTAAAGTGGAAACACCTTTTTGAAGCTCTTGGAGTGTTCCATCCAAATTCTGAATATAGTGTTCCATTTGTTGTAAAAGCTCATTCGACAAAGAAAAAGTAGAATTACTTACTTCAGTATTGTTAGGCCAATTATATTCCCTTTGAATGGGTAGATGATCATAACTACGATCAGAAATTGGGCCAAACATACCACGAGCATATTCGGTCGATGAAATTGGTTCCACGCTTGGTTGTCCACAAATTGACTCCATGCTGCCCATAAATCGTTGCATCTCATCTACCAAACTAGAGGAAAAATTAATAGGATTACAACTAGTCTCCCCTCCTTGTGGTTGCTCACTTACATACCCACCGTAAGAAGGTTGGAATGTATGAGAACAACTAAAAGGTTACGTGGAATATTCACCATAACCAAAGGATTGGTTTTGATTGTATTCCCCATAAAGGTGATAGTTTTCATGTTGTTGAGGTTGAAAGCCGTATTGATTGCTCCAATAAGCTCCGTCCATAGCAATTGGTACCTGAAACGAGATTCTCAAAACTCGAATAAGAACCAAGAAATAAGAAAAAGTAAAACAAAACTAAATACAAAAATAAGAAACCAAAAACAATTAACAACGTTGCCTCCCCAAGAACGGCGCCAAAATTTGATCATTGTCGTAAGCGACACAAATATAATTACACTTTCTTATTACTCAAAATATAAATATAGCAAGGGCAAGAAAGGATCGATCCCACAGAGAGGTCTAGGTTGTCAAATTGTTATGGTTTCCTATATAAAACACCGAGGATTTCTGATTGTGTAAATAAAAATAAACAAAAAGCAAATAAACAAAGCACGCAAATCAAGAATGTAAAATATTGGATAAAGGTTTCATCTTCAATTGTAAACAAGTTTATGAATATATGAATAGAATTCGTATTTAATCTCTCTATCATCAAAAGCCATAGAATACCTTATTGCAAGAATACTCCGTAATTTCCAAAGTTATCAACACACACATTAGGGCTGCGTATGTGAAATCTACCTAAAGAATAACCTAACGCCTTGCGCTAATCAAGTTCAATTCCTAGGAGCATTAAGTTTCAGAAATAGGCTAATCAATGCAATTGTAATACATTGCTCAAACAATTCGAACAAAGGTCAATTTCTACATATGATTACAAGGATGTATCACTACAACCTAGAATCATATCATGCTACTTGTATTCAAGGTTATCGCTCGATGAAAACCCTAAAATAGCTATAGATATGGATGTGAGTTCAATCAATTCTAGACTCGACTAAACAAACATTCAATCATATTGCAATCCATCAATCATGCAATTATTGTAACCCGTAGAAAATCAAACGATAATATTGAGAGAAAACTAATTCATAAAAATCATAACTTGGTTGCAAAATCCAACTACATCTTCAACCAATAAAAAACTTAGTTACTTGTGTTTTTGGAAATCATCATAGAAAGCAAAGAAGAAAACTATCATGAAACCCTAGAACAAAAGTAGAAGTCTCCCTAATGGAGATATCTCTAGGTTTGAGAAAGACTTTTCTATTTATATGCTTCTCCCATTCCATAAGGATACTCCTTCCAATATTAGGTCTTCTCAAAACCCATCTCCAAGTGTTCCACCAAGCCCATGTGTGAGAAAAATCCATGTAGAAAATATGTCCAAAAATACGTTGTCGGAAAACTGGGATTGTGGCCGGAAATCGGCCGGAAAGTCGCCGGAAAACAACTCCGGTGACCGGCAAAGTCCGCCCGGTCACCGGTCAACGAGTCAGAACGGCCGGGTCAACTCTGAGTCGGATCGGTCTAGATCACTGAGTTGGATCGGGTCAACTCGTTCCAACCGAGTTAAAGTGAGTCAGACCAGGTCAGGGTCTTTGCCATCTTGCCAGGCCATTGCACAGGCTTGTGCTGTGTTGCACAATCCTTGTGCATCTCCAGTGCCTTAGCCAGCCATCATGGCCCTGGCAATTCCATCATTCTCCTTGCTCAGCTCACATAACACACCACCTTCCCTGTTGCTTCACAACAATGCCACCAATTCACTTAGCAAACATCATGGCCTCATCTCGCCAAGCAAACTTAGTAACTTTAACACGAGTTTCCACCAAGACACCAAATCTATCATTGCCATCACCAATCCCAGTGCTGCAGTCCACTTGTCCCGAGCTTCTATTCCATCTCCGATTTACCCATTAGTTCCATCTCGCTCCAACAGGTTCCAACTCGGTTAATGCCGCTTCACTAGGACCATCACTTCCACTGAGCTGACAACAATAAACCACGATTTCTCTTGCCGGTAACTCCACATTCAAGGCTACCGGCTCAAAGAAGACAATCTCATATCTCAGTCCTGCACTTCATTGCCTCCACCTGAGTTCACAGCTCAAACTTCCACCAACACCAATTAACAGCCAGCACCCATTCAACACATAGCACCACCAGCTGTTCAGCTCACAGGCCACCTGCAGTTCCTTCCCAAAATCAATTGCATTTTGCACACCCAATTCCCATTCTCCTGTATCTCTGAAATTCATCATAAAACCCTTTTATTACAACCACAGTCCGGTTTCTGTAATTTGGCGAACCCCGTAGCAGCCACCACCTTGAAGCATAAACATCTCCTCTGCCTGGCCAAAACATCCCCACCTGCAGAATCCTCAACAGCAGCATCTCCACTGAGTTTTCCCTCAACTCCATTGAAGCTCCAACAACAGCAGGGTCTTGCAACTCAAAAACCCTAACTCCTTCATTGCTAGCACAATTATCACCACCTGAAGAACCCATTTCTGTAGCAGCTCAACCATCTTAGCACTCACACACACCTGCTGCAATTGCTCGATTCCTATCATTTCACTTTGTGGTTCAAACCAGCTCAGAGTCACAGCTCTTCCCTATTTGTCTGTCAACCATATTTGACTCATAACCCTAACCAGAACCATCAAATCCTCCTTGTTCTTCACAGTATCAGATCCTCCCTGAGTCCACACCTGTATTTCCATATTCATGACAGCTCCAATTCGAACTCACTTCTTCTTATCAGTCTCTCCTAGCATCAGCTGCATAACCATCCTCATCTTCTCAGTTTCAGATTCATACACAAATTGAGGAACCTTAACTTCACCATCTTAGTTCCATCCATCGAACTGAAACAAACCCATGTCAACCAATTTGAAACCCATCTTTATCTCTGTTCATCTCAGATCTATACATGAGTAGCAAAGACCACACCCGAACTTCAGATTCCTTGATTTCTTGCCGATTCAAACCGAACTCCATTTCATACTTGAATCGATCCAGCACTGAGATGTTGCTCTGTTGTCTCACTAAATTCATCGAACTCTCGATTTCTCTCTGAGTAATGGTGCCGCCTCTTCTTGTTGGTTTTAGACAAAATCAATTATGAGAGAATTGATTTCTACGAATTTTGGTGTTCGTAGGAAAAGAGGGGATTCAGCCAAAGGGTCACCCAGATGGTAAACCCCTTAACCTTGGCTGATCACTATGTAGTACTCCTTCAATATAGCTACCCCTTAACCATGTCTCAGCTCCAAATAGTATCCGCTATTGCTTCGAAGTGACAATTTTGCCCTTTTTCTCAATTTGAGTGATTTCCCGCTTCTTTTCCCCGTGCGACTCCAAAGTACTAATAACACAAAAACACACGTAAAGTACATAATTCACAAGAAAAATAGCAAAGAAAGCGTAACTACTAGATAGTAAATACGATGTATTCTACACCTATCAATTATTTCAATAACTTGAAAATTGCTTTGATGCTAATAGTTTGTGAAAACGGCTATTGTCATCCTCTAAGAAAGTTTCAATGATTGAAATAAGAGTTTAGAACAATTAACCATTATTGGATATGTCATGTTGTGCACTCTTACACATGTGTAATCCATGTCCGGGAACCATAGTATGCGCACCCGCTCGCGTATCTGTTGGTTTGAGAAATCTGGGAACATAAGTATGCGTACACATTTGCGTACTGGCGTACCAGTTCATGTCCAAAAATTTCTGCAGGGATTTGAAGTTCGCGTACCCGTTTGCGTATTGGCGAAACCCAATCTTAGTCCGGGTATTTCAAGTATGCGTACACGTTTGCATACTTGAAGGTTAAAGTTCTAAAATCAGTTTTGAACATGAACATAAATATTTATATAATAGGGAACGCAATCTTTGCAAACCGTGGCTATAATGTTCATGATTGATTCGAGTGAATCAAACCGATTTTGCTTTAATTGTGTTCTTGTATAATTCTATGAGAATATAGCAATTGAACAACTCTTTAACTAGTTTCATTTGAGTCATTTGAACTAGTTATGGTTAAGATGAATAAGGTTGATATGAGAGTAATCATATGGCTAACCTCGGTTAACTATTTGTGAACCAACATGGTGTACACGTTTGGGTACGGTTACATAAACCCAAATGAGGGTACATTTCATTTGTGTATAACAAGCTAAGTTCGATCTAACGGTTGAAAGATATTAGCTTGGTTGAATCGGGTTTTTCATCTAACGGTGAATATTGAATGCTTTGTTACCAAGGTAACTTGGATTGCAAACCCTGATTTAAAAACTATATGAAGGAGAACTCTAGCAACTGGGAAAACTAATCCCCATACCTCTTGTGTGTTACTAGTTGCATTACTAGAGTCGATTCTCCTTTAACCTTAGGTTTCTATCGAGAACTTGTAGGTTAACGACTTGAAAGACTTCATTGGGATTGTGAAGCCAGACCTAACTATTTTCTTTGTAGTTGCGCGTTCTGATCTTGCCCGATTTTGTCGTATTGAGTACAATTGAAATAATTGACTCGAGATTAATTTATTCGATAGGCAAGATGAAAGTAATCACAAAAATCTTCGTCCCATCGTTTGTGATTCCACAATATCTTGTTTCGCTAGTCGATTAAGATTATTGTGAGGTGATTGATAATACTAGGCTGTTCTTCGAGAATATAAGTCTGGTTCATCAATTGGTTCCTGTACACCTTGATTTATCAAAAGACGGAACAAAAACTCTTGGGTATTTCTGTGGGATACAGATTTATTCAATCTATAGACTTTTATGTGTGAGACAGATTTGTTTATCAAGTCTTCGACTTTGGGTCGTAGCAACTCTTGGTTGTGGGTGAGATCAACTAAGGGAATCAAGTGCGTAGTATCCTGCTGGGATCAGAGACATAAAGAACGCAACTGTACCTTGAATCAGTGTGAGATTGATTAGGGTTCAACTACAGTCCAGTCTGAAGTTAATTGGTAGTAGGCTAGAGCCAGTAGCGGCTTAATACTGTGTGGTGTTCAATCTGGACTAGGTCCAGGGGTTTTTCTACATTTGCAGTTTCCTCGTTAAGAAAATTCTGGTGTCTGTGTTATTTCTTTTCCGCATTATATTTTGTTATATAATTGAACTATCACAGGTTGGGCGTTAAGATCAATCAATTAGAATATCCAACCTTTGGTTGTTGATTTACATTGATTGGCACTTGAACATTGGTCTTTGGTACCGTTCAAGTAACTCCTATTATATTCAATCGGGCTCGCAGATTTCTATTTGCTGATTGCGGATTGAATTAAGAGTTAGAGATATTAAACTCTTTGATATACTTTTCTCTAGATTGAGTCTGACTGTCTAGTAGAGTCATCAGAAAATTCTATACAATGTGTTCTTATCGGACCAAAATAGTTGAAATGGAGATGGTACTAAGTACATCACCAAGTTGAATTTGATTACGATGTTAGGACTTTGAATCCTGAATGTGTAATTCATTGACATGTTGTACTCGCTAATTATTATTAGGAAAGGTAGAATTATTGTCTAAAATAATCGAAGGATGCTTGAAGTCATAGGTACAATATTCTTTGTGTGTTTTTTTAATCCTCTAGTTTACACAATTTCCAACGCCCGCAATATGAAATTCCAACAATGCATAAAAAAATATACATTCATGCCTTTGTTGTGACAGATCTAGAGTTTAAGGCTCCGAGGGATGAGTGTTATGCGAAGAATCTTTACTTATGTCTTAGCCTGATATACATAGCATAGATATAACTAATTTGCAGTTGTCTATTCCTTGAAGTTGAAGTAGTTATTCCACTATGTTGAAGAGTGGGGGTATGTCAAGAAATAAAGACAAATTTAGTTTAAAAAACAACAAGAACTCATTGGAAAATCTAAAGGTAAAGATAAGGATGAAAATATCAACTCCAAGAACCAAATCAAATCCTTTAGGACATCTTTCCAAAAATGAATGGTTTGATTGGAATTTCCCACCTCTAACTTCTCAGCTACCAAGTCTTAGAAACAACACCAAACTAGGTTTTATTACTTCATCAAGACATGCTTGTGTTTTTCTAATGTTATTTTTATTTTGCCAACACAATATCCGGCTTTCAGAGGATGTATTCAATTTATGTATTTTTTCCATGATTTGTTAATAGACTAAAAAAGTTATAGTCTAGAACAAGAGAAAAAGATAATGGACTTGCAACCAATTCTAACAGATTTATTTTAACCTGGTTTGACTATTTCTTCATCATGATCAAATTTTTTTGTACAATATACCAGTTGCACCTTTTGACAATAAGAAACACCTCTTATAGTTTTGGATTCCCTTATGAACAAGATATTTTGCTGACACATGTGCTACCTAAAATGAAGACGTTAGTAACCTTTAGATATACCATGCTAAATGCAAGGTTCCCAAATCACCGTCGAACATATTTTTCGCAATACGTCAAACATTCAAAAACTAGAAAAATTGATCGAAAATGTCCTCATGTTTTTGTATTTACAATTACCAATACAAGAACACGATTCATGGGGTCTCAACCAACCAATTGTTCTCAAGAAAAAAAAAAAAGAATGGCTAAGAACAATGATAATCCAAAAAAGATCATCACTTCTGAAATGAAGAGGGTGCCGAGTACACCACAATCTTTTTGATATCAACCTATACAGGCACACCTTATATAATCATACAAAAAGAATAACTGCCAAAAAATTATTTCAACAAGATGTACTTGGTAAATAATCATCGCTCGAAAGTGAACTTACTACGGGAATGTTACCAAGTGGATTAGCATACATGTACAATTACTTAATGAGGGATGATCCGTGGACACTCTTATATACACACTATCATACATGATTTGCGTCATTTTCTCTACAAACTCAAACGACAATGAATTTAGATCTAATATTTTAATGATACGTTCCTCTTAATAGACTCTACATTCCTACCAAAAATGAGCATGATCCAATACGTATAACAACACCATTTACCCCTGTGAAAATAAGCCGTTAAAAGTTAACGGTTAAAATTCAGATTGGTAGATGGTGAAGTTTGGTGTCTTGGATCATGCTCATTTATTTTAGGAATTTATGGTCTTATAACAGGAACGTATCATCAAAATATTAAATTTAAATTCATTGACGTTTGAGTTTTGTAGAGAAAATGGTGCAAATCATGAATGATAGTGTGCATATAAGAGTGTCCACGGATCCTCCCTCTTCTTGCTTAAAACAAAATTAAAGAAAATGATAACAATAATAATAATTGAAAAAACAATTAAACAAACAAACAGTGTGTTTTAAGTCGAGTAGTCTCTTTACTTAAGACATTTAATGCCATTTCCTAGATGCTGATACATGTAATAGCATATGTATTCAGCATTTAACAATACATTTGGTTTACTTCAACAACACTTCGATGAACGTAAATTAATATAGCACAAAAATCACAACAATCTCAGATAAAAAAAACCAAACTTTTGTGGACCAAACTCAACAAGGTTAGTTGAATGTGCAATAAACAACAATGAATAGATTTCAATTTTTTTTTCTTAGTAGTGTCCTTAAATAAAAAAATATGTTCTGTATGAAATGCTTAACATATTTTGGACAAAATTAAAGCCACAAATAAATATAGCTATCTAAAAATATAAAATTATATGTTTTTTCTTGATATTATTCAACATCATCCATTGTCTGTTTTAGACATACATATTGCAACAAGCTAACATGTAATTGTACGTGGCTACCCAAAAATATAAAAATAGATAGATATTTTTAGATTTCGATTGATTGTCGATGTTGTTTTTCCAAAGTGGATCGTCTGCTGGATCATCCTTCTGAAACTGGAAGGCTGACTATCATATACACATACTGTCGAATATCACCGGATGAAGGTAGATTTATGAGAAAGCTTGCGATGTCTCCTTCTGGACCTATTTGAAAATACTGTAAGTATATCAACTTGATGCTTCATACTGGAATTCCATTAATTGTCTACTTATCATGGATTTCAAGTTCAATAACCATGGAACTAAAGAACTTGAGTTAAAGAAAGCCTTACTTAACGAGTTATCTTTAACATTCCATGGGTCGAAGGGTTGTTGGAAGACTGATATAATTTTCAAAATAAAGTCTTTTTCTTCATAGAATTTAGTGTTTCTATATAAAACGAGCAAAAGCTAAATACGTTTCCAGGTTGTTTTTTGTTTTTTTATATAATTTTGATGGTGTTTTTTCTACTAACGTTTTTAGGGGATTTTCTCTGATCTACTTTCATTATTTGTTATTCAGAGATTGTCGATCATGCACTTTTTGTAGTTGTTGCCTATTGTAGTCGCTCATGCACCTACTAATAGTGAAAAGTTTCGATTGATCATGGTCATCATCCCAACAACATGTTTTGATTTTAGATGTTTTTTTCACTTTTATTTGATGCAGTAAATGAATATGATGACAGTTCTTGGTTTTGATTATTTGTGTTTTCTTCTGATTTTTTTACTGGTACACGACTAGTTTTTGTTTTTTAAAGGTTCAGTTAACTGATACCAACACGGTCTTGGTTTTTATTATTTTGATTTTATGTTGATTGTTAAGTTTCCGTTTGTGTAATATACATATTTTATCATATGCTTCTTGCAAAAAAACTTGATTGAAAAAATAACTCTTTAGAATTAAGACTTCCAGTCTTTACTCTGTAAATGATCATTAATTTGTGGTCTTGTTAGCTTACTTCTTTGGACTCACAAATCTAATACATACTTTCCTATATCAGATCATGATGGTACTCATGCATACTTCAGAAGTGATAAGTGACCATAATCTCAAAAGTGACAAGTGAGACTCCTTAATTAATTAATGGTACAGTTGAAATTGGTTAATGTTACAGTTGAATTTGGATTAGAACATTATGTAGGAAGTTTTCATTGACGGTACAAAGTTGTCAGCTTAAAAATTCTAATATATTTTTATTTAGCTCAAAAAATCTAAAGAATATATATTATTCTGATATATACGATATTTTGTTTAACACATACAAACTAATGCTAATTTTTTTCATACCACGTACGTGACCCGATTGTTGTTTTACCCATTTAGGTTTTGTGACCCGATTGTGTTCTTTACCCATTTAGTGTTTTACTTTTTTCTTCTATATAAGAACAGGAGAAGAGAAATGGGTCTTTCATATGAGATATTAAGAAACTGTTGAAATCTCTGAAATGGAGGATTAGGCGGCTCCAATGGTTATGAGGTGAACACAGTGGAGTCTACTCAAAGCGGATCTCCATTGCTTGGAATTGTTAAACATGGTCACCATTGGTCAAAAATGAAGATAGATGAGGGTTTCAAAAAATATTTTTGCAGGAAGGTGCCCAAGTAAGATATAGGTAAATCGCTTTGAAATAACATATCTCTTTCAATATTTGTTGTTTGATGAAACTATAAGGGAGCAAGTACGAAAGACCGATTCTTCTAGAAAGCACATTTAAGTATAGGTTTATATTAAATAAAAGAAATAATGGCCTTTAAATCTTATACGAACCAAATTGTTCCTTATCACAAAGATGGCTTGTCTTTTTTTTTTTTTGTAGTAAGATAAAAGTTGAATAAAATATTAAAGGTTAATTGTGTTATCCTAGCACGACAGAAGTGATGATGTAGGGAAGTGCATGAGAAGATATCTATAGACCTACAAATTCACTGTAACGGAACTCATATCGAAAAATCAAAGAGAAGAAAAGCCCGTGAAATCAGATTGAATAATATTTACGATTGATAATTGCATAATTTTAAGAGTAATTATTTCAGAGGTAAATTAGTAACTCAAAAACAGTTAAGATAAAATTAATTTTAGAAATCGAAACACTGTTAATTATGGTAACATGTCAGATAGATACAAGTGGAATTATACTTAGAGTATGAAATCCGTCCTCATCCTAACTGGGGCGATGTCGGTAGATCCATAAAATCTATAGGTGCATATATTACCAACATCAAATACCAACTTCGAATTTTCTGGTACCACTTGAGATACTTATGTTCAGTAATATTTCGTATGCCATGATGGCTGGTTTCATTATGAACTGCGACACTCGAATGGAAGAAGATGGAAGCAAAAAAAAGTTAGGGTCTGTGATTGTATACAATGTTAATGATATATTCACTGAATGGAAACTGGCAGTGGCCGGACTTTGGTAGTGGTTTCTGTTGAGGGGTGATTTCAGATTTAGGTTCTACCCGTCCTAGCTACACCAAATGACCTCACTATACCAAGAATAGTAAGAGAGAGAGTTGCCTTTCTATTGTACCTTGTCCTTTCTTATATAGGCTTTCCCAAAAGCCCTTCTTTTTATTACATCATGACACATGTCCTAACCTTTCTTAATTATTCCTAATGTCGTTCCTTAATGTAACCTCTTCCTTATTCATTAATCCCTCCTTTGTCCTTTTTACTTTATGGGTATTTCTTCCTCGGGATTGGGCCTAGTCCCATATCTTGCATCAAGCTCGTCTCTTCCTCTAGGGACACCCTTGGCCCGTTAAGGGGTTTCTTATTTCATGTATCAACATTAGTCCCCTGATTGTTGGGTCAATTGTTAAATGACCCAATAGTCATAAAAATATTCTTGAGCGCTCCCCTTTGTGAGCAGTTGAGATGAGGATCCTTTCCTCTTTATTGATTCCATGATCATGGGCGGCGCTTAACCTCCCATCGTGCGAATTTCAGTTTATGCCGGTTGTCATTCCCTCTGCATAACTGCCACGTTCAGTTCCTGAGTTTTTTTATATATATATATATAGGTTTGTTAGTTTATTTCCCCTTATCTTTCCCTTCTTCCATTCTCCAGAACGCATCCATAAACTCGCCATGTATAGCAGTTCAACTAGTAGTTCATATGAGGAATCTGATGAATCCGTAGGAACCGTGAATGGAGGTTCTGAGGAGACTGAGTACTCGGATCAGGATGAAATCCTTCTACCTCCTCCAGTGGATGGTCAATTGTATACCCTCGCGGAGTTCACGAGCGGGCCCAATCTGAAGAGCGCGCTAAGGCTAAGGGAGCTTCATGATGGTAAGCGCATTTTTCCTCTTTACGATATCTTAGTTCCACGCCTTTTAAATCCTCCTGTATTACCTTATCCTTCTGCCCCCGAATGGCTCATGCAACCCGAGTCGGAGACTATGGATGCTTTTACGTTTAAAATGGTACCACGGATGGCTATCCATCGTGGCGACTATGATATTCCCCTCATTGATATTCATTCCAAGTCAAAAACTCATCCAGTGTGGCCGCATTGGGCATCCCACATACGTTCAAATCCCAGTCACGTGGCTGCTCTGCGTAAAGAGGGTATTGACGAAGCTATATACTCGTCTCTTAAGCGGGAGGTGAATAGATGTATACGCGATGTAACACGGATTTTTTGTCGCTGGGCTACTCCTGTTCACACTCTATTTACGGCGTGGGGAGAAGCAACCATCGTTTTAGAGGATGTAGTCGCCCTTACATGGTTACCTCTCCATGGTAGTCATTCATATAATGAGGCGGCTGTCTATGGAGCGTTGACAGACGAGGACAAGACACTGTGCACTTATCTGTTGAAATATAAAGATGATTCCCGTCGTGAATTGGTGCGGAAAGACCCAAAGCCGTTGGAGCAAGGCGAGGGTAAGAAGGTTACTGGCTCGGGAAAGAAAGGGGCGTCCTCGTCTGTTAAGAAAGGGAAGGCTACGCGGGTTGAAGAGAAGAAGGCTCCTTCAACGCGCCCACCGGGCGAGCGACTACTGTCTAGCTCCATCCGTGCATATGAGGAAATTCATGGCTCATCAGCTCCCCCAACAGAGGCTGATCCTGAGTGGGTTACCAAAGTTCATCGTCGTGCCTCTTTTCCTCTTTGGCTCAAGTATTGGGCTCCGCGGATAGTCGATGGAAAAGTTCTTCCCCCCAAGCGAAAAGAGAATAATTCCCGCGCGGAGTCGGCTACTTTCATTTTATTTTGGCTCTATCATGACGTGTTTGAATACAGTCCCCAGGACACCATTAAGGGTGAACTCGTGCCGATTGCGGTATTGCTGTCTCGCGGAATCTCTTTCCCGCTTACTCCAATGTTTCTAGGTGGTTTGTATCGCCATCTTGATTTGTTCTGTCGGGACCTTCAGACAGTGGGTTCGTCTCACAAGATCGAGAACTATATCCCAGCTTCCTTTATGAAAGCGTGGTATTGGGAGCATGTTCCTCCATGCGCACCTGATCCTAATGAACTAGCGATCCACCGTGAGGAAGACGTTAGGCAAGACGATGGTTCGATCAAGAGAGTTCCCGTTGTTTATGGATATCCGCGGATGGCTCTTTGGAATCTTAAGGGGAAAATACCCAAGGGTGATGTTGGCAAGCATTTGGAAGTGGCTAAATAATTTGCGCCATTTTCTTACCAAGACGGTCGATCAGGTCCAGCACATTATGACTTCATTGCACCCTTTGACACAGAGTTAGACTTGACAAAGCTTTTGACAGAGGCAGACTTTGATTCAGCAATGGCCATGTTGCCTGGTTATCTCCCTTGTTTCTATGCTGGCAAGTTCATAGCCATGTCTTACAACCCTGATCGTGTAGCTCGTTCTGGTTAGTCCTTACATTTCAATTATTCGGGTATTGTGTTATCACAGATGATTTTGTTGTACTAACATGACTTTGGTTATTCTGAGTTTTCTTAACATGTCAGAGAAGAAAATCTGAGCTTGACGCCGATGGACTGAGTCCAGTTCCTTATATCTGCTGTTATTGGACTGACGTTCTTCTTGTCTCTCATGATGCTTTCTGGGCTATGGCTATTATGATGATATTATGCCTGGAGGACTGATGAAATCATGGATCTAAGTGATTTGTTATGCGATATAGGTGGAGTACTTGGAGACTTTTAAAGAGCTTATGTAACTCATGTAGAAAGAGAACAAATGAGAGTTGGATTCGGTTTTAAAGTTTTAGTTTGTGATATTGGATTGATAATTTTTTTTTAATTGTGTTCAAGGATTCTATTTTTACGAATATTATTTTGTTAATTAATAAATTTCAATTGTTTCGTTAGGATTTTTTTTTTTCATTTTCAGATTTCGTTAAAACCATAATTCTTTTTCCAGATTCGAACCAAAATAAGATTTAGATTGACCAAATTTGAATCAGAATGAATTTCAGATTCACAAAATCGAAAATGATGGAACATTCTTGAATTAGGATTATGAAAATGCCTCGATAATGGCATACGTCGTTCGTTATTGTTTATTACGTCCAATAACCGTGGTATTTAATTAATGATTCAGTATGTGATTTTAAGTTACAAATTATACTCGTCATATTTAATAACGTTTTATATTTGTCATTTACAAAGAGTCACACCAAATAAATAACGGTTCGAATAACAAATGAAAACCGTGATAAACCATGTTTTATAACAGACTTCACTCGTCATTTATAGCCCCTTCTGGACTAGTGTAACAATGAGAAAACAAATGCTCTCTATCATTGTTATATAGTGTCATAGTTTTATTACACAGCATCAAAGTTCAATTGTATCACAACTTTGACAACAATACTATGGTGATATGTATCACTCCCCCTTAGTCAATACTTTATCTCGACATGAAAACCACTCCCCCTTACATAATGATCTGTAAACCATATGTATTTGTAGTATGAAACTACACATTAATTATCCCCCTTTTTGTCAATATAAATTGGCAAAGGTACGAAAATTAGTGGGATCCTCATGAAATTTTCATAGAGATACTTCATGACCAAAAGAGAATAACATACCAACTTACTTAGATGCAATCATAAAGCCGAAGCTAAATGAATTCATCAAGGAGTTTATAAATATACAAGATAACCCCTATAAAATTCCGCAGCCGCACTTCCCACAAAGATTTGGCAATAAGGCACAAGTTCAAAAACATCTCTCCCCCATAAAATGTTATTCCCGAAAGAACAACAAAGGCGACCTTGCTTTTACAAGAAAAGAAGGATTTCTTTGGACATAACCAAATCACATGAAAACATGGATTTGAATCCAAAAATCTCAATTGAATCAACCACAAAAATGATCAATTCAATTGGTCATGCTCAATCATAAGAGAACTTACGGAGCAACACAGTATATGCCCAAAAAAAATATGGATCGGAGATCGACCATTACTGCGGAATACACAAGGATTCATTCTATTTTTCATCACTATTTGCACAATGACATATAATAGACTTAATCCTTGTAAACAAAAGTTTTATCCTTTCTTCCATCAAAATAATGACATAAAAGGCTTTAACTTTTGTTTGTCAAAAGTTCATTCTATCTTTTATCAATACTTTCATACCGGCATAATAGAGATAACTTTTGAACAAGTATGGGATAGTCACAGGTTCACGGACGTAAACAACATATCCCATAACAATTTGCAATATATAAAATCATAAAGATTAAAATTGCAAAATCATCTTCCAAATAACTTAGAATTTAAATAAATAAATCTAAAAGCATTGAAAATGAAAACGTTGGAAATAGCTATGTGTACTCACAATAATGGCTATTCCAAACCCTAGTAATCCTTCTAAAAACACAAGAAATAAATTTTCATAAGAAGTTTCCTAGACAAAATAAATCAAAAACAACTCATACGAGATCAACAACCATTGAATGGACAAGGACGAGTTCATCATTTGTTTTCTTTAGCTCCTCCTTCAAAAACACTAGGTTCTTTGATGCAATCTCAAGATGTTCACGCACTACCTCAAAATCTTGAAGACGATTTCCAACCAATTGAAGAGACATTTGGATTGGAAGATCTTTTTCATGATCAATTGATTTAAAGCAAATAACAGGGATGAGATCATCATCAAGTTCAAAGGCTATATCATCAAAGTTGTCTTCCTTTTTGTTCCCTTCCATTATGCAGTTGCTCAAACAAACCCAGGAGATCTCTTGTCGTTATTGTACCAGTATATATCAAAGAAAGGCTTGACATATATTTAAAGGATTTCCACAAGAGAGACCCAGGGTTTCTTGCAGGGGTTTGGTAACGGACCACCGGGTGCACAGATTAATGGTTATGACCCAATGGTAAGGCAAGAGAACAGACGGAGCAAACATAATTTGAACCAATGACAGGAATCATTGACACAAGGTGACTCGACTGTCATTTTAGGAAGGACAACCTAGAGTTTTTAAGAAGACATTAAGTAAATAACTTAAAACAAGACTGTTTGGAGCATAAAACAACAACAACAAAAAATAATCAATGCCAATACAATCATACAACACAGACCCTTTGTCAAGAAGAATGTATCTTCTTGAGAGTTATGTGTATATTCTCATAGGTCCATAGAGAAGATACACATAAAAAAATAGTCAAGTTGTATGTTGATGAACATGAAGTTCATCAGAGATATTGACATACTCCTTTTTACTCCCTTGACCTATAACTGAATTCTTATGCACATTTTCAGAAGAATTATCAGGAGAAACACAAGAGTTACCTGAATCAGCTACTTTCCTTTCCTTCTTGATCTTGCGCTTGAGACCGTTGATACTGGTCTTGAGTTCTTATCAGCAAATTACTCCTGATTCTATGTCATTCTCAAATCACTCTGAAAAGTATGATGTGGAGAACTACAAGTTCTTACCAAATAGTTTGGTCTCCTTGTGTGAAAATCAGGGTCATCTAGAAATTGTATGCACTAAAGATCAAGAATATTTCTCCTCTGTTAAACCTTGTTTTCAGAAGATGGAAAGAAAATTTCCCATGAAGTATTTATTCTTTTCAAAGAGGATTTCCAAAGCTATTCATAGTTTGCGAAAATCAACAAACAAGGTATTCAAAATTGTGCTAAAAAGGGAAAAGAATGATTTGAGTAACTCTTCTTTCCTGAAGGCAAAACAGAAACAAGGAAAAACAAAATTTGTCGCCCCATCGTAAGAAGTCACCCAGTCCTTTTTGGGATTGGAGGATTACAATCTGTAATTTTGTTTTAAGATGATTCTTGTTTTTCTCTCTTAGATAAAAATCATAAACTTCAAGAGGGTTGTGATATTTCTGTTAAATCCCTTGTCTAACTCTGTTTCTGTTTGTTGCTCTTCAATTTTTAGTCAAGAACCGTTTGTGTACGTGAACGGTTTTTCCTGTAAAGACATTTTTTGGGATAACCAAATTCTGTTAGGGTTTTGGTCAAAGGTCTTTTTGGGAATTTTGTCTGCTATCTTAACTCCTTCTTAAGAAGAAGTTTTCTTCTTGATGTGAGCATTTCATTTTTCTTGTATCATGTCCTCATCAAGTCTTTCAAGCAAGGAAAGTGATGTTTGGACTGTTCTCTTTCCTTCTAAGAAGGTTCATTTTGATTCTTCTGATAATGAGATGTGCTCCAACAAACATGATTCCTCTTCTGATGGGAATCCCTCTGTCTCTCATTTTGATAAGCTCTCTTTAACCATGAATCTCATCTTGGAACAAGTACGTGCTCTGAAGAGTGAACTTGAATCCTCTTCCAAAAGACTTGAAGAAAAGATGGATAATCTTGAATCCAGGATTGATCTGATCGAAGACGAGCTTGATGAATATAGGGAATATGAGAAGAGTATTCAAAGTAACTGAAATGTTTCATAGGGTTGTATTTTATCTAGTAAATCTTCTTATAAGAATTTATTTCTTATGTTTTTAGAAGAATAACTAGGGTTTGGAGTAGCCATTATTGTGAGCACACATAGCTATGTCCAACGTTTTCATCTTCATGTTTTTAGATTTATTTATTTAAATTTAAGTTTTTTGGAAGATGATTTTTGCAATTTTAATCTTTATGATTTTATATATTGCAAATTGTTATGGGATATGTTGTTTACGTCCGTGAACCTGTGACTGTCCCATACTTGTTCAAAAGTTATCTCTATTATGCCAGTATGAAAGTATTGATAAATAAAAGATAGAATGAACTTTTGACAAACAAAAGTTAATGCCTTTTATGTCATTATGCAAATTTTGATGGAAGAAAGGATGAACTTTTGTTTACAAGGATTATGTCTATTATATGTCATTGTGCAAATAGTGATGGAAAATAGAATGAATCCTCGTGCATTCCGCAGTATTGGTCGATCTCCAATCCATATTTTTGTGCACATACTCCCACTAGTTTTCGTACCTTTGCCAATTTATATTGACAAAAAAAGGGGGAGAATTAATGTGTAGTTTCATACTACAAATACATATGGTTTACGGATCATTATGTAAGGGGGAGTGGTTTTAGTGTTGATATGAAGTATTGACTAAGGGGGAGTGATACAGATCACCATAGTATTGTTGTCAAAGTTGTGATACAATTGAACTTTGATGATGTGTAATAATACTATGAAACTGTATAACAATGATTGAGAGCATTTGTTTTCTCATTGTTATCGCTACGGATCTTCAACAACTATGATGCTGAGTTGAACACGTTTAGAATCATGGAGTACTTGGAAGTGACGAAGTTTTCGAGTCATGTTGAAGATGCCAAGAAGATCAAGCATTTGGATGAGATGCTACAAATTTTTATTTATTTTGTAATCCATTGTTGATTGTGGTTTTTAGCTTAGGGTTAAAATTGTAAAACCTTGCATCTGATGTGACGTCACTCTGTAAGGAAACGGAGCCATGAGTGTTAACCTCTCCACTGGCATATTTATTGAGCCGTTCAATATATTTACATGAAATTAATCCAGACTGGTGCATGTAGCAACCATCCCAGATGTTCTGTAAATTTCGACGCCTTGCCTATATTCACTTAATATAAGTTTCTTTGAATGCTTTCTATGATATGTTCCCCGGCTGAACCCTTAATGTTAGTATGGCATGACAACTTGTGTTCACTCGCAGCAGAGTAACACGAATTTCCAAATTTCAAGGATAAGGTCTTTGCATAAGGTATTCAATCAGAAAGCATGCTGCTCTCTGGGAATGAACTTAAAAGAACTCTGTGTCAACACATAGATTTCAATCAATTACCCCGACTAACTTGCAAAAGTTAGGGTTTTGCGTCTTGCGTAGTATATCAGACTTTGCTTGTCGAAATCAAGCCTAGGCAAGCTAGGTAATTAATCCGCCATGGATTAGTAGATGCAAAATCTTGCCCTGAATCAGAAAACAAGGAACCGCAGGATAAGCGCAGCGGCAAAGGGAGGCGTGGCCATGCCTTAGGCCAGCTGGCGCCATTTTCCATTGGCCACGCCCCCATCCTAAACCTGCCTTATTTCCCTCGACCAATCAGGTCGCCTTAAACTCGCCACACGCACATAAGTTGTGGCTGGGCCCATACTTTCCGGCCCCACTTCCCATCGACCAATCAGGTCGCTCTAAAGCCGCCACACTCACACCATAAGTGTAGCCACGCCCATGCTTGGACGGCCCCTCTCCTTCCTACCGACCAATCAGGTCACTTTAAAATGCGCCAAGAGCACTATAGGTGTGGCCGCGCCTTATGTTTGGCCGACCCCTTTTCTTGACCAATCAAGTCGCTCTAAACTCGCCACCATACATTAAAGGCCAAACGCACCCTGTCGCGCCACCATACTAACTGGCAAGCCAAACGCGCCATGCCACAACAACATATTAATCGGCATGCCAACATGCCACTCTGCCACAGTAACATGCCACGAGCCACTTTAGCCTTGGCCATGCCTCCAAGCCCTAACTTTGGCCACGGCGCCAAACCCTAATTTGGGCAAAGTTGCCATGCCAACCAAGCCAAGTAACATTTCCCAGAGCGTTGGGATTGATGTGGCAACAGGGCCAATGTTGCCACGCCACATTTGGGTCTAACACCAATGTACCAAAGTCTAGCGGCCATGGCTACACCAGACGCTACTTCGTTCCACTGGCATGTGCTAACTATGCCAGCCACGCCACCATGCCATAGTCATGCCGCACGTGCTAAATAGGGTTGCGATGCGCCAAACCCTAATTTAACTAAAAGTTGCCATGCCAACTGGATCCAGTGACTCTCATAAGGCCTTAAGATTAACTTAGCAACATGGCCAATGTTACCGAAGTCATATTTGGGTCTAACACCAATATGCCACGACAGCTGCTACGGCTATGCCACTGGCACGCCGCCATGCCATGGCTACACCAGACGCCACTATGCCAATGGCGCCACTTTGCTATACAACAAGATATGGCCATAATAAATGGCCATCCTTCCTCATGAGATACAATCTCATCCATCTAAGTTCGCCACTGAACTGACGGACTTGTGACAAATTCCAGGCAACCATCTAGTGTCCATGGCTACGCCAGGCACCACTTACACCACCGTGCCACTGGCATGCACGAGATATGCCAGTTATGCTGCAGTGCCACTGGCATACACCAAAAACGCCACTGTGCCATTACCGGGCGCCAACGAAGGTAGCCATAATCAACGGCTACCCTTCCTCATGAGATGCAATCTCCGCCATTCAAGTTCGCCACCAAACTGACGAACTTGTGGCAAGTTTTAGGCTGCCGTCCAAGGCAAGCCTAATAGCATCACATGCTATTTTCCTATGGCAAGTCTCTTGACTTTGACTTGCCACACCTAGCAAAGTGCTACATGTTTTCCACGAAAACACTAGAGACATCAAACATGTCACAAATTGGGGGATACTCATCAGGGTATTGGTCTGGCGGTTTATAGCGTGTGGCGTGCAATACGCCGTTATAAGAAAGTGTCATGAAACGGGAAAATTAGTGGTGATGAAAGTAATGGTGCAGACTAATTCACTTCCTTCATCTTGGAAGCATAATGCCTGACGGTTACACGTTACTCTATTCTTCCACCACTCAATCATTTCTACTTCCTACGAGACCATGGTACGTTTCAATATGACTTGTATAACTAGGCTTCACCTATTTACCACAAAACAACAAGTTTTTGGTCGGCAACATCACAGTATCCAGAAATCACCAAAGAACTGATACCTTTCATTCCAGTTCCACTTTCTGATACAAGTCATAAAACAACCACACCTTCAGAATCAACTATTTTGGTCTCAACAATTTCTTTGCTTCCCTCCCTAAGACCAACCCTTCTCCTTCACTTTGTGACCGAAGCAAGCCTAGAACGACCATTTCTTGGTTTAGGCTAGGATTGTACAGATTGATCTCTCGAATCAAAAGTACTCTCGTGCAGTGCATTATTTAGGGTTTAGATTCATTTCTCATCCACACACCCAAAATTAACAAAATCGGCAGAAACAGTTTTCACGCACAAACAATTGGCGACCACAGTGGGAGATTAATCTCTCGGTTGCAAATTCAACTCTCAATTCCATCATCCTACCAATAAAATGCAATGCTTCGAAGCGCATCGTCCAAGAAAAGATGTATTCAGGAGAATTACGTCTGGGGACTAGAGATTCTCCTCCTTACCGAGAATTGACATAAAGATGTTTCACAGACAATAAAGAATGACCGGGGTCTTCTTGCGACAAGGAGGGTGTCACATAAAGACTCGGATTTACTCCCTGAAGATTCAGTTTTGGTGAAAGACCCTAAAGTGAGTAAGTTTTGTCAGACAATGTTTAAACGATCTATTGTTTGGGTTTTCACATTTGCAATGGAAGACGATAACCCAATCAACCCAAGATTCCATATATTTCATTTTCTCATGCAACATTCACGGTTTCACAATTTTCCCGAATGACTTTGCTACCTACATTCGCAATTCAGATTTTGACATATTGATTGATCAAAGGGCCATTATTCCAAGATAATCCAAAAACTCTTATAAGAGACAATCATCTATCAATCCAAAACCAGAAAACAAAACCATAAACTAGGCGTTTCTTTTGCCTTTCAAAACAAAAAAAAAAAAAAACCTAAGAAAAGGAAGTTCAGAAAATAAAAACATTCAAGGAAAATCGCCTAACAACGACTCGTTCTTCTTGGAGAAAATGTCCTTCATGCTTTGAATATCCGCCTGTTTCAGCTTCAACTCCCGGGAAAACTTCTCGACTTCTGCCTCCTGTTGATTAATCAAATCCGCAGAAGGGCCATCAACCGCTTCAGCCTGCAGCCTTTGGATCTCGGAAAATCCCTCACAGAACCAGGAGGCGTTAAACTCAAAGTTTACACACATATCCCGATGGAATTCCCATCTTTTGACTACATCTCTAGAAATAGTGTGTCACGCCGCACATGTCATGGATTGAAGATAATGTTTCCTCCACGCGCTTAACCAATGCAAAACGACTATCAACCTTCCTGGTCGTGGCGATGTGCCCATACCTTTTCCATATCTTGGTATATAGCTCCGCATACTTCGCTGGCACACTGAATCCTCCAATCAACACGTGACCCTCAAAAGGAGCCTCAAATGGAGGATCGAAAACGACACTTTCAGCTGGATGTGCGCCTAGCAAAGATTCTTTGGGAGCAATCACGCCCGTCGTCACGACAGCATTTTCCGCCATTGGAGACACAACAACATCTTCATGATGATCAACCTCCATCTCCAGATTACCAGCGGGTATGGTTTCCATGACTGGAGACACTGTTACACCTTCATTGCCGTGGATCTCCATCTCAGAGTTATTTTCAGAAGCAACCTCTTCCTGTAAATATCACTAATTGAGCATTTATTTGGTATAAATAAATAATCCAAGAGAAAAAAGTGTGGAAAACTCACCGACTCATTTGTGGGCCCACTGGAAGAAGACTCGTTGTTATATTCAGAAGTAATCCTCTCGTCACCAGATCTCGAGCTTTCTTCCTCTTCGGATTCTTCTTCAAGAGATTCAGTCTCGTCGCCTCCTTTCTCAAGAGGCGACGTCTTTTGGCCGTGGGCAATTCTGGCAAAGACATTCGAGTTGCCGATAACCTGAGTCAAAAAGGAAAAAGAGTCAGCAGCGAAATAGTGGCGAATCAGCTTGTTTCCTAAGAGGATAGTTCTTGTGCGCAACACCTTTTCTGGCAGCATGATGATTTCACCTATGAGATCCACAACTGGTAAAGAAGGTGATGGCACAATGCTGGCACCAATGTGCTTCTTAAGCTGAGAGACATGGAATACTGGATGAATACGTGAATGACAAGGTAACTCCAGTTTGTACGCTACTTGGCCAACTTTCTGCAGAATTGGAAATGGTCCATAATACTTAGCTGAGAGCTTAAAATTGCGCCTTACTGAGACAGATGCTTGTATGTAAGGTTATAGTTTAAGGTACACCAGATCACCCACAGTGAAGGACCTCTCAACTCTGAAAGTATCATCATACAATTTCATCCTTTCTGGAGCTTTGTAGAGTGATTCCTTAAGTAAGTCCATCATTGCTTCTCTCTCCTTGAGATAAGTTTCTACAACAGCTACAGAAGTGGTGGTAGTAGAAGGAAATGCCATGTGAGGTGGAGCATAACCATAGAGTGCTTGAAAGGGAGACATTCTTAAGCCTCTATGGAAACTGTTATTGTACCACTACTCAGCAAGTGCAAGCCATTGAGTCCAGTGACTAGGCTTGTGACCAGTGATGCATCTCAAATATTTTTTTAAGCAAGCATTCACTCTCTCAGTTTGGCCATCTATTTGTGGGTGATAAGTTGTGCTTAAGTTCAAGCTAGTGCCCAAAGCTTTGAATAAATCTTGCCAAAAATTGCTTGTAAATACTTTGTCTCTGTCAGACACAATGGAAGAAGGTAATCCATGAAGTTTGAATACCTGATTAAGAAAGGCTTTGGCAACAGATGCAGCTGTATAAGGATGTTACAGTGCAATGAAGTGTGCATATTTGGCTAGTCTATCCAAGATGACCAAAATCACACTCTTTTTGTCACTGATGGGTAGCCCTTTAGTTGTGGGTGAAAACTGGTTCTGCTGATTTTGGTAATTTTGGGTGTGGATGAGAAACGAATCTAAACCCCAAACAATGCACCGCACGGGAGTACTTTAATTCGAGAGATCAATCTGTACAATCCTGGCCTAACCATGAAATGGCCGTTCCAGGCTTGCTTCGGTCACAAAGTGAAGGAGAAGGGTTGGTCTTAGGGAGGGAAGCGAAGAAGGTGTTGAGACCAGAATGGTTAATTATGAAGGTGTGGCTGTTTTATGACTTGTATCAGAAAGTGGAACTAGCTTGCAGAATGAAAAGCTATCAGTTCTTTGGTGATTTTTGGATATTGTGTTGTTCTCTGACCAAAACTTGTTGTCTGGTGGAAATAGGTGAAGCCTATTTATACAAGTCATATTGAAATGTACCCTGGTCTCGTAGGAAGTGGAAACGATTGAGTGGTGGAAGAATAGAGCAACGTGTAACCGTCAGACATTATGCTTCCATGATGAAGGAAGTGGATCCGTTTACACCCGTTACTTCTTGACGCCACTAATTGTCCCGCTTCATAATACTTTCTTATAACGGCCGTATTGCATGCCGCACGCTGTAAACCGCCAGACCAATACCCTGATGAGTATCCCCCAGTTTGTGACATGTTTGATGTCTCGAGTGTTTTCGTGGAAAACGTGTAGCAGGTTGCTATGTGTGGCAAGTCAAAGTCAAGAGTCTTGCGGCAGTAAAATAGCATGTGATGTTATTATGCATGTCTTGGCTGGTCGCCTAAAACTTGCCACAAGTCCGTCAGTTCGGTGGCGAACTTGGATGGCTGAGATTGCATCTCATGAGGAAGGGTAGCCGTTGATTATGGCTACCTTTTGTTGGCGCCTGGTAATGGCACAGTGGCGTTTTTGGTGTATGCCAGTGGCACTGCGGCATGACTGGTATAGCTCGTGCATGTCGGTGGCACGGTGGTATAAGTGGCGCCTGACGTAGCCATGGCCACGAGATTTAAGCGACTGGTCTCCTAAAACTTGCCACAAGTCTGTCAGTTCGGTGACGAATTTGGATGGATGATATTGCATCTCATGAGAAAGGATGGCCATTGATTATGGCCATATCTTATTGTATAGCAAAGTGGCGCTATTGGCATAGTGGCGTCTGGCGTATCCATGGCATAGCGACATGCTAGTGGTGTAATCGTGGCAGCTGTTTTAGCATATTGGTGTTAAACCCAAATGTGGCATGGCAACATTGGCCCTGTTGCCACAACAATCCCAATGCTTTGGGAAATATTACTTGGCCTGGTTGGCATAGAAACTTTGCCTGAATTAGGGTTTTGTATGCCAAAACCCTAATTAGTGCATGCGTCATGTGGCATGTGGCCGTGGCGCATCGACGTTTTGTGCAAATGGTGCCATAGCCATACCGAAAGAACCATAGCTAGGCCATCATGTGGAAACGGCTACATGAGTAAGGATTGTCGTGGGTGGCTATGATATGGCGCCATTCCTAGGGATTCCTGGGTCATGCACGGCTTGTGGCATGTTGTGGGGCCCTAAGTGGCATAATTTGTGCCACGACTGGAAATTAGGGTTTCGACCATGCAAGGTCGTGTCTCTGGTTAGGATAACCATATTGAAGTCTGTTATGGCTTTGGCCACGAACAGATGATGGGTTGGCACGTAAGTGCACTATTTATGGTATGTTGCCAGGTTCGTCATGCTTCTGTGGTAAAGTGGCACGTTTAGCATGCCAATTAGCGTATTGGAGCAAACTTGCCTCTTTTGATGCTGTGACAGGTTTAGGACGACCTGATTGGTAAATTAAAAGAGGGGCCGACCAAGCATGGGTGTGGCCACACTTCTAGTGTGCGTGTGGTAAGTTTAGAGCGACCTGATTGGTCGATGGGAAGGGGGTCGGCAAGAAACATGGGCCCGGCCTCATTCTAAATGTGTGTGGCGCATTTAGAGTGACCTGATTGGTCGATGGAAAGGGGCCGACAAGCAAGGGCGTGGCCACACTTCCAGCGCGCCGTGGCGGGTTTAAAGCGACCTGATTGGTCGATGGAAAGGGGGTCGGTTGAGTAGCATGGGTGTGGCCACTTGCAAGTGGCGCCGGCTGGCCTATGACATGGACACACCTCCCTTTGTTGCTGCTCCCATTCCGCGGCTCCTTGTTTTATGATTTTGGGTAGGATTTTGCACCTACTAATCCATGGCGGATTAATTACCTAGTTCGCCTAGGCTTAATTTCGACAGGCAAGGTCTAATATACCGCGCAACGCGCAAAACCCTAATTTTTGCAAATTAGTCAGGGTAATATCCGAATCTTGTGAATTATCACAAAATTGATAAAATTCTATGTGTTGACACAGAGTTCTTTAAGTTCATTGCCAAAGACCAGTATGCTTTCCGATTGAATACTTTATGCAAGGACCTTATCCTTGATACTTGGAAATTCGTGCTACTGCTTTCGTTTTCGAGTGAATACAAATTGTCATGCCATATCAACATTAAGGGTTCGGTTCATTGGGAACATTGCACAAAAGCATTCAAAGAAACTTATATTAATTGAATAATATAGGCGGTGCCGAAATTTTGAGAATATACGGGATTGTTCTTTGCACCATTCTCGTGGATATATGTTGCTCAATAAATGCTTATCAAGGACCTTATCCTTGATACTTGGAAATTCGTGCTACTCTGCTGTCATGGAGTGAATACAAATTGTCATGCCATATCAACATTAAGGGCGGGGAACATTGCACAAAAAGCATTCAAAGAAACTTATATTAATAGGCAGGGTGCCGAAATTTACATTTTGTTTAAAGTTTAAATTGATTTTCTCAGTGCTCAATAAAAGAGGTTGAACACTCATCACTTTTACATGGCTCTGTTTCTTTGCAGAGTGACGACACATTAAAAGTAGAGTTTTACAAATTTAGCCCTGAACTAAAAACCACCATCAACATTAAGTCCCCTGCTTAGCACGTAACAGGGGCATTGTTGCGGGGTAAGCATGAGATGGTGACATAAAAGGATAAAAAATCAAAAGGGCAAGACATGAGAAGATTACCAGGAAAATTTGATTGACCTTTGGCAAGAGGCATGAGCAGTCTGCAATCTTTGTCTTTGGCGCACTTCATCTTGGCCACGAGTCACTTCGGTGCCATGTATTGTTTGTGCAGCGAGCCTAAAATACAAAGATGAGTGTTGAGGTGGTGGAGCCGTCAACACTATAATGTATTGAGGCAGTATGCATGACAAAATAGTAATGAGTGTTGAGGAATTTGTACGTCTCAACAATAAAAGGAGAGAAGTGTTGAGGCAGTTTTCCTGGCAACACAGTGATGAGTGTTGAGAAATTTGAACGTCTCAACACTAAGAGGAAAAATGTGTTGAGGCAGTTTGCCTGGCAACACAGTAGTGAGTGTTGAGGAATTTGCACGTCTCAACACTAAGAGAAAAGGATGTGTTGATGCCCGGCAACACAGTGGTGAGTGTTGAGGAATTTGTACGTCTCAACACTAAGAGAAAGGATGTGTTGATGATCGGCAACACAGTGGTGAGTGTTGAGGAATTTGTACGTCTCAACACTAAGAGAAAAGGATGCGTTGATGCCCGACAACACAGTGGTGAGTGTTGCGGAATTTGCACGTCTCAACACTAAGAGAAAAGGATGTGTTGATGCCCGGCAACACAGTGGTGAGTGTTGCGGAATTTGAACATCTCAACACTAAGAGAAAAGGATGTGTTGATGCCCGACAACACAGTGGTGAGCGTTGAGGAATTTGTACGTCTCAACACTAAGAGAAAAGCATGTGTTGATGCCCGGCAACACAGTGGTGAGTGTTGAGGAATTTGTACGTCTCAACAATAAGAGAAAAGGATGTGTTGATGCTCGGCAACACAGTGGTGAGTGTTGTGGAATTTGTACGTCTCAACACTAAGAGAAAAGGATGTGTTGATGCCTGGCAACACAGTGGTGAGTGTTGAGGAATTTGCACGTCTCAACACGAAGAGAAAAGGATGTGTTGATGCCCGGCAACACAGTGGTGAGTGTTGAGAAATTTGTACGTCTCAACACTAAGAGAAAAGGATGTGTTGATGCCCGGAAACACAGTGGTGAGTGTTGAGGAATTTGTACGTCTCAACACTAAGAGAAAATGATGTGTTGATTCCCAGCAACACAGTGGTGAGTGTTGAGGAATTTTTACGTCTAAACACTAAGAGAAAAGGATATGTTGATGCCCGACAATACATTGGTGAGTGTTGAGGAATTTGCACGTCTCAACACTAAGAGGAGAACGTGTTGAGGCAGTATGCCTGACAAAACAATAGTGGTGTTGAGGAATTTGCACGTCTCAACATTAAGATATTTAAAATTTATTGAATATGCCTAATAGATAAAAACATTTAGTTTAAGGATAGTTACTTAGCTCTGTCTCCGCTAGGCATGTACTTCGCGCATGATTGGGCTTTGGGTATTTTAGGCTCCCCCGTGAGTGAGCAGCATCAGGTGTTAGTGATGACATCAGGATGATAATAGGTTGATAGATGGACAAAAGTCCCCAGGTCTTTGATGGGATGAAACAAAAGGTGTCCACAACTATGAACCTTGGCTGGCTGCGATCAGGTAGGAGTGTGGTGGCTACGGACACGAACCTTGGAAGGAAGGAGTGTGGTGGCTACGGGCACGAACCTTGGAAGGAATGAGTGTGGCGGCTACGATACGATCCTTGGCAGGAATAAATGGCGGCTACGGCACGATCCTTGGCAGGAAGGAGGCGTTGAAGTGGCTTCGGCTCCTGGAGAGGACGTTGAAGCTTATGGAGAAGAACGCTAAAGAGAAGTGGCTGCTGGAGCGAACATCGAGGCAGAGCGACTTCTGGAGAGAACGTTGAAGCGGCACCTTGAGAGAAACGTCGAAGCGGCTCCTGGAGAGAACTCCGGTGAGGGCGCCATTAACCTTTAACTTTGAAAAATGAGATGATATGATATGGCATATGGGAAGACGACACACAAATAGTGCTGGTCGGCAAGTCGTGTTTTTCTCCTCACGGGATAGAATACGCTTCTTCTGTTTGATTTTCCCTTGCAACTCTCAGAGTATCGACGGTTACAATGTTGAAGTCGGAGGCCGCGTCAATCAGCGTGCTGTCAAACTCGATATCCTTCAAGTGAACAGTGGTTAAGAGTCCCAAGTTCCATCTATCAATCGTGCTTTCCAGGGAGAGGTTGGAGTTTGGGAACGACTTCCCTGGCTGGAAACAATTGTTTTCCTGATACAGTGCGGTTGAGGGCTGCAAATATGTCTTGACGTTGCGCCTTGGAGAAATACAGAATCTCACATAAATTTTTCATCATAGACTGCCCGATTTTGTGGACGGAGTCCCCAGAACTCATGCAGCTCCTGACGGGAAGAGGGTCTCTGTGAACTCAGGAGGGTTATTGATTTTCTTTGCCTTGATTTTGGAGAAGTCATTCCCGATCTTCACGTGTGATGAAATTGGATTGTTGATTCCTTTCTACTGGGCGTTCAGGAGCAACGCGAGCCTCCCCATCTATAAAGGCGCGTCTAGTGAAGTGCTTGCACTTAGGATGTTAAAAGTATTCCTTGTCGGCTCCATCTCGGGGTTATCGTGACTCTTGTGGTAGCCGTTCCGTTAGTGTCTTGGAGAAAATAGGTATGCCTTTCTGAGTTGTATCCATGTCTGTCTGATCCTTACGAGAACCTTTTTATCTTTCCATCAAATCAATAGTGGTAAGAGAAGATTGGCTTCCTCTGGCTCCTCCAGTCTCTCGTCCCGGTGGTGGAGTGACGGCGGCTCTGGTGACAACTGGGGGTGTCACGCTTGAAGAAACATTGGGGGTGGCGGCAATGGCTGGCTCTCGAGTGATCGGAGGTGTGATGCATGAGGGAACGTTTCTTATCCGCTGGTGCTTGATCATGTCAAGGTGGTACATTGATGTCCTTTGGAAAGAACATTGATACCAAGGATGTTCTCAGCGCCGGTGGCATCAGGGTTTGTTGCTGACCTGTACCTGAGCTCTACCATCTTGAAATTGGGATTGAAAAAATGAAGTTGAAAGTTAAAAATTGATATTGCAACCGAGAGATTAATCTCCCATTGTGGTTTCCAATTGTTTGTGGGTGAAAACTGTTTCTGCTGATTTTGGTAATTTTGGGTGTGTGGATGAGAAATGAATCTAAACCCTAAACAATGCACTTTGCTGAGGAGTACTTTTGATTCGAGATCAATCTGCATACAATCTGGCCTAAACCAAGAAATGGCCATTCCAGGCTTGCTTCGGTCACAAAGTGAAGGAGAAGGGTTGGTCTTAGGGAGGGAAGCGAAGAAGGTGTTGAGACCAGAATGGTTAATTCTGAAGGTGTGGTTGTTTTATGACTTGTATCAGAAAGTGGAACTGGCTTGCAGAATGAAAAGCTATCAGTTCTTTGGTGATTTCTGGATACTATGTTGTTCTCTGACCAAAACTTGTTGTTTGGTGGAAATATGTGAAGCCTATTTATACAAGTCATATTGAAACGTACCCTGGTCTCTTAGGAAATGGAAACGATTGAGTGGTGGAACAATAGAGTAACGTGTAACCGTCATACATTATGCTTCCATGATGAATGAAGTGGATCCGTTTACACCGTTACTTCTTGCCGCCACTAATTGTCCCGCTTCATGACACTTTCTTATAACGGGCGTATTGTACGCCGCACGCTGTAAACCGCCAGACCAATACCCTGATGAGTATCCTCCAGTTTGTGACATGTTTGATGTCTCGAGTGTTTTCCTGGAAAAAGTGTAGCAGGTTGCTATGTGCGGCAAGTCAAAGTCAAGAGTCTTGCCGCAGGAAAATAGCATGTGATGCTATTAGGCATGTCTTGGCTGGTCGCCTAAAACTTGCCACAAGTCCGTCAGTTCGGTGGCAAACTTGGATGGCTAAGATTGCATCTCATGAGGAAGGGTAGCCGTTGATTATGGCTACCTTCTGTTGGCGCCTGGTAATGGCACAGTGGCATTTTTGGTGTATGCCAGTGGCATTGCGGCATGACTGGTATAGCTCGTGCATGCCGGTGGCACGGTGGTATAAGTGGCGCCTGGCGTAGCAATGGCCATGAGATTTAAGCGGCTGGTCGCCTAAAACTTGCCACAAGTCTGTCAGTTCGATGGCGAATTTGGATGGCTGAGATTGCATCTCATGAGAAAGGATGGCTGTAACACCCCGTGTTTTTAGCATGGCGCATGCTAAAAAAAGCGCCATTTGCTTGTGATGAAGCTTCATCCAAAGCTTCCTTTGCATAGTGAGATGTATTTGGCCCTGGGCCATATCTGGTGCCAAGTAAGGCACATCGCATATGCATATTGGCTAAGGCAAATATGGCATTGGTTGGAAGCTACATTGGCCAAGAGCCAATCTTGCATCAAATGATGCATTAGGTCAGTTGGGTGGATGGCCTTGAAAATGTACAGCCAACATGGCTGGACATCGAGTTGGATATGTACAGCCAACATGGCTGGACATCGAGTTTGCAGTGGACAGCCAACATGGCTGGAGATCGGGTTGGTAATGTACAGCCATCACGGCTGGACATTGGTGTGGCCTATGGGCCAAAGTCGGAAATACAGCCATCACGGCCCTTCATCGGGTTTGGCTCGGGAAATGTTCAACCATCCTGGCCGGACAGTGGAACTGGCATGTGAGCCAGAACTGAATGTACATCCATCTTGGCCGGTTGTTGATGGTGGATTTTCAACAAGGGTTAAAACCGTAAAATCATGATACTGCATGTTTCTGATACGGCTTCAGGCATGTGACGATTCATATTTTAAGAAGCATGATGAACATGTCTTTCGAAAAGCCTCCACTAGTTGAGCGTTCGATCCCTGGCATTTCATTGTGCACTCTATGTAGAATAATAGAATTGGGCGGTCCTCCTACATAATTGTTTGTTGAGAGGGCTTAACGCCTTCAGGATGTCGGTGACACTCATTGTTCCCTGACTACATGAGAGCAACTCCCCTCTACATAGAAGAACGATTGGGCGGTTGTCCGTAAGATTGAGAGAAACAAGGCCTTCAGGACAGTGACACTCACTGATCCTAACTATGTAGAGCTACCATGTATAGACTCGGGTGTTCTCCGTAGTGTCGGAGAGCACCCTCACGATTAGCCGTCTCCTGACTATGCACATAGATTAATTCTGTCGTGACATTCACCGCTGAATTCCCAGAATAATCTATTATTGCTCATATTCCATGGTCGAATCCACGGCCTGATCCCATGGAATGGCAATAACAATTGCTCTTATTCCATGGTCGAATCCACGACCTGATCCCATGGAATGGCAATAAAAATTGCTCCTATTCCATGGTCGAATCCACGGCCTGATCCCATGGAATGGCAACAACAATTGTTCCGATTCCATGATCGAATCTACGACCTGATCTCATGGAATGGCAATAACAATTTATATTATCTCATTACTCCGATTTCATGATCGAATTCACTGCTAATCTCATGGAATGGTAAAAGATAACTCTATTACTCCGATTCTATGGTCGAATCCACGATACCATGGAATGGTAATGCCTATTTTATTATTCCGAATTCATGGTCGAATCCACAGCTGATCCTATGAATTGATAATAAATAACTACTCATTTTTATTGTTCAATTCCATGAATTATTCTTCACTGAATTTCATGGATTAGCAATAAATACTCAACAACCGGGCATCTGGATCATCACTGATTAAGCCCCACAAAAATGGTGTAAGTGTACTCGACAATGATGCACGACTGAGCACGGGGATGCACAAACGAGCATCCAAAAATATGGACAGATGAAGAATCCTACGCAAAACAGGAGAAAACAACAAATATTAATAAAATAATAAGGAGCGCCCAGAGGCCGGGCCCACCGGCCGGCCGGCCGACCATGCCCTAGCCGTGGTCGGTCCCCATGCTTCTCTCATTATTTTGCCCTATTTTGTTATTTCATGAACTCATGAAAAAACTCCTTGATTTTAGCAACTTTCCTTGTTTTTACAGAATTCATGAATTCTCCATAACTTCACGGATTCATGAAAAATAATAATATTATAAGATAAGGAAAGGTGTGCGGGACCGGGAAACATGACCGGCCGGCCATGCCTTAGCCGTGGTCGGTCCCACACCTTACAATCCTTAGCCTATTATAATAATCATTCCCCAATTTCATGAAACTCCTTGGTTTCAACAAAATTCATGGATTCTCCATAACTTCATGGATTCATGAAATAATATTATAAAATAGGGAAAGGTGTGCGGGACCGGGCAACATAGACGGCCGGCCATGCCTTAGCCGTGGCCGGTCCCACACCTCACAATCCCTAGCTTTTTATAACTATTGTTCCCCAAACTCATGAAACTCCTCCGTTTCAACAAAAGACTCGTGGATTCTCCATAACATCACGGATTCATGAAAATAATATTATAAAATAGGGAAAGGAGTGCGGGACCGGGCAACATAGCCGGCCGGCCATGCCCTAGCCGTGGACGGTCCCACACCCTGCAATCCCTAGTCTTTTATAATTATTATTTTCCTCAAATTCTTGAAACTCCTTGGTTTGAGCAAAAATCATGATTTCTTGATAATTTCTCGAATATTGCTCAAATCATTAAAAATCAAAAACCAACGTGGTCACATGACCAGCTAGCCTCTCACGGCAATTTTGAATATTAAAATACTCTTATTTTAATATTTACAAAACATTGATTAATTGAGCATACATGCTCATTCCAACAAAAATCAAGAATTTCAGTGAAGATGAAACTCTTCTGAAAATTCACAATGTTGCTCGAATGCACATCAGAAAATACTAAAACTCTCAGTACGGAGACACGAACACCACGGCAACACGTGCATGCCTTAATGACCGACCAAAGTCATTCCTAGGGCTTGCACAAAGCCGGTCCCACACGTTTTCACACTTTTGACCTAATTTGCGCAATCGCTCATATTGGGCCCAAACTCTCTCCAACCAACCTGGGGATTGCTCGAACGGACAACATCCAGTCCCGTGACCACCAAGAGCCGGCCCCATGCTCTCTTGGTCGGTCTCCCATCTTTCATACTTAGGTTTTTGCCTAATGTTGAACCCAGCAGTAATTCAATAAATGATGAAACCGGCACTTAATCATCATTCTTTCACAAACTCTCCAACTGAGAACCCTGGTGTACGCTCACTCGAGCACTGGGCACCACATGGACGCTCATCATTCCATGTGGTCGGTCCCTCTATCACTCATGACCTATTTTCAACAATTCATCAATTGTTGAACAATTGCTCAAAAATTAGGGTTTCGAACAAACGCTTCACGGAATCATCATTCTGAGCAAGTTCAAACACCAAATGAATTTATGTTGATCCACGGGGATTAATTATACAATATTTGGTAATTTATCAATATTTTAATATTTTATTGGGTTACGTTACCAATAAATATTTCGTCGAATTGAGCGACATTTGCTCAGTTGCTCAAATACTGGTCCAGCTATCAATATTTAGTAATTTATCAGTATTTTGTCGAATTGAGAAATACTTGCTCAATTGCACGTCAAATTATTCATACTCAGTATTTGTCGGATTGAGCAATACTTGCTCAATTGCACGTCAAATTCTCAAATATTCAGTGATTCGTCGAATTGAGCAATACTTGCTCAGTTGCTCGAATATTGACCCAACTATCAATATTGGTAACTTATCAATATTTAAATCGAATCAAGCAATACTTGCTCGATTGTTCGAATAATCCACATATATTCAAGTAACTCATCAATATTCAACAACTCGTCGAATTTACAATATTTGCTCAGATGAGCAACATTAACATTCATGAATCGCTGAGCATTTGTCAAACATGCTCGATTCAACAAAACCTAGACTCATTGTCTAATAGTCAACAACTGACAAACTAAATACACGTCTGTCATGCAGACTCCACGATTCGTGAGACATCAATCACGTCAAATTGGGGGATAACAACTAGGGTTTTGGTCTGGCGGCCTACAGCACGTGGATTCATCCACGACGAGAAATGTGCGTAAGTTGTGTCAACGTTTGAAGGAGTTAGCAAAGTAGTGGGTGCACGATCCGTCAAGTCTCCACATGACGTGGAACTGACTTTACCACGATCTTCCATTTGCCCACTCTCCCACTTATGAAACGTCACACTTACAGGGATCAAGGTGTTCATAACTCTGACAATATAAATAAGTTTCTGAATCCATGATTAAGGACAACGTTTTTGGGGTCTACACAGAATTTCCCGAGTAACTATTCTCAAGAATTCATCAATCCATCGGAACTTATTCGAACTCAACAGTTCACCAATTATTGCAGAAACATTCAACACACCCACAATCCTTGATCATCACTGATCCCACACAATTCTCAGCCTTCCTCTTACAGATCAACCCATCTCCCTCTTTGCGACCGAATTGACTCTGGAACGGCCATTGACTTGGTTTAGGCCGGAGTCCTACAGATTGATCTCTCGAATCTAAGCACTCCCTTTGCAGTGCATCTGTGTGAGGTTGAGCAGTTTGCCCGGTTCGAGGAGTCTCAAAAAGACGCTCGACTCTTCACTTTCCTAAAAAACCAGCGAACCATTTTCCCCCATCCACACCGGTCATTCAGAAAGCCATGGCAACGACCATGAATAGTAAACGGGGAGCTCATGAAAGATTTTTGGTCCCCCAAATTGAGTTCTAAAAATGTCAAATTAACATATATAGGGAGGGGTAGTTGGTTGAAGGTGTATATGCGGACTATGTACCAAGTAAGCTTCATAGCTTGGCCGGAATGGTATGAATGATGCTCATGCCTCATTCTTAGTCGCGGAGCCTTACGAATGGAGCATATGATGCCGAGGCATCACTATGCCATTCCACGGACTCGATGATGCATCCTTGGATGTATTTGACGGAACGGCCTATACGGACTAGGCCATTACCACTGTTGCTTGGCCACGGCCTAGCAAACGATTTGTAATAAGTTGCTTGTCCCTTCGTGGATGAACTACGGCCTGTGCTTGATCCCTTTAGAGTGGGGAAGGGTACGTAGGCAGCCGCAATGAGTTGCAGCATTGCCGGTCCAGCACGTTGGCCCCTCATATCATCTAAGCTCAGTAGCTCGACGCAAGAGATGATTGTGGCCAGACTTGACGAGGCTTAGTTGCATGCCAGTAAGTGGATGCTCATACTTCCTATCAAGTTATAAAGAGTTGGTAAGCGAAGTAACGTAGGAAATGGCAAGGGCTTGGTGCGGCCTACGCCAATGTCCAAGGCTTATGCCTGGACAAGACACGACAATATGACGGTTGCTCAGCTAGCTAGGAAATTCAGTGATGAATTCCCTACGTAAAGGCAAAGCCAGAGATGCATGAAAAACGCATTGGCATTGGTCGTATATCCTTAAACCCTTTTGCAGGACAAGGGTAAGTTGGAACGGTGTGGAAGCTAAGTTAGCTGCGTCATGCTCCACGAGCATGCTTGCAAGGGCAAATGGACGTGCATTTGCCTAGCCCTAAGGCTCGGATCGTGGCTTCATCATGGCGCACCGGGGGAGTTACGGCCTGCGGGTCGTGACCGGTTGTCAGCCGACACAAATATAATTACACTTTCTTACTACTCAAAATATATAATGAAGCAAGGGCAAGAAAGGATCGATCCCACAGAGAGGTCTAGGTTGTCAAATTGTTTCGGTTCCCTATAAATAACACCGGTAGTTTTGTGATTGTTTTATACTAAAATAAAATAAAAACAAATAAAGAAATAAGCAAACAAATCAAATCAAGGATAAGAAAGTATTGGTCATGGATTTCGTTTTCATTCACAAACATGTTTTCAACACAATAACTAGAATTGATATTTTAATCTCAACTTTTATCAAAGGCCCTAGAATACCTTGATCGCAAGAATATCCCGCAAATCTCCTCATGTCATCAACAAACACATTAAAAGATGTGAATATGAATTTTACCTAAAGGAACAACCTAACGTGTAAAAGCACTAATCAAGTTTAATTCCCTAGATGCATTAGGTTCTATGAAATCAGGCCAATCAAAGCAATCGAACGTGGAAAGCGCACTAATCCGATTTAACAAAGGTTATGACTCACATATGATCATAAGAATATATCACTACAAACTATAATCATATTTATGCTACTTGCAATCCGGAATTATCACTTTTGCGTATAATAACCCTAATCTAGCAATAAAGATGAAAACAAACTCAATCGATTCGCGACTCGACTAACAAGCATTCAAATCATGTAACAATATTGATGGTGAATCATAAACGATAATATGAGAGAAAACTAATTTATTGCACAAAAAATCATGTTTGGAAATTCAACTTATTCCATAACCAATAATAAAACTAGGTACTCATATTCATGGAGTTCATCACAAGAAGAAAGAGAAGAGACTTCATGGTTCTAAACCCTAGAACAAAAGTAGAGACCAAAAAAAGAAAAAGAAAAAGATAATAAAAGATCTCTAAGATATATCCAAAGTTGTAGAAACTTTCTCCTTTATAGCTCTTCTTGTTCCAAAATTAGGTCAAGCCCCAATGGTCCAAAAGATAGAAGTCCACCAAGCCCATGTGTGAGAAAACCCATGTAGAAAATTATGTCCAAAAACGTCGCCGGAAAACTGGGATTACGGCCGGAAATCGGCCGGAAGGGTCGCCGGAAAACATCTCAGGTGACCGGCAAAGTCCGCCCGGTCACCGGTCAACGGGTCAAAACGGTCGAGTCAACTCGGGTGAGTCACTGAGTCAAAACGGGTCCAGTCAGATTTGAGTTAGTTCAGCTATTCAGACGAGTCAGTCTGGCTCAGCCTGATTCACTTTGGGCTAGCCATTTGCACTGGCCTGACTTTGCTGCTGCACCATCCTTGTGCCTATCCAGCCATTATGGCCCTGCCAGTTCTGTTCCTTGCTTGAAAGTGCACAGTTCCACCAGCAAAAACTCCACACTGTCATGACCAGCACCAACTCCCATTGCAACTTTCGGATTCATCTCTGCCGACTAACAACATCGACTCAGTCTTCTCGTGCACCACCATCAAATTCAGTTAAAACCCGTAAGCACATAAGCTACACACCACCAATCTTAGCCTATAACTCCAGCCTTGCAATACATTCTCGCTGGCAAACTCTCTTCCATTTCAGGTTCAAGCTTCATCCATTCCTTGATCTTCACAGCCTTGCCAACACATCCCTTCGCAACGCACTCATCACAGCTCCTCTTTCAGGTCCATCACCATCTTCACTTCAACCAACAGCATCACCACCTCAGTTCATTGCAGGTGCAAGGCTGAGCATAACCTCGCTTCAACCATCTGCACAACACCAACTTCAGTTGTGAGCCAGCTCTCAGCTCCATTGCTCATCCAGACCCAGATTACATCTCGGCAATTTCAAGTCCTCCCTGTACTGCAAAACTACTTCAGCTGCACTCCATATCCTTGAGCTTGTACTTGGCACATCCAAAACCACCTGCGTCACCCACTCTACTCCTTGGTTCTCAACTGCACTCGGCACAATTCTTCCCTATAATGCAATCTTCTCAACTCCTACACTTCCCAGCTCAGTCTCCATCTGCTCAGTCACTGCAATGCAGCTTCCCTGCTCACAGCTCTTGACCTCAAATCAGCCAAGTGAACCCATACACTCATGACAAGCAACACAGTCATATATCTTCTTCTTGACTGCAACAGAAAGTGCACTTCACACACACAACTCCAGTCCCAAACCTAACCGACATCATTCATCAATTGCATCTTCCAAGAACCTCAGTTCTTCTTCCTTTCCATTCATGTCTTCATTGCAGAACAATTTCAAACCCATTTCCATTCTCAACAGAAATTCCATCTCAGCAAAACCAAATCACCAACTTAAGCAACCATTCTCCTCATACCCTTACTGTCAATTTCTCATTCTTCCTATACGACCCACAGATTCATGGCTGCTAATGGCAAGCCTGGAACATCCAACTGTTGGCAACAAAACTTGAAAATTGATGATGGCTATGCACTATTTATATTTTGAAGAACACCAATCAACTCCTTCCCTTTCTGTTTCTTCCATTGCAACAGCACCGGATTCACAGATTAGAACCAATTTCTTCTCATAACTCAGATTCAAACCCTAACCAACAAATTTCACCTCAATTTCTTAATTCCCTGCTTCTGGAAGTAAATTCATCAAAACCCCATCTCTGCCATCATTTTAGAAACCCTTATTTCCATCTCTGGGTTATTAAACACCAACAGAACCGAATCCTCCTTCTCTCTACAACAGACTTAATGGTTCTTCTCATTCTGATTTTCATCCATCAACATTGTCAATAATTTCATCTACATCTAATGAACCCTGAAACCACAGATTCGACTCCAAATCAACTCAGAATGGATCAACAACTTCCAAGTGCTTCATTTTATAGCTTTAATTTCCTTCCCCATCGTCTTGAATCGATAACAGTGAACAACATCATCATCTCGAGTCTCAATTTCATGAATCTGCCGAAACCCCTTCAATCTCTTCTCGATTTGCTCTCGAAATCGTTCTCTCTTTAACAGCAGCCGTTCTCATCTCTGAATGAGATGGATTTCATAAAGACAAAAGAAATTGAGAAGATAAACAATTTCTCGTTTTCAGGTCTAGGTAATGAGAATAAATGTTAGAAGCACCCAGTAAATCAATATGGGCCACCTCAGCAAGCTAGCTCATCTGGCTACCCCTTCTCCTTAAATAGACTCCGCATATCCTTCATTCGTGAAATGATGTTTCCAATCCTTTCGCTCCACATGAGTAGTTTCTCCTTCTTTTGATCCAAATGACTCCAAAGTACCTAATAAACTCAAAAGCAAATATAAGATACATAATTCACAAGAAAACTCGCAAAGAAAGCATAAATACTAGATATAAAATTAGGTGTTTTACGACACCTATCAGATTCCCCC
The DNA here is from genome assembly GCA_023531295.1 of Papaver armeniacum. Classification (NCBI taxonomy): domain Eukaryota; kingdom Viridiplantae; phylum Streptophyta; class Magnoliopsida; order Ranunculales; family Papaveraceae; genus Papaver; species Papaver armeniacum. The sequence goes on from JAJJWW010017753.1 coordinate 179,592, forward strand.
ACACTTAGACTTTGCTAGTCCTCGAGCAAATCAAACAAAACAATTCAAAAAGATACATACAACTCCGTGTCGTCGAGGCTACGGTCACTTTTAGCATAAATAACAAGCCTTTAAACCCCTAGGTGTCCCTAGTGGACGAGTTATAGTCTCGTGAGGGTTTACTAGAGATATACCCACAAAACCTACTTTTTCCAACTTACTAGTTCTCCGAAATGATAGCATCCAACGCGCTAAGAAGACATAGAAATTCTGCACACTAGTCATAAGAAGTTAGACACATAAATGAACACAATCTCATTCTTAAAAGTTGAGAGAGAGATAACCATCCCTTCTCGACATAAATTCGGGTTCGGAGTGATCAAAAGTCTCGACTCTGCCTCACAAGAAAAGGGTTTTATGATGTTGCTCTCAATAATAATCAACTCTTTATGGGTCACACATGTGTCCAGGTAGGAATGAAGAGAGGATCCTGCGACACGTTGAATGGTAGGAAGGTGAAAACCCTCCGAAGTATTTTGAAAACCCACATCTTTTATATATTTTTGAAAACCCATTTTTCTGACGATCTCTACGAAAGGAAATCAACCACTTAACGAAGGTGGGAATATGCTTACTTACCTCGTATCCGTTCGGCGTGCAGCTAGCACCACTCTCACAGCATCCATAGAAACGTCTTCGGTCTTCAATCGGTGTCTTCATCTTCGTCTTCGGTCTTCAACTTTTGATGCTAACTCTTGAAATTCGTAGTTACTCGACAATGTAATTTTTTTCCTCTAATTCCTTATTGCTTGAAACTTCATTATAGATATTCCTTCTTTCCATTGGCTTTATTGAAAGAATAAAACTAAAAACAAATTATACAAACCCAAAATATGATACAATGAATTTTTCTTGTCTCTTTTTTTTTTCATCATTTTTTTCTTTTTTTTCATCATTTTTTTCTCTTTTTTTTTTCTTTTTTTTTATATATATATATATATATTTATATTTTTAATTTTATTTTATTTTTTATTTTTTTTTAATTTCTTAATTTTATTTTTTTTATTTTTTTATTTTTGAGAGAGAAGAGAAAAATAAATACAAAATAAAATAAAATACAAAGGCCATGGCGTAAGTACTTTACCACTTGATTCTTCACAACTTGTATGTCTTGATATCATAAACTTCTCGAATTCTCATCCTTAATAATTTCCGCTCTTGTACTATAGTCTCCAACTTATAAAAATTCTGCTCCTTGTTTTGTTGCTTTACTCAAATCTGAAATCTGCCCATTTTTGTACTGTTGCTTGTAAACCTCGAACGTTTTCAACTTTCCTTGATGCTCCTCTTGTTGATGATGATGGTGTTTCTATGGACCCGTTGGTGTAGAGAGAGATAAGGTGGATGGTGCTAACTGCGAACAAGATTACAAGTGGTATGTAAGTTAGCAATTCGATGTCACCAACATGGTTGATAAAAATAACACTCAAGAGATCAAAATAGTGCTTATATGGTGGGAGATTGGACAACTCACCATTCTGCCCGGAATTTACGTACGGTGACACACACTCTAAAAGCACATATTTAGACAGGTACAAAGAATTGAAGGTCGGTGCCTCACATTATGTAACATGGGTAGTCTCCACTATAGGGGACCACTACTCTAATACCGAATTCAGTCGCACCTTATTTGCCACGGCATGGTTAAATCCAACTTTAACTCTCATACAATTAAGAAACCCGATCATGTTCTCTGTCATCTCTAAGTTCAGTCACTATTATGAGATTCTCGATGTAATCTTAGCGACATGTATACTATGTGACTCTAAACTAACCACAAGTTGGAGTTTTTTATTCAAATATATACAAAAAAATTGAAAATTTTGACTCAAAAAGGCTAAAAACTCTATATGCGAAAGACTTCCCCACACTTAAACTTCACATTGTCCTCAATGTAAAATCGAAAATTTGAATTCTCGACGTAACAGCAGATAAAACGCAAAAACTGTACAAATTGGTAAGGAATTTGGAAAACTCCATTTCACAAAAGTTGTTCATCTACGTGTTTTCTACAAAGTATCAAAAGGGCACAGTGTTTCGATAAACGGTCTGACAGTTATGGTCTCTGGACTGAACTACGTGCAGTCTGAATTTTTCGACGAAAATGTATTCGTCCTAATTCTCTTCTAAGATAGATTCCGGACGCAATGAAATTAAACATGGGGATGCAAATATGATATGAAAACAATAAAAACAAAAAATAAAAGGGACTAAAATACAAAACCTATGGGTTGCCTCCCATTTAGCGCTTGGTTTAAAGTCGTCAGCCCGACTCTTTTGTTATCGTCCATATACCAACAATCTGAAAAGTTGAGGATCCTTCCATAGAACCTGTTTTGCAAACACTAGCTTCACACAAATATTAGTAATATAAAACATAAATGAAGCTATGAACCGATAAAAGCTTCCCCCACACTTATTCTTGTCCACACTTGGAAGCGTATAAAGAATATAGGAGTCGGGTACTTCCACGGTTTCTTGTTCCAAAACCTGCATAGTATGAGAATCAAGTATCTCTAATGGAGGAAATCGAGAAACAAAGTCATTCAACAATATTCTCGAAGCACATACATTCAAACCAATAAGAGGTAAAGGAGAAGAAATAATAGGCAACGGGTTAGACAAACCTTGCACAATCTCTTGTATCATGGAATCCTCTTCATCCTTGAAAAACTCAAGTGAATTACTCACCTCTTGTATATCATGGTCCTCTATCAAACCTTGCAACCATTCTTCGTCCGTTTCCGCCTTAACCAAAGTTTCGACATTAACATCATCATTACAATCATATGCAAGCTCAATTGGGTCTTCCACAATAGTGGTCATACCGGTCACATTCTCAACATACTCCTCCTTGTTGTAAGGCACATACTCCTTTGCGGATGCAATATTGTCCATAAGGAACTTTTTTTAGACCACTCATTGCATTTTCCTCAAGCTCTACCTTTTGAATAGGTTCTTGATCGTTATAAAGATCAATGCTCGAGTAATCTACACTAGTGTCATCATATTCCTTTTCAACTTCACCTTGATCGCAAAAAGACTCCATTGTACACTCCTCGGGGATGTCACCATAAATTGGTTCAAACGATGTATTTTCATAATAATCATCATCACTATCATAGTCAACATAAGATTGGTCCTCGCTGAATTTAGTGTTGCTAATCTCGAACTCATCCTTTTGAATAGGTGAATGATCATTATTACGATCAAGAGTTGAGTTAACTACACAAATATCAACGAAAGTCCCCAAAGGTTCGCCTTTTTCAACATAATTATTCATTTCCTCTATGTATTCATCAATGCCCCTTTCTTACGTCGGAAACATGATAAGTGCATATTTCACATATATTTAGTGTCAATTCCATACTAGTATTTGTTTGTTTTCTTGCAAATTATTGTATATTACGCTTGTTTTCTCTTATTTGTGTTTTGTTAGATAAATCATCCAAAAGAAGTGAATATGCACTTAATTGTGCAAGGAAAGAAGCTAGCTATAAGTGGAGAAAGGCCAAAGACCAGTTGGAACTCGTTCGAATACAATATTTCTACTTTTCATTGTGTAGAGGACGAGAAGATGAAGACAATGGCGAAAGAACGGAGTCATTCTGAGTTCGTATGAAGAAGTTATGAGCAAAACAAGAACTTGGAAGACTAAGGGCTAAATGGTCATTTCAAAGGGAAGTGTTATTGGCATCCCACCGATCGTTAAGGGACACCTTCTGTTAAGGGGTAGTCAAGTTCAAGGGAAGTGCTAAAGGGAGTCCATCTTTTACAAAGGAGGAGCCAAAATTCAAAATTGTTTAAAGGCACCCGCCTTCATTACTCGGGGCACTTCATCTTCTTGTTCTTAAACGAGAACACAAGAATGGCAGACGGAACTCGATGATCATGATGATCACGATGATGATGGATCTTGATTAACGTTATACTCGAAATTTAAATACATCATTAGGTTGGGAGAATGATATAAATCTTGGGTAGGAGTCCGATTTCAAATCGAGGGCTCGGCGGTGTTCGAGGGGAGATGATGATGTTGATGATCGTGATGATCAAGATGTGATGATTTTGGGGAATTCGAATTCGAATGAACCAATGGGAGTTGGAGATATTAGAAGAGATGGGTTGTGCTTGGGATTGTGTTTAACGATGATAATGATGGTGTTTCGATGATTATCAAGAATCGTGATCGAGAATGAGATGATGATCATCTCGAGTTTTGTCGCCATTAACGGACGAGTGATGGAGTTCGAGCTACAAAACAGAGAAGTGAAATGAGTTGGTATTGAAAACGAGCACGGAAAGATGGTGTTGAGTGCTACTCAAATAAGCTTCATGAAGAACGCTGCCATTAATGAATGCTTTGGATGATCAAGGAAGGAATGGTAGCTCGTTACCATTGGTTGATGATCACGACGGTGCGACTGGAGAGAATGACGATGAAGCTTGTGTGGTGCTGGCATTTGAACGATGATGATCATATCACGATGTTTTGAGCTAGGATGGATGGAAAGATCACGTGGAGTTGATCTGTTACTTCCATTTGGAAGTCCAAAAGTCGTACAACTCGGAAAGAGGGGACAGCGAGTACGTGGTGGACGGTTTGTTGTACGTATCAGAAAAGAAAAACACGCTTCTGCAGAGTGTTAACATGTAGTAATGATTGTGTGTGTTGCGGATCATTGAAGTTGGATAGGTGGACGGTGCAGATGAAGATACAAGGTTCCTCATAGGATCGAACGAATCCGAAGCCGCGTGCACTCTAATAGAATATACTGCGCTGCACCCAATTATTAGTGGGATAAACTCCACCGACTTTGAATCTCTATCTTGTGCGACTTTTGTGGATCGGCTAGGGTATTTGATGCCTATAAATAGCTACCTAAACCAAAAGAAAAATATCTTCTTCTTTTATTATTCTTTTCTCTAGCTAGAAGACAGAACGAGAGAGAGAAATAAAGTTTTGCTCCCCGGCTTTTCTTGTGAGTTTTTATATTTAATTCTATTTTTGTTCTTCTCTTTTATTTATTTGTAGAATTCTTTTTAGCTATGAGTAGCTAAACTTCTTTTAGATTAGGGATGATTTCAAAGTCCTGAACAATGAAGCTTTAATTTCTTAAACCAAGTTTATTTCAAGTTTTATTTATTTGTTGATTATCTTTATTATTTTTAATGTTTAAGAATATTGAGGGGTTATTTAAAGTGATCAATTAAATTAACCAATCAATAATTCTTCTACTAGTATTGGAGTTGGTGATACGTGTAATTGTCACTCAATTCTTTACACAAGTAGTAAATCGCAAGAGCCGATAGAGGGATTTTGTTAAGCAATTGTGTATAAAGATAACACTAGTAAGCGGTGCCGAGCCTATGCGTCGATGCTAGGATCAACCTGATTCACAGAGTGTAAAGCATTCGTTAATCTACACCTTGAGAGCTTATTCTTGGTGGGTTATTTGGATAGAAACTGGTAGTCGAGCGCTTCTGTATCCAGTGACAACTAGAATCCGGGGGATAGCAGAGCTTATTGCTATTCCACGGTTGGTAACAATATAAATTCAACAATAGATAAACTTGTATTCAATTAAGTTTCGGTTCAGTGACGGCGAAGGATTCCCTAGTCTTCTTTCTTCTTATAATTTACAACAAATCTTTTATATTTTCTTTTGTCAATTACTTTGATTTAAAATCTAAAAACCCCATTTTGGTTACTTTTTAAACAACTAAAAACTCCCTGCTCTTCGTGGGAACGAACTCCTTGCCATTATATTACCGATTAATAGTGTGGAAAGAAGTAATTAATTTTTGTGTAAACGACGCGCATCAAATTTTTGGCGCCGCCGTGCGGGGAGCGATCGGTAGCTTTTAGTTGTTTTATTTTATTTTAGTATTTTTATTTATTTTGCTTTTTAGATTTTTTTTTATTTTTATTATTTTATTTTAAGTTAAAAAAAAAAAAAAAAAAAATCATTTATTCTTAGATTTTACTCTAGTTTTTTTTTTTTTGTTTTTTGGTACTTAATAATCTCGCACCGAAAGATTGGGATTATCCGAGGTGCGGAATTCAAACTCGCAAAGGAACGGTACTTCAAGCACGTCGGCGATTACAACTAGAACCTTCTACGTAAGAGATGGTTAATACGAGGACGACGAGATAGATCCACCACCTCCACCACCTCCACCTCCACCTCCGAGAGGAAGACGTTGAGAGATCTAACATCACCATGTTTGGAATCTCAACCAATGTGTATTACTCTAAATGACACAGTGGAACTTAAGTCAAGCCTTCTTCATTGGGTTCCAAAGTTCAAGGGACTACAGGTGAAGATCCTAATCGACACCGCAGCAGTTCAAAATACGTTAGAAGTATGAAAAAGAGCGATGATGATGATGATACGACTTTTCTACAAGCTTTTCCGTTTTCATTAACGGACCAAGCGAGACTCATGGTTCTATTATCTCCCCGTAGGAAGTATTACCACATGGAATAGGAATGAAAAAGCTATTTTTGGAGAAGTATTTTCCCGCTTCTAAAGTCGCATCTATTCGCAAGGAGATTAGTGGCATTGTGCAAATTTCTCGGAGAATCTTTGTATGACTATTGGGAGAGGTACAAGAAATTGTTGGCGAGTTGCCCACATCATCAAATACCACCACAACTTATCATTACACACTTCTATGAGGGGTTACTACCGCATGAGAGACACTTGATTGATGCGGCTAGCGGTGGTGCACTGGCTAATAAAGCGTCGAGGAGGCTACTAGTTTGATTGAGAGCATGGCTGCAAATACGCAAGCAATTTTATACTAGAGATTCATCGGTGGTTAGAAGAGTTAGTGAGATGGGAGATTCTTCACACATAGAGCAACGAATGAGTAATATGGAAAAAAATGGTACAACGTATAACATCTGCAGTTGTTCCTTCATATGAAGAGGATGCCGAGGTAAATGCTATATTTCCTAATCAGAGGCCAAGATATGATCCCTACTCTAATACTTATAATCCCTGGTTGGAAAGATCACCCAAATTTCGATTATGCGAACAAGCAAGCAGCTCCTAATCCATATGCAAGGCAAGGTGGTTTTCAACAACAATTCCAACCACAACAAGGTGATTTTCAACAAGGAAAAACCTCCATGCAAGAATCTAAGATTGACAAGATGTTATCTCCATGTTTAAACAAAGTCAACAAAAAATGATCAAAATCGATTTGAAACCGATAATGCTATTAGGGATTTACAAACTCGAGATGGGGCAAATGGCGACACAGATATGAATCAAGTGAAAGCACAAGCCTCGACAAAGTTGCCATCACAACCTTTTGTGAATCCAAGAGAGCATGTCAATGCCGTAACTCTAAGAAGTGGGAGACAAACTGAAGAACCACAACAACAACAACAACAACATGTGGTTAATAACGACATTGAGAAGGAAGCAGAAGCGGAAACCGTACCAAAGGAAAAGCCAACCTCAACCGGCCAACCTAAGGACACGGTTCCCACCTTTACCACACCACCTCCTTTCCCTAGTCGTTTTGCCAAGTCAAAGAAGCAAGCTCAAGACAAGGAGATCATGGATATTTTCAAGCAAGATACAAATCAACATTCCATTTATTGAGGCCATCGAACCGTACCCGGGTATGCCAAGGTTTTGAAGGATTTATGCACAAGGAAGGATAGGTTGATTGCTAATCAAATTACTCGAGGTGGGCGAAAGTGCTACACAACTATGTTTCAAGAAGATGCTGCTAAGTGTGAAGATCCCGGGGTTTCACAAAGTGCCAATTACTATTGGTAACCGACGATTTGAGCGTGCTTTACTTGATCTGGGAGCTTCCATAAGTGTTATGTCAACCGATGTTTATGATTCTTTGAATCTTGGACCTTTAAAAGAGGCAAATATTACTATTCAATTGGCAAACAAGTCCAATATATATCCTAAGGGAGTCGTGGAGGACGTGTTAGTTCAAGTGAATCGGTTAATTTTTAGGTTGATTTCTACATTGTGGATATGCAAAATGGAGAAAATTGTTCATCTACTTCGTTACTTCTTGGGAGACCGTTTATGAAAACAAAGAAAGACGAAGATTGATGTGGACAATGGTACACTCACTATGGAATTTGATAAGGAGATCATTCGCTTCAACATATTTGAGGCCATGCGTTATCCTAGTGATGTGCACTCCGCTTTCTCTATTGATGTTATTGGTTCGTTTAGCACAACAAATGTTTGATTTGAGCAATGAAGACGAACTTGGAGTAGTGTTGCGAAATAGCATTGATTTGGACGTTCATGGGCAGCCGAATGTGGATGTCGAACTAGTCAAAGAGATAGTGGAGATGTGTGGTGCTTTAACAACATTACAAGAAGCTCGAACGGGTAATATCTCTTATATTTCTTTACCTGTAACCAATGAGGTTCCCCTACCTTCTATTGTGCAGGCACCTAAATTAGAATTGAAGCCTCTCCCCGATCACCTAAAGTATGCTTATTTGGGTGATAAAGAGGAGCTTCCGGTGATCGTTGCAAATAACCTAACTGCCATACAAGAAGAACGTCTACTTCGGGTTCTGAAGGAGCACAAAACAACCATTGGTTGGACAATTGCTGACATTAAAGGCATTAGTCCATCAATGTGCATGCATAGAATCCTTATGGAAGATGATAGCAAGCCGGTACGTGATGCTCGGCGTAGGCTTAACCCCCCAATGATGGAGGTCGTGAAGAAAGAGATCCTCAAATTACTAAGTGTGGGGGTGATTTACCCAATTTCTGACAGAAGAAGTGGGTTAGTCCGGTGCAAGTGGTGCCTAAGAAATCGGGTGTCACTGTTGTTAGAAACCAAGATGATGAACTTGTTCCTACACGAGTTCAAACTGGATGGCGAGTGTGCATAGACTACAAAAAGCTCAATTCGGCTACCCGCAAGGATCACTTTCCTTTGCCTTTCATTGATCGAGATGTTAGAGAGGTCATGACATTCACATTATTGCTTTTTGGATGGTTATTCGGGATACAATCAAATTGTTATTGCACTGGGAGGATCAAGAGAAGACTACCTTTACTTGCCCTTTCGGTACATTTGCATATAGAAGAATGCCATTTGGTCTTTGCAATGCTTTGCCACTTTTCAGAGATGTATGGTCAGTATATTTTCTGACTACGTGGAAAACATCATTGAGGTATTTATGGATGATTTCAGTGTTTATGGTGATTCATTTGATATTTGTTTAAAGAATCTTGAACTTGTTCTTAAAAGATGCATAGACACTAATCTTGTTTTAAACCTGGGAGAAATGCCACTTTATGGTAAACCATGGTATAGTGCTTGGTCACATCGTGTCCTCTCAAGGGCTCGAGGTGGACAAAGCAAAGATAGACTTGATTAGAAACTTACAATACCCCACTTCGGTGAGGGAGATTCGCTCGTTTCTTGGTCATGCAGGTTTTTATAGGCGGTTTATCAAAGATTTCTCCAAAATCTCAATGCCGATGTGCAAATTGTTGCAAAAAGAGGTTGCCTTTAACTTCGATCAGGAGTGCAAGGATGCCTTTGATAAATTGAAGGAGATGTTGACTACTACACCAATTATTAAGTCACCTGACTGGAGTTTGCCGTTCGAGTTAATGTGTGATGCAAGTGATTATGCAGTCGGAGTCGTTCGGGTCGAAAGTAGACAAGAGGTCGCATGTGATTTATTATGCATCAAGGACCCTTAATGAGGCTCAAATCAATTATTCAACCACTGAGAAAGAGTTGCTGGCTATAGTATTTGCACTAGAAAAATTTAGATCATATTTAGTGGGTACAAAAGTGATTGTATATTCTGATCATGCAAAGACTTCGGTACCTATTGAAAAAGAAGGAGGCCAAGCCAAGACTCATAAGATGGATTCTTTTGCTGCAAGAATTCAAAGTATTGAAATCAGAGATAAGAAAGGTATCGAGAATACTTTGTTGCAGATCATCTTAGTAGACTTGTTGTATCCGAAGAAGAACTTCCCTTACAAGATCGTTTTCCGGACGAACAACTTTTCTCAATTGAAGAATCAACACCTTGGTATGTTGATATAGTAAACTATTTGGTTACAAGGCAAGTACCTAGTACGATGTCTAATTTTCAAAAGTTAAAGCTTAAGAAAATAGCCAAACAAGATGTGTGGGATGAGCCCTACTTGTGGAAATATGGTGTTGATCAGATTATCGCAGTGCGTACCTAACTCGAATTTCAATCAATTCTATCTTTTTGTCATTCTTATGCATGCGGTGGTCACTTTGGTTCTAAACGTACCGCTCTCAAAGTTCTTGAGAGTGGCTTTTATTGGCCTACCCTATTCGAGGATGCATATGCTTTTTGCAAATCTTGTGATAGATGTCAACGAACGGGCAATCTAGGTGCTCGAAATCAAATGCCACTCACACCGATTCTTCATGTAGAGATTTTCGATGTGTGGGGTATTGATTTTATGGGCCCTTTTGTTAATTCGAATGGAAAATATTATATACTTCTTGCTGTGGATTATGTTTCTAAATGGGTGGAAGCTAAAGCCACCCCTACTAATGATTCTCAAGTTGTTTGTGAGTTTGTGAAGGAATATATATTCTCTAGACATGGTACACCAAGAGTGGTTATCAGTGATGGAGGTTCGCATTTCAAGAAATCCTTTCATGCTCTCCTAAAGAAGTACAACATTACACACAAGGTTGGCACGCCGTATCACCCACAAACTAGTGGGCAAGCTGAAATTTCAAATCGTGAGATTAAGTCCATTCTGGAGAAAACTGTCAATACTACAAGAAAAGATTGGAGCTTCAGGCTTAATGATGCACTTTGGGCTTATAGAACGGCGTATAAAACACCAATTGGTATGTCTCCATATCGGTTGGTTTATGGAAAAGCTTGTCATCTCCCAGTTGAACTTGAGCATAAGGCTTTTTGGGCGGTAAAGATGTATAACATGGAGTATGATGAAGATGGGAAACAAAGGAAGCTACAAATAAATGAGCTGGAGGAAATACGTAATGATGCTTATGAGAGCTCTCGTATATACAAGGAAAAGACGAAGTTATTCCACGACAAAATGATTTCTCGAAAAAGTTTTGTTGTGGGACAAAAAGTTCTTTTATTTAATTCTCGTCTTAAGTTATTTCCTGGCAAGCTAAGGTCCCGATGGGTGGGACCATTTGTTGTTACTAATGTTTTTCCTCATGGTGCAGTTGAAATAACTAGTCCTAAAACTGGGAAAGTTTTCAAGATCAACGGCCATAGACTGAAGCCATACTACGAGAACTTCACTACAGTGGATGTTGATGAGATTGAGCTTCGTGATTTACTTCCTCTGGAGAAGTAATTTGGAGAATGCCAAGTCGGGCTGAGGACGTAAAACTAAGCGCTAAATGGGAGGCAACCCATCGGTTTTGTATCTCTATCTTTTGTTTTTAGTTTTCTTAGCTTTTCATATCATATTTTGATTTCCCACCTTGACTTTACTTAGGATTTTAGTCAATTACATTGAGGACAATGTAAAGTTTAAGTGTGGGGAGTGTTTGGATATTTTGCATATAGAGTTTTTAGCTTTTTTTTTTGAGTCAAATTTTTGCATAAAAAAAACCTCCAACTTGTAGAGATTTTAGAGTCACTAGCATACTTCTAGGTATGTTTACATAGAGATTCTGACCGACATAACTGAACTTGGAAGTGTTAGGGAACTACGTTGGATTTCTTACTTGTTAGAGTGTTAAATAATGGATTTAATCATGCCGGTGATGCAAATTAGGAGCAGAGAGAAATGCATTATTAGAGTTGCTGATCAATCATTAGTGGAGACTACCTATTTTCAAATCAACAGAGGCACCAGACCAAAATTTCTTTGTAGCTGACTAAAGAGCTTTCTTTTGAGTGTGTGTCACCGTACGTTAATTCCGGGTAGAATGGTGAGCTACCCAACCTCCCACCAATAGAAGCACTACTCTTTGATCTCTTGAGTGCTAATTTTGTCAATCATAAGGGTGACGTCTATAGATGAACACCACCTTCTTGTAGTTTGATTTGCAGTAGCACCATTCTCTCTCTCGCCGCCAACAGATCCATAGAAACACCAGCATCATCAACAAGTGGAGCGACATCAAAATCTACAAGGAAAGTTGAAGACGTTTAAGGTTTACAAGCAACAATTCAAGGAAGAGCAAAATTTCATATCCAAGTAAAGCAACATACAATGAGCAGATTTTTAAATACATGTTGAAGACTTACAAATAAGGAGCGTAAATTATATCCAAGTATGAAGACTTATTTACAAGAGCAAAGAAAATCAAAAGATGAGAATTATTGAAGTTTATGATACGAAGACAATACAAGTTGTGAAGATCAAAGTGGTAAAGTACTTCTTTTATGGCCATGTTAATTTTAATTTCGTTATTATTTTTAGTTGCAATCTTTTTGTCTTAAAAAAAAAAAAAAAAAAAATACAAAAAGATTTGCATTAGGTTGTTATTTGTTCAATAAAGCCATGGGGAAGAAAAATTTATAAAGAAGTTTCAAGCAACAAGGAAATTGAAGGGAAAAGAGTTACAAATGTCGTAGTTCTACGAAGTTCAAGAGATTATCATCGCAGTTGAAGACCAAGACGAAGACCAAGAAGATGAAGAAGATGAGCCGAAGGAAGACGTTTCTATTGGATGATGTGAGAGTGGTGCTTTCATCATTGCAATCAGATGTGAAGGTGGTAAGTACTCCCATCCTCGATAATAATGGTTGATTTCCTTTCTTAGAGATCATCAGAAAAAATATCTTTATTTTCCACGATTTTGTGGAGTCTCCAGAAATATTTCGGAAAGTTTCCTTCCCACCATTCAACGTGTGTAGGATTTCTCTCTTCATTCCTACCTACACACATGTGAGACCCATAAAAAGCTGTCCTATTGAGTGCAATTATCATAAAATCCTTTTAAGTGAGGCGAAGTCGAGGCGAAATGCTTATTGATCGCTCTCAAACACGCGTTCTCTCATTATGGTGTGGTTATTTCTCACTCAACATTTAAGAATGAGAATATGTTCTTTGGTATTTCTAACTTCTTATTACTAGCATGCGAAACTCTATGTCCTCATAGCTCTTTGGATGCTTGGGAAGTCGGAACGCTTTGAAGTTGGAGTAGGTTTTGTGGGTATATCTCTCGTAAACCCTCACGAGACTATAACTCGTCCACTAGGGACACCTAGGGGTTTAAAGGCTTGTTACATTCCGCTAAAAGTAACCGTATCCTCGGCGAAATGGAGTTGTTGTAGTCTAGTTTAGTTTGCTCGAGGACTAGCAAAAGGCAAGTGTGGGGGAATTTGATAAGTGCATATTTCACATATATTTAGTGTCAATTCCATACTAGTATTTGTTGGTTTTCTTGCAAATTATTGTATATTACGCTTGTTTTCTCTTATTTGTATTTTGTTAGGTAAATCATCCAAAAGAAGTGAATATGCACTTAATTGTGCAAGGAAAGAAGCTAGCGATAAGTGGAGAAAGGCCAAAGACCAGTTGTAACTCGTTCAAATACAAGATTTCTACTTTTCATTGTGTAGAGGACGAGAAGATGAAGACAATGGCGAAAGAACTGAGTCATTCCGAGTTCAGTATGAAGAAGTTATGAGCAAAACAAGAACTTGGAAGACAAAGGGCAAAATGGTCATTTCAAAGAGAAGTGTTATTGGCATCCTCACTTTGGACGTTAAGGGACACCTTCCTGTTAAGGGGTAGTCAAGTTCAAGGGAAGTGCTAAAGGGAGTCGATGTCTTTTACAAAGGAGGGAGCCGCCAAATTCAAACATTACTAAAGGCACCCGCCTTCATTACTAAGGGCACTTCATCTTCTTTGTTCTTAAACGAGAACACAAGAATGGCAGACGGAACTCGATGATCATGATGATCACGATGATGATGGATCTTGATTAACGTTATACTCGAATTTAAATACATCATTAGGTTCCTGAGAATGATATGAATCTTGGGTAGAGTCGATTTCAAATCAGAGGGCTCGAAAGGTGGGTGTTCTGGGAGATGATGATGTTGATGATCGTGATGATCAAGATGTGATGATTTTGGGTAATTCTCGAATTCGAATGAACCAATGGGATAATTGGAGTTATTAGAAGAGATGGGTTGTGCTTGGGAATGTGTTTAACGAATCGGTGATGAAGCGCCGATGATTATCGCAATCGTGATCGAGAGAATAGAGATGATGATCATCTCGAGTTTTGGTTCGTTAAGACAGTGATGGAGTTCGAGCTACAAAACAGAGAAGTGAAATGAGTTGGTATTGAAAACGAGCCTGGAAAGATGGTGTTGAGTGCTACTGAAACTCAAGCTTGAACAGAGAGAAGAATCTTTCTTGCCATTAATGAATGTTTCGGATGATCAAGGAAGGAATGGTAGTTCCTGCTACCATTGGCGATGATGATCAGACGGTGCTACGGAGAGAATGACGATGAAGCTTGTGTTTTGGCATTTGAACGATGATGATCATGGGCTGATGTTTTGAGCTAGGCATGCGATGGAAAGACCGTACGTGGAGTTGATCCGTTACTTCCATGCCGGAAGTCCAAAAGTCGTACAACTCGAGAAGAGGGGACAAGCAGAGCACGTGGTGGACCTCGGCTGTTGTACGTATCGAGAAAAGAAAAAACACGCTTCGCAGAGTGTTGACATGTAGTAATGATTGTGTGTGTTGCGGATCATTGAAGGTGGATAGGTGGACGGTGCGAGATGAAGATACAAGGTTCCTCATAGGATCGAACGAATCCGAAGCCGCGTGCACTCTAATAGAATATATCGCAATTTGCACCCAATTATTAGTGGGATAAACTCCACCGACTTTGAATCTCTATCTTGTGCGACTTTTGTGGATCGACTAGGGTATTTGATGCCTATAAATAGCTACCTAAACCAAAAGAAAAAATATCTTCTTCTTTTATTATTCCTTTTCTCTAGCTAGAAGACAGAAACAGAGAGAAATAAAGTTTTGCTCCCTGGCTTTTCTTGTGAGTTTTTATATTTAATTCTATTTTTGTTCTTCTCTTTTATTTATTTGTAGAATTCTTTTTAGCTATGAGTAGCTAAACTTCTTTTAGATTAGGGATGATTTCAAAGTCCTGAACAATGAAGCTTTAATTTCTTAAACCAAGTTTATTTCAAGTTTTATTTATTTGTTGATTATCTTTATTATTTTTAATGTTTAAGAATATTGAGGGGTTATTTAAAGTGATCAATTAAATTAACCAATCAATAATTCTTCTACTAGTATTGGAGTTGGTGATACGTGTAATTGTCACTCAATTCTTTACACAAGTAGTAAATCGCAAGAGCTGATAGAGGGATTCTGTTAAGCAATTGTGTATAAAGATAACACTAGTAAGCCGAGCCTATGCGTCGATGCTAGGATCAACCCGATTCACGAGTGTAAAGCATTCGTTAATCTACACCTTGAGAGCTTATTCTTGGTGGGTTATTTGGATAGAAACTGGTAGTCGAGCGCTTCCGTATCCAGTGACAACTAGAATCCGGGGGATAGCAGAGCTTATTGCTATTCCACGGTTGGTAACAATATAAATTCAACAATAGATAAACTTGTATTCAATTAAGTTTCAGTCAGTGACGGCGAAGGATTCCCTAGTCTTCTTTCTTCTTATAATTTACAACAAATCTTTTATATTTTCTTTTGTCAATTACTTTGATTTAAAATCTAAAAACCCCATTTTGGTTACTTTTTAAACAACTAAAAACTCCCTGCTCTTCGTGGGAACGAACTCCTTGCCATTATATTACCAGTTAATAGTGTGGAAAGAAGTAATTAATTTCTTTGTGTAAACGACGCGCATCAAATTTTAGCGCCATTTGCCGGGAGCGATCGGTAGCTTTTAGTTGTTTTATTTTATTTTAGTATTATTATTTATTTTAGTACTTTGTGTTTAGATTTTGTTTTTTTTTTTTTATTTTTTTTTTAAAAAAAAAAAAAAAAAATCATTTATTCTTAGATTTTACTCTAGATTTTTTTTTGGTTTTTGGTATTTAATCTCTCGGCACCGAAAGATTGGGATTATCCGAGGTGCGGAATTCAAACTCGCAAAGGAACGGTACTTCAAGCACGTCGCCAGATTACAACTAGAACCTTCTACGAAGAGATGGTTAATACGGACGACGAGATAGATCCACCACCTCCACCACCTCCACCTCCACCTCCAGAGAGGAAGACGTTGAGAGATCTAACATCACCATGTTTGGAATCTCAACCAATGTGTATTACTCTAAATGACACAAAGTGGAACTTAAGTCAAGCCTTCTTCATTGGGTTCCAAAGTTCAAGGGACTACCAGGTGAAGATCCTAATCGACACTGCAGCAGTTTGAATACTGATTAGAAGTATGAAAAAGAGCGATGATGATGATGATACAGCTTTTCTACAAGCTTTTCCGTTTTCATTAACGGACCAAGCAGACTCATGGTTCTATTATCTCCCTGCCGGAAGTATTACCACATGGACCGGAATGAAAAAGCTATTTTTGGAGAAGTATTTTCCTGCTTCTAAAGCTGCATCTATTCGCAAGGAGATTAGTGGCATTGTACAAATTTCTGGAGAATCTTTGTATGACTATTGGGAGAGGTACAAGAAATTGTTGGCGAGTTGCCCACATCATCAAATACCACCACAACTTATCATTACACACTTTTATGAGGGGTTACTACCGCATGAGAGACACTTGATTGATGCGGCTAGCAGTGGTGCACTGGCTAATAAAACTGTCGAGGAGGCTACTAGTTTGATTGAGAGCATGGCTGCAAATACGCAGCAATTTTATACTAGAGATTCATCGGTGGTTAGAAGAGTTAGTGAGATGGGAGATTCTTCACACATGGAGCAACGAATGAGTAATATGGAAAAAATGGTACAACGTATAGCATCTGCGCATTGTTCCTTCATATGAAGAGGATGCCGAGGTAAATGCTATATTTCCTAATCGAGGCCAAGATATGATCCCTACTCTAATACTTATAATCCCCGGTTGGAAAGATCACCCAAATTTCGAGTTATGCGAACAAGCAAGTGCAGACTCCTAATCCATATGCAAGGCAAGGTGGTTTTCAACAACAATTCCAACCACAACAAGGTGATTTTCAACAACAAAAACCTCCAGTTTCGAAGAATCTAAGATTGACATGCTCATCTCCATGTTTAAACAAAGTCTTGCAACAAATCCGATCAAAAAAGATTGAAAGAATGATAATGCTATTAGGGATTTACAAACTCAGATGGGGCAAATGGCGGCAGATATGAATCAAGTGAAAGCACAAGCCTCGACAAAGTTGCCATCACAACCTTTTGTGAATCCAAGAGAGCATGTCAATGCCGTAACTCTAAGAAGTGGGAGACAAACTGAAGAACCACAACAACAACAACAACAACAACATGTGGTTAATAACGACATTGAGAAGGAAGTAGAAGCGGAAACCGTACCAAAGGAAAAGCCAACCTCAACCGGCCAACCTAAGGACACGGTTCCCACCTTTACCACACCACCTCCTTTCCCTAGTCGTTTTGCCAAGTCAAAGAAGCAAGCTCAAGACAAGGAGATCATGGATATTTTCAAACCAAGATACAAATCAACATTCCATTTATTGAGGCCATCAACCGTACCCAGGTATGCCAAGGTTTTGAAGGATTTATGCACAAGGAAGGATAGGTTGATTGCTAATCAAATTACTCAGGTGGGCGAAAGTGCTACAGCTATGTTACTGAAGAAGATGCCTGCTAAGTGTGAAGATCCTGGGGGTTTCACAGTGCCAATTACTATTGGTAACCGACGATTTGAGCGTGCTTTACTTGATTTGGGAGCTTCCATAAGTGTTATGTCAGCCGATGTTTATGATTCTTTGAATCTTGGACCTTTAAAAGAGGCAAATATTACTATTCAATTGGCAAACAAGTCCAATATATATCCTAAGGGAGTCGTGGAGGACGTGTTAGTTCAAGTGAATCAGTTAATTTTTCCGGTTGATTTCTACATTGTGGATATGCAAAATGGAGAAAATTGTTCATCTACTTCGTTACTTCTTGGGAGACCGTTTATGAAAACAGCAAAGACGAAGATTGATGTGGACAATGGTACACTCACTATGGAATTTGATAAGGAGATCATTCGCTTCAACATATTTGAGGCCATGCGTTATCCTAGTGATGTGCACTCCGCTTTCTCTATTGATGTTATTGGTTCATTGGCACAACAAATGTTTGATTTGAGCAATGAAGACGAACTTGGAGTAGTGTTGCGAAATAGCATTGATTTGGACGTTCATGGGCAGCCGAATGTGGACGTCGAACTAGTCAAAGAGATAGTGGAGATGTGTGGTGCTTTAACAACATTACAAGAAGCTCGAACGGGTAATATCTCTTATATTTCTTTACCCGTAACTAATGAGGTTCCTTTACCTTCTATTGTGCAGGCACCTAAACTAGAATTGAAGCCTCTTCCCGATCACTTAAAGTATGCTTACTTGGGTGATAAAGAGGAGCTTCCAGTGATTATTGCAAAGAATCTCAATGCTATACAAGAAGAACGTCTACTTCGGGTTCTGAAGGAGCACAAAACGGCCATTGGTTGGACAATTGCTGACATTAAAGGCATTAGTCCATCAATGTGCATGCATAGAATCCTTATGGAAGATGATAGCAAGCGGCAGACGTGATGCTCAACGTAGGCTTAACCCCCAATGATGGAGGTCGTGAAGAAAGAGATCCTCAAATTACTAAGTGTGGGGGTGATTTACCCAATTTCGACAAACAAGTGGGTTAGTCCGGTGCAAGTGGTGCCTAAGAAATCAGGTGTCACTTTGTTGTTAGAAACCAAGATGATGAACTTGTTCCTACACGAGTTCAAACTGGATGGCGAGTGTGCATAGACTACGTAAAAGCTCAATTCGGCTACCCGCAAGGATCACTTTCCTTTGCCTTTCATTGATCAGATGTTAGAGAGGCTGGCGGGACATTCTCATTATTGCTTTTTGGATGGTTATTCGGGATACAATCAAATTGTTATTGCACCGGAGGATCAAGAGAAGACTACCTTTACTTGCCCTTTCGGTACATTTGCATATAGAAGAATGCCATTTGGTCTTTGCAATGCGCCCGCCACTTTTCGAGAGATGTATGGTCAAGTATATTTTTCGACTACGTGGAAAACATCATTGAGGTATTTATGGATGATTTCGGTGTTTATGGTGATTCATTTGATATTTGTTTAAATAATCTTGAACTTGTTCTTAAAAGATGCATAGACACTAATCTTGTTTTAAACTCGGGAGAAATGCCACTTTATGGTAAACCATGGTATAGTGCTTGGTCACATCGTGTCCTCTCAAGGGCTCGAGGTGGACAAAGCAAAGATAGACTTGATTAGAAACTTACAATACCCCACTTCGGTGAGGGAGATTCGCTCGTTTCTTGGTCATGCGAGTTTTTATAGGCGGTTTATCAAAGATTTCTCCAAAATCTCAATGCCGATGTGCAAATTGTTGCAAAAAGAGGTTGCCTTTAACTTCAATCAGGAGTGCAAGGATGCCTTTGATAAATTGAAGGAGATGTTGACTACTGCACCAATTATTAAGTCACCTGACTGGAGTTTGCCGTTCGAGTTAATGTGTGATGCAAGTGATTATGCAGTCGGAGCTGTTATGGGTCAGAAAGTAGACAAGAGGTCGCATGTGATTTATTATGCATCAAGGACCCTTAATGAGGCTCAAATCAATTATTCAACCACCGAGAAAGAGTTGTTGGCTATAGTATTTGCACTAGAAAAATTTAGATCATATTTAGTGGGTACAAAAGTGATTGTATATTCGATCATGCAAAGCACTTCGGTACCTATTGAAAAAGAAGGAGGCCAAGCCAAGACTCATAAGATGGATTCTTTTCTTGCAAGAATTCAATATTGAAATCGAGAGATAAGAAAGGTATCGAGAA
Source organism: Papaver armeniacum (assembly GCA_023531295.1). Classification (NCBI taxonomy): domain Eukaryota; kingdom Viridiplantae; phylum Streptophyta; class Magnoliopsida; order Ranunculales; family Papaveraceae; genus Papaver; species Papaver armeniacum. The sequence goes on from JAJJWW010017753.1 coordinate 199,634, forward strand.
TATTGTTGCGGATCATCTTAGTAGACTTGTTGTATCCGAAGAAGAACTTCACTTACAAGATCGTTTTAGGACGAACAACTTTTCTCAATTGAAGAATCAACACCTTGGTATGCTGATATAGTAAACTATTTGGTTACAAGGCAAGTACCTAGTACGATGTCTAATTTTCAAAAGTTAAAGCTTAAGAAAATAGCCAAACAGTATGTGTGGGATGAGCCCTACTTGTGGAAATATGGTGCTGATCAGATTATCCGCAGGTGCGTACCTAACTCTGAATTTCAATCAATTCTATCTTTTTGTCATTCTTATGCATGCGGTGGTCACTTTGGTTCTAAACGTACCGCTCTCAAAGTTCTTGAGAGTGGCTTTTATTGGCCTACCCTATTCGAGGATGCATATGCTTTTTGCAAATCTTGTGATAGATGTCAACGAACGGGCAATCTAGGTGCTCGAAATCAAATGCCACTCACACCGATTCTTCATGTAGAGATTTTCGATGTGTGGGGTATTGATTTTATGGGCCCTTTTGTTAATTCGAATGGAAAATATTATATACTTCTTCTTTGTGGATTATGTTTCTAAATGGGTGGAAGCTAAAGCCACCCCTACTAATGATTCTCAAGTTGTTTGTGAGTTTGTGAAGGAATATATATTCTCTAGACATGGTACACCAAGAGTGGTTATCAGTGATGGAGGTTCGCATTTCAAGAAATCCTTTCATGCTCTCCTAAAGAAGTACAACATTACACACAAGGTTGGCACGCCGTATCACCCACAAACTAGTGGGCAAGCTGAAATTTCAAATCGTGAGATCAAGTCCATTCTGGAGAAAACTGTCAATACTACAAGAAAAGATTGGAGCTTCAGGCTTAATGATGCACTTTGGGCGTATAGAACGGCGTATAAAACACCAATTGGTATGTCTCCATATCGGTTGGTTTATGGAAAAGCTTGTCATCTCCCAGTTGAACTTGAGCATAAGGCTTTTTGGGCGGTAAAGATGTATAACATGGAGTATGATGAAGCTGGGAAACAAAGGAAGCTACAAATAAATGAGCTGGAGGAAATACGTAATGATGCTTATGAGAGCTCTCGTATATACAAGGAAAAGACGAAGTTATTCCACGACAAAATGATTTCTCGAAAAAGTTTTGTTGTGGGACAAAAAGTTCTTTTATTTAATTCTCGTCTTAAGTTATTTCCTGGCAAGCTAAGGTCCCGATGGGTGGGACCATTTGTTGTTACTAATGTTTTTCCTCATGGTGCAGTTGAAATAACTAGTCCTAAAAGCTCGGGAAAGTTTTCAAGATCAACGGCCATAGATCGAAGCCATACTACGAGAACTTCACTATAGTGGATGTTGATGAGATTGAGCTTCGTGATTTACTTCCTCCGGGAGAAGTAATTTGGAGAATGCCAAGTCTGGGCCGAGGACGTAAAACTAAGCGCTAAATGGGAGGCAACCCATCGGTTTTGTATCTCTATCTTTTGTTTTTAGTTTTCTTAGCTTTTCATATCATATTTTGATTTCCCACCTTGACTTTACTTAGGAAGAGTCAATTACATTGAGGACAATGTAAAGTTTAAGTGTGGGGGAGTGTTTGGATATTTTGCATATAGAGTTTTTAGCCTTTTTGAGTCAAATTTTTGCATAAAAAACCTCCAACTTGTAGAGATTTTAGAGTCACTAGCATACTTCTAGGTATGTTTACATAGAGATTCTGACCGACATAACTGAACTTGGAAGTGTTAGGGAACTACGTTGGATTTCTTACTTGTTAGAGTGTTAAATAATGGATTTAATCATGCCGGTGATGCAAATTAGGAGCAGAGAGAAATGCATTATTAGAGTTGCTTTGATCAATCATTAGTGGAGACTACCTATTTTCAAATCAATGAGAGGCACCAGACCAAAATTTCTTTGTAGCCGACTAAAGAGCTTTCTTTTGAGTGTGTGTCACCGTACGTTAATTAGGGTAGAATGGTGAGCTACCCAACCTCCCACCAATAGAAGCACTACTCTTTGATCTCTTGAGTGCTAATTTTGTCAATCATAAGGGTGACGTCTATAGATGAACACCACCTTCTTGTAGTTTGATTTGCAGTAGCACCATTCTCTCTCTCGCCGCCAACAGATCCATAGAAACACCATCATCATCAACAAGTGGAGCGACATCAAAATCTACAAGGAAAGTTGAAGACGTTTAAGGTTTACAAGCAATAATTCAAGAAGAGCAAAATTTCATATCCAAGTAAAGCAACATACAATGAGCAGATTTTTATATATGTTGAAGACTTACACATAAGGAGCATAAATTATATCCAAGTATGAAGACTTATTTACAAGAGCAAAGAAAATCAAAAGATGAGAATTATTGAAGTTTATGATACGAAGACAATACAAGTTGTGAAGATCAAAGTGGTAAAGTACTTCTTTTATGGCCATGTTAATTTTAATTTCGTTATTATTTTTAGTTGCAATCTTTTTGTCTTAAAAAAAAAAAAAAAAAAAAAAAAAGAAAAAAAAAAAAAAAAAAAAAAAAAAATAAAAAAGATTTGCATTAGGTTGTTATTTGTTCAATAAAGCCATGGGGAAGAAAAATTTATAAAGAAGTTTCAAGCAACAAGGAAATTGAAGGGAAAAGAGTTACAAAATGTCAGAGTTCTACGAAGTTCAAGAGATTATCATCAGCAGTTGAAGACCGAAGACGAAGACCAAGAAGATGAAGAAGACGAGCCGAAGGAAGACGTTTCTATTGGATGTTGTGAGAGTGGTGCTTTCATCATTGCAATCAGATGTGAAGGTGGTAAGTACTCCCATCCTCGATAATAATGGTTGATTTCCTTTCTTAGAGATCATCAGAAAAATATCTTTATTTTCCACGATTTTGTGGAGTCTCCAGAAATATTTCGGAAGGTTTCCTTCCCACCATTCAACGTGTGTAGGATTTCTATCTTCATTCCTACCTACACACATGTGAGACCCATAAAAAAGCTGTCTTATTGAGTGCAATTATCATAAAATCCTTTTAAGTGAGGCAGAAGTCGAGGCGAAATGCTTATTGATCGCTCTCAAACACGCGTTCTCTCATTATGGTGTGGTTATTTCTCACTCAACATTTAAGAATGAGAATATGTTCTTTGGTATTTCTAACTTCTTATTACTAGCATGCAGAAACTCTATGTCCTCATAGCTCTTTGGATGCTTGGGAAGCTGGAACGCTTTGAAGTTGGAGTAGGTTTTGTGGGTATACCTCTCGTAAACCCTCACGAGACTATAACTCGTCCACTAGGGACACCTAGGGGTTTAAAGGCTTGTTACATTCCGCTAAAAGTAACCGTATCCTCGGCGAAATGGAGTTGTTGTAGTCTAGTTTAGTTTGCTCGAGGACTAGCAAAAGGCAAGTGTGGGGGAATTTGATAAGTGCATATTTCACATATATTTAGTGTCAATTCCATACTAGTATTTGTTTGTTTTCTTGCAAATTATTGTATATTACGCTTGTTTTCTCTTATTTGTGTTTTGTTAGATAAATCATCCAAAAGAAGTGAATATGCACTTAATTGTGCAAGGAAAGAAGCTAGCTATAAGTGGAGAAAGGCCAAAGACCAATTGTAACTCGTTCAAATACAAGATTTCTACTTTTCATTGTGTAGAGGACGAGAAGATGAAGACAATGGCGAAAGAACGGAGTCATTACGAGTTCGTATGAAGAAGTTATGAGCAAAACAAGAACTTGGAAGACAAAGGGCAAAATGGTCATTTCAAAGAGAAGTGTTATTGGCATCCCAACCGATCGTTAAGGGACACCTTCCTGTTAAGGGGTAGTCAAGTTCAAGGGAAGTGCTAAAGGGAGTCCAGTCTTTTACAAAGGGGAAGCATAAATTCAAACATTACTAAAGGCACCCAACTTCATTACTCGGGGCACTTCATCTTCTTTGTTCTTAAACGAGAACACAAGAATGGCAGATGGAACTCGATGATCATGATGATCACGATGATGATGGATCTTGATTAACGTTATACTCAAATTTAAATACATCATTAGGTTTCGGGAGAATGATATGAATCTTGGGTAGAGTCGATTTCAAATCGAGAGGGCTCGAGCGAGGTTTGAGGAGATGATGATGCGATGATCGTGATGATCAAGATGTGATGATTTTGGGGTAATTCTCGAATTCGAATGAACCAATGGGATACTTTTGGAGCAGTTAGAAGAGATGGGTTGTGCTTGGGAATGTGTTTAACGTCGGTGATCTTTGCTGCAGATGATTAAATGCCAATCGTGATCGGAGAATAGAGATGATGATCATCTCGAGTTTTCTTGCCATTAACGGAACAGAGTGATGGAGTTCGAGCTACAAAAAGAGAAGTGAAATGAGTTGGTATTGAAAACGAGCACGGAAAGATGGTGTTGAGTGCTACTCAAACTCAAGTTTGAACATGAAGAAGAACTTGCCATTAATGAATGTTTCGGATGATCAAGGAAGGAATGGTAGTTCAGCTACCATTATGAAAGTGATGATCACGACGGTGCTACGGAGAGAATGACGATGAAGCTTGATTAAGTGCTGGCATTTGGTGATGATGATCATGGGCTGATGTTTTGAGCTAGGCATGCGATGGAAAGACTGTACGTGGAGTTGATCTGTTACTTCCATGCTGGAAGTCCAAAAGTCGTACAACTCAGAAGAGGGGACAGGCAGAGTACGTGGTGGACCTGGCTGTTGTACGTATCAGAAAAGAAAAAACACGCTTCTGCAGAGTGTTGACATGTAGTAATGATTGTGTGTGTTGCGGATCATTGAAGCTGGATAGGTGGACGGTGCAGATGAAGATACAAGGTTCCTCATAGGATCGAACGAATCCGAAGCCGCGTGCACTCTAATAGAATATACTGCGCTGCACCCAATTATTAGTGGGATAAACTCCACCGACTTTGAATCTCTATCTTGTGCGACTTTTGTGGATCGACTAGGGTATTTGATGCCTATAAATAGCTACCTAAACCAAAAGAAAAAAATCATCTTCTTCTTTTATTATTCTTTTTCTCTAGCTAGAAGACAGAAACAGAGAGAGAAATAAAGTTTTGCTCCCTGGCTTTTCTTGTGAGTTTTTATATTTAATTCTATTTTTATTCTTTCTCTTTTATTTATTTGTAGAATTCTTTTTAGCTATGAGTAGCTAAACTTCTTTTTGATTAGGGATGATTTCAAAGTCTGAACAATGAAGCTTTAATTTCTTAAACCAAGTTTATTTCAAGTTTTATTTATTTGTTGATTATCTTTATTATTTTTAATGTTTAAGAATATTGAGGGGTTATTTAAAGTGATCAATTAAATTAACCAATCAATAATTCTTCTACTAGTATTGGGGTTGGTGATACGTGTAATTGTCACTCAATTCTTTACACAAGTAGTAAATCGCAAGAGCCGATAGAGGGATTTTGTTAAGCAATTGTGTATAAAGATAACACTAGTAAGCGGCCGAGCCTATGCGTCGATGCTAGGATCAACCCGATTCACGAGTGTAAAGCATTCGTTAATCTACACCTTGAGAGCTTATTCTTGGTGGGTTATTTGGATAGAAGCGGTAGTCGAGCGCCGTATATCCGGTGACAACTAGAATCGGGGGGGATAGCGAGCTTATTGCTATTCTACGGTTGGTAACAATATAAATTCAACAATAGATTAACTTGTGTTCAATTAAGTTTCAGTTCAGTGACGACGAAGGATTCCCTAGTCTTCTTTCTTCTTATAATTTACAACAAATCTTTTATATTTTCTTTTGTCAATTACTTTGATTTAAAATCTAAAAACCCCCTTTTGGTTACTTTTTAAACAACTAAAAACTCCCGCTCTTCGTGGGAACGAACTCCTTGCCATTATATTACCAGTTAATAGTGTGGAAAGAAGTAATTAATTTCTTTGTGTAAACGACGCGCATCAAATTTTAGGCGCCGTGGAGCACGGGAGCGATCGGTGGCTTTTTAGTTGTTTTATTTTATTTTAGTATTTTGCTTTTTTATTTTTTGTTATTTTTATTATTTTATTTTAAAAAAAAAAAAAAAAATATTTATTCTTAGATTTTACTCTAGATTTTTTTTTGTTTCAGGTACTTAATCTCTGGCACCGAAAGATTGGGATTATCTGAGGTGCGGAATTCAAACTCGCAAAGGAACGGTACTTCAAGCACGTCGCGATTACAACTAGAACCTTCTACGTAAGAAGAGATGGTTAATACTGACGACGAGATAGATCCACCACCTCCACCACCTCCACCTCCACCTCCGAGAGAGGAAGACGTTGAGAGATCTAACATCACCATGTTTGGAATCTCAACCAATGTGTATTACTCTAAATGACACGGTGGAACTTAAGTCAAGCCTTCTTCATTGGGTTCCAAAGTTCAAGGGACTACCAGGTGAAGATCCTAATCGACACTGCAGTTAGATTTTGAATACGATTAGAAGTATGAAAAAGAGCGATGATGATGATGATACAGCTTTTCTACAAGCTTTTCCGTTTTCATTAACGGACCAAGCGAGACTCATGGTTCTATTATCTCCGCCGGAAGTATTACCACATGGGTAGGAATGAAAAAGCTATTTTTGGAGAAGTATTTTCCCGCTTCTAAAGTCGCATCTATTCGCAAGGAGATTAGTGTCATTTGCAAATTAACTGGAGAATCTTTGTATGACTATTGGGAGAGGTACAAGAAATTGTTGGCGAAGTTGCCCACATCATCAAATACCACCACAACTTATCATTACACACTTTTATGAGGGGTTACTACCGCATGAGAGACACTTGATTGATGCGGCTAGCAGTGGTGCACTGGCTAATAAAACTGTCGAGGAGGCTACTAGTTTGATTGAGAGCATGGCTGCAAATACGCAGACAATTTTATACTAGAGATTCATCGGTGGTTAGAAGAGTTAGTGAGATGGGAGATTCTTCACACATAGAGCAACGAATGAGTAATATGGAAAAAATGGTACAACGATAAAGATTCTGCAGTTGTTCCTTCATATGAAGAGGATGCCGAGGTAAATGCTATATTTCCTAATCAGAGGCCAAGATATGATCCCTACTCTAATACTTATAATCCTGGTTGGAAAGATCACCCAAATTTAAGTTATGCGAACAAGCAAGCTGCAGCTCCTAATCCATATGCAAGGCAAGGTGGTTTTCAACAACAATTCCAACCACAACAAGGTGATTTTCAACAACAAAAACCTCCAACAAAAGAATCTCAAAGATTGACATGCTCATCTCCATGTTTAAACAAAGTCAACAAAAGAATCCGATCAAAATCGGTTGAAAAATGATAATGCTATTAGGGATTTACAAACTCGAGATGGGGCAAATGGCGACAGATATGAATCAAGTGAAAGCACAAGCCTCGACAAAGTTGCCATCACAACCTTTTGTGAATCCAAGAGAGCATGTCAATGCCGTAACTCTAAGAAGTGGGAGACAAACTGAAGAACCACAACAACAACAACAACAACATGTGGTTAATAACGACATTGAGAAAATGAAGTAGAAGCGGAAACCGTACCAAAGGAAAAGCCAACCTCAACCGGCCAACCTAAGGACACGGTTCCCACCTTTACCACACCACCTCCTTTCCCTAGTCGTTTTGCCAAGTCAAAGAAGCAATCTCAAGACAAGGAGATCATGGATATTTTCAAGAAGATACAAATCAACATTCCATTTATTGAGGCCATCGTAACCGCACCCGTGTATGCCAAGGTTTTGAAGGATTTATGCACAAGGAAGGATAAGTTGATTGCTAATGAAATTACTCAAAGGGCGAAAGTGCTACACTATGTTCCATCAAGAAGATGCCTGCTAAGTGTGAAGATCTGGGGGTTTCACGGTGCAATTACTATTGGTAACCGACGATTTGAGCGTGCTTTACTTGATCTGGGAGCTTCCATAAGTGTTATGTCAACCGATGTTTATGATTCTTTGAATCTTGGACCTTTAAAAGAGGCAAATATTACTATTCAATTGGCAAACAAGTCCAATATATATCCTAAGGGAGTCGTGGAGGACGTGTTAGTTCAAGTGAATCGGTTAATTTTTAGGTTGATTTCTACATTGTGGATATGCAAAATGGAGAAAATTGTTCATCTACTTCGTTACTTCTTGGGAGACCGTTTATGAAAACAAAGAAAGACGAAGATTGATGTGGACAATGGTACACTCACTATGGAATTTGATAAGGAGATCATTCGCTTCAAAATATTTGAGGCCATGCGTTATCCTAGTGATGTGCACTCCGCTTTCTCTATTGATGTTATTGGTTCGTTGGCACAACAAATGTTTGATTTGAACAATGAAGACGAACTTGGAGTAGTGTTGCGAAATAGCATTGATTTGGACGTTCATGGGCAGCCGAATGTGGACGTCGAACTAGTCAAAGAGATAGTGGAGATGTGTGGTGCTTTAACAACATTACAAGAAGCTCGAAGGTAATATCTCTTATATTTCTTTACCCGTAACTAATGAGGTTCCTTTACCTTCTATTGTGCAGGCACCTAAACTAGAATTGAAGCCTCTTCCCGATCACTTAAAGTATGCTTATTTGGGTGATAAAGAGGAGCTTCCAGTGATTATTGCAAAGAATCTCAATGCTATACAAGAAGAACGTCTACTTCGGGTTCTGAAGAAGCACAAAACGGCCATTGGTTGGACAATTGCTGACATTAAAGGCATTAGTCCATCAATGTGCATGCATAGAATCCTTATGGAAGATGATAGCAAGCCGGACGTGATGCTCGGCGTAGGCTTAACCCCCAATGATGGAGGTCGTGGAAGAAAGAGATCCTCAAATTACTAAGTGTGGGGGTGATTTACCCAATTTACGACAAACAAGTGGGTTAGTCCGGGTGCAAGTGGTGCCTAAGAAATCAGGTGTCACTGTTGTTAGAAACCAAGATGATGAACTTGTTCCTACACGAATTCAAACTGGATGGCGAGTGTGCATAGACTACGTAAAGCTCAATTCGCTACCCGCAAGGATCACTTTCCTTTGCCTTTCATTGATCGATGTTAGAGAGGTCAAGGACATTCACATTATTGCTTTTTGGATGGTTATTAGGGATACAATCAAATTGTTATTGCATAGGAGGATCAAGAGAAGACTACCTTTACTTGCCCTTTGGTGACATTTGCATATAGAAGAATGCCATTTGGTCTTTGCAATGCGCCCGCCACTTTTCAGAGATGTATGGTCAAGATATTTTCCGACTACGTGGAAAACATCATTGAGGTATTTATGGATGATTTCGGTGTTTATGGTGATTCATTTGATATTTGTTTAAATAATCTTGAACTTGTTCTTAAAAGATGCATAGACACTAATCTTGTTTTAAATCGGGAGAAATGCCACTTTATGGTAAACCATGGTATAGTGCTTGGTCACATCGTGTCCTCTCAAGGGCTCGAGGTGGACAAAGCAAAGATAGACTTGATTAGAAACTTACAATACCCCACTTCGGTGAGGAGATTCGCTCGTTTCTTGGTCATGCGTGGTTTACAAAGCGGTTTATCAAATATTTCTCCAAAATCTCAATGCCGATGTGCAAATTGTTGCAAAAAGAGGTTGCCTTTAACTTCGATCAGGAGTGCAAGGATGCCTTTGATAAGTTGAAGGGGATGTTGACTACGCACCAATTATTAAGTCACCCTGACTGGAGTTTGCCGTTCGAGTTAATGTGTGATGCAAGTGATTATGCAATGAGTGTTCAGGTCGAAAGTAGACAAGAGGTCGCATGTGATTTATTATGCATCAAGGACCCTTAATGAGGCTCAAATCAACTACTCAACCACCGAGAAAGAGTTGTTGGCTATAGTATTTGCACTAGAAAAATTTAGATCATATTTAGTGGGTACAAAAGTGATTGTATATTCGATCATGCAAAGACTTCGGTACCTATTGAAAAAGAAGGAGGCCAAGCCAAGACTCATAAGATGGATTCTTTTGCTGCAAGAATTCAATATTGAAATCAGAGATAAGAAAGGTATCGAGAATACTGTTGCGGATCATCTTAGTAGACTTGTTGTATCCGAAGAAGAACTTCCCTTACAAGATCGTTTTAGGACGAACAACTTTTCTCAATTCAAGAATCAACACCTTGGTATGCTGATATAGTAAACTATTTGGTTACAAGGCAAGTACCTAGTACGATGTCTAATTTTCAAAAGTTAAAGCTTAAGAAAATAGCCAAACAGTATGTGTGGGATGAGCCCTACTTGTGGAAATATGGTGCCGATCGATTATCGCAGTGCGTACCTAACTCGAATTTCAATCAATTCTATCTTCTGTCATTCTTATGCATGCGGTGGTCACTTTGGTTCTAAACGTACCGCTCTCAAAGTTCTTGAGAGTGGCTTTTATTGGCCTACCCTATTCGAGGATGCATATGCTTTTTGCAAATCTTGTGATAGATGTCAACGAACGGGCAATCTAGGTGCTCGAAATCAAATGCCACTCACACCGATTCTTCATGTAGAGATTTTCGATGTGTGGGGTATTGATTTTATGGGCCCTTTGTTAATTCGAATGGAAAATATTATATACTTCTTGCTGTGGATTATGTTTCTAAATGGGTGGAAGCTAAAGCCACCCCTACTAATGATTCTCAAGTTGTTTGTGAGTTTGTGAAGGAATATATATTCTCTAGACATGGTACACCAAGAGTGGTTATCAGTGATGGAGGTTCGCATTTCAAGAAATCCTTTCATGCTCTCCTCAAGAAGTACAACATAACACACAAGGTTGGTACGCCGTATCACCCACAAACTAGTGGGCAAGCTGAAATTTCAAATCGTGAGATTAAGTCCATTCTGGAGAAAACTGTCAATACTACAAGAAAAGATTGGAGCTTCAGGCTTAATGATGCACTTTGGGCGTATAGAACGGCGTATAAAACACCAATTGGTATGTCTCCATATCGGTTGGTTTATGGAAAAGCTTGTCATCTCCCAGTTGAACTTGAGCATAAGGCTTTTTGGGCGGTAAAGATGTATAACATGGAGTATGATGAAGCTGGGAAACAAAGGAAGCTACAAATAAATGAGCTGGAGGAAATACGTAATGATGCTTATGAGAGCTCTCGTATATACAAGGAAAAGACGAAGTTATTCCACGACAAAATGATTTCTCGAAAAAGTTTTGTTGTGGGACAAAAAGTTCTTTTATTTAATTCTCGTCTTAAGTTATTTCTCGGCAAGCTAAGGTCCCGATGGGTGGGACCATTTGTTGTTACTAATGTTTTTCCTCATGGTGCGCTTGAAATAACTAGTCCTAAAACTGGGAAAGTTTTCAAGATCAACGGCCATAGATCAAGCCATACTACGAGAACTTCACTACGGTGGATGTTGATGAGATTGAGCTTCGTGATTTACTTCCTCCTGGAGAAGTAATTTGGAGAATGCCAAGTCGGCCGAGGACGTAAAACTAAGCGCTAAATGGGAGGCAACCCATCGGTTTTGTATCTCTATCTTTTGTTTTTAGTTTTCTTAGCTTTTCATATCATATTTTGATTTCCCACTTTGACTTTACTTAGGATTTAGTCAATTACATTGAGGACAATGTAAAGTTTAAGTGTGGGGAGTGTTTGGATATTTTGCATATAGAGTTTTTAGCCTTTTTTGAGTCAAATTTTTGCATAAAAACCTCCAACTTGTAGAGATTTTAGAGTCACTAGCATACTTCTAGGTATGTTTACATAGAGATTCTCGGGACCGACATAATCGAACTTGGAAGTGTTAGGAACTACGTTGGATTTCTTACTTGTTAGAGTGTTAAATAATGGATTTAATCATGCCGGTGATGCAAATTAGGAGCAGAGAGAAATGCATTATTAGAGTTGCTGATCAATCATTAGTGGAGACTACCTATTTTCAAATCAACAGAGGCACTGCACCAAAATTTCTTTGTAGCCGACTAAAGAGCTTTCTTTTGAGTGTGTGTCACCGTACGTTAATTAGGGTAGAATGGTGAGCTACCCAACCTCCCACCAATAGAAGCACTACTCTTTGATCTCTTGAGTGCTAATTTTGTCAATCATAAGGGTGACGTCTATAGATGAACACCACCTTCTTGTAGTTTGATTTGCAGTAGCACCATTCTCTCTCTCGCCGCCAACAGATCCATAGAAACACCAGCATCATCAACAAGTGGAGCGACATCAGAATCTACAAGGAAAGTTGAAGACGTTTAAGGTTTACAAGCAACAATTCACGGAAGAGCAAAATTTCATATCCAAGTAAAGCAACATACAATGAGCAGATTTTTAAATACATGTTGAAGACTTACAAATAAGGAGCGTAAATTATATCCAAGTATGAAGACTTATTTACAAGAGCAAAGAAAATCAAAAGATGAGAATTATTGAAGTTTATGATACGAAGACAATACAAGTTGTGAAGATCAAAGTGGTAAAGTACTTCTTTTATGGCCATGTTAATTTTAATTTCGTTATTATTTTTAGTTGCAATCTTTTTGTCTTAAAGTTTTAAAAAAAAAAATACAAAAAGAAAAGAAAGAAAAAAAAAATAAAAAAAAAAATAAAAAAAGATTTGCATTAGGTTGTTATTTGTTCAATAAAGCCATGGGGAAGAAAAAATTATAAAGAAGTTTCAAGCAACAAGGAAATTGAAGGGAAAAGAGTTACAAAATGTCAGAGTTCTACGAAGTTCAAGAGATTATCATCAGCATTTGAAGACCGAAGACGAAGACCAAGAAGATGAAGAAGACGAGCCGAAGGAAGACGTTTCTATTGGATGCTGTGAGAGTGGTGCTTTCATCATTGCAATCAGATGTGAAGGTGGTAAGTACTCCCATCCTCGATAATAATGGTTGATTTCCTTTCTTAGAGATCATCAGAGAAATATCTTTATTTTCCACGATTTTGTGGAGTCTCCAGAAATATTTCGGAAGGTTTCCTTCCCACCATTCAACGTGTGTAGGATTTCTCTCTTCATTCCTACCTACACACATGTGAGACCCATAAAAAAGTCTGTCTTATTGAGTGCAATTATCATAAAATCCTTTTAAGTGAGGCGTAAGTCGAGGCTAAATGCTTATTGATCGCTCTCAAACACGCGTTCTCTCATTATGGTGTGGTTATTTCTCACTCAACATTTAAGAATGAGAATATGTTCTTTGGTATTTCTAACTTCTTATTACTAGCATGCAGAAACTCTATGTCCTCATAGCTCTTTGGATGCTTGGGAAGCTGGAATGCTTTGAAGTTGGAGTAGGTTTTGTGGGTATATCTCTGGTAAACCCTCACGAGACTATAACTCGTCCACTAGGGACACCTAGGGGTTTAAAGGCTTGTTACATTCCGCTAAAAGTAACCGTATCCTCGGCGAAATGGAGTTGTTGTAGTCTAGTTTAGTTTGCTCGAGGACTAGCAAAAGGCAAGTGTGGGGGAATCTGATAAGTGCATATTTCACATATATTTAGTGTCAATTCCATACTAGTATTTGTTTGTTTTCTTGCAAATTATTGTATATTACGCTTGTTTTCTCTTATTTGTGTTTTGTTAGATAAATCATCCAAAAGAAGTAAATATGCACTTAATTGTGCAAGGAAAGAAGCTAGCTACAAGTGGAGAAAGGCCAAAGACCAGTTGTAACTCGTTCGAATACAAGATTTCTACTTTTCATTGTGTAGAGGACGAGAAGATGAAGACAATGGCGAAAGAACGGAGTCATTCTGAGTTCGTATGAAGAAGTTATGAGCAAAACAAGAACTTGGAAGACAAAGGGCAAAATGGTCATTTCAAAGAGAAGTGTTATTGGCATCCTCACCGATCGTTAAGGGACACCTTCCCGTTAAGGGGTAGTCAAGTTCAAGGGAAGTGCTAAAGGGAGTCCGTGTCTTTACAAAGGAGGAAGCCAGAATTCAAACATTACTAAAGGCACCCGCCTTCATTACTCTGGGCACTTCATCTTCTTTTGTTCTTAAACGAGAACACAAGAATGGCAGCGGTTGGAACTCGATGATCATGATGATCACGATGATGATGGATCTTGATTAACGTTATACTCGAATTTAAATACATCATTAGGTTCCGAGAATGATATGAATCTTGGGTAGAGTCCGATTTCAAATCGAGGGCTTGAGAAGTTCGGGGAGATGATGATGTCGATGATCGTGATGATCAAGATGTGATGATTTTGGGGTAATTCTCGAATTCGAATGAACCAATGGGATACTGGAGTAGTTAGAAGAGATGGGTTGTGCTTGGGAATGTGTTTAACGAATCGGTGATGCCGCCACTGGTGATTATCAAAGAATCGTGATCGTGAGAATAGAGATGATGATCATCTCGAGTTTCACGCCATTAACGGAAGGAGCAGTGATGGAGTTCGAGCTACAAAACAGAAGTGAAATGAGTTGGTATTGAAAACGAGCCTGGAAAGATGGTGTTGAGTGCTACTCAAACTCAAGCTTGAACAGAGAAGAATCTCTTCGCCATTAATGAATGTTTCTGATGATCAAGGAAGGAATGGTAGTTCCCGCTACCATTGGCAGTGATGATCACTTACGGTGCTACGGAGAGAATGACGATGAAGCTTGTGTCGGTCTGGCCGGCATTTGAACGATGATGATCATGGGCTGATGTTTTGAGCTAGGCATGCGATGGAAAGACCAGACGTGGAGTTGATCTCGTTACTTCCATGCCGGAAGTCCAAAAGTCGTACAACTCGTAAGAGGGGACAGCAGAGTACGTGGTGGACCCGGCCGTTGTACATATCAAAAGAAAAACACGCTTCTCGCAGAGTGTTAACATGTAGTAATGATTGTGTGTGTTGCGGATCATTGAAGCTTTTGGATAGGTGGACTGGTGCAGATGAAGATACAAGGTTCCTCATAGGATCGAACGAATCCGGCCGCGTGCACTCTAATAGAATATATGCATACTGACCCAATTATTAGTGGGATAAACTCCACCGACTTTGAATCTCTATCTTGTGCGACTTTTGTGGATCGGGCTAGGTATTTGATGCCTATAAATAGCTACCTAAACCAAAAGAAAAATATCAACTTCTTCTTTTATTATTCTTTTTCTCTAGCTAGAAGATGAAATGAGAGAGAAATAAAGTTTTGCTCCCTGGCTTTTCTTGTGAGTTTTTATATTTAATTCTATTTTTGTTCTTCTCTTTTATTTATTTGTAGAATTCTTTTTAGCTATGAGTAGCTAAACTTCTTTTTAGATTAGGGATGATTTCAAAGTCCTGAACAATGAAGCTTTAATTTCTTAAACCAAGTTTATTTCAAGTTTTATTTATTTGTTGATTATCTTTATTATTTTTAATGTTTAAGAATATTGAGGGGTTATTTAAAGTGATCAATTAAATTAACCAATCAATAATTCTTCTACTAGTATTGGAGTTGGTGATACGTGTAATTGTCACTCAATTCTTTACACAAGTAGTAAATCGCAAGAGCCGATAGAGGGATTCGTTAAGCAATTGTGTATAAAGATAACACTAGTAAGGTGCCGAGCCTATGCGTCTCGATGCTAGGATCAACCCGATTCACAGAGTGTAAAGCATTCGTTAATCTACACCTTGAGAGCTTATTCTTGGTGGGTTATTTGGATAGAAACTGGTAGTCGAGCGCTTCGTATCCAGTGACAACTAGAATCCGGGGGATAGCAGAGCTTATTGCTATTCCACGGTTGGTAACAATATAAATTCAACAATAGATAAACTTGTATTCAATTAAGTTTGATTCAAAGGACTATTAAGGATTCCCTAGTCTTCTTTCTTCTTATAATTTACAACAAATCTTTTATATTTTCTTTTGTCAATTACTTTGATTTAAAATCTAAAAACCCCATTTTGGTTACTTTTTAAACAACTAAAAACTCCCTGCTCTTCGTGGGAACGAACTCCTTGCCATTATATTACCAGTTAATAGTGTGGAAAGAAGTAATTAATTTGCTGTGTAAACGACGCGCATCAAAACACCTCTTTGAAGCTCTTGGAGTGATCCATCCAAATTCTGAATATAGTGTTCCATTTGTTTGTAAAGCTCATTCGACAAGGCAAAATTAGAATTACTTACTTCGGTATTGTTAGGCCAATTATCTTCCCTTTGAATGGGTGAATGATCATAACTACGATCAGAAATTGGGCCAAACATACTATGAGCACATTCGGTCGATGAAAATGGTTCCATGCTGGGTTGTCTATGAATTGACTCCATGCTGACCATAAATTGTTGCATTTCATCTACCAAACTAGAGGAAAATTGATAGGAGCACAAGTATCATCCCCTCTTTGTGGTTGCTCACTTACATACCCACCGTAAGAAGGTTGGAATGTATGAGAGTAACTAAAAGGGTACGTGGAGTACAAGTATCAGCCGACACAAATATAATTACACTTTCTTACTACTCAAAATATATAATGAAGCAAGGGCAAGAAAGGATCGATCCCACAGAGAGGTCTAGGTTGTCAAATTGTTTCGGTTCCCTATAAATAACACCAATAGTTTTGTGATTGTTTTATACTAAAATAAAATAAAAACAAATAAAGAAATAAGCAAACAAATCAAATCAAGGATAAGAAAGTATTGGTCATGGATTTCGTTTTCATTCACAAACATGTTTTCAACACAATAACTAGAATTGATATTTTAATCTCAACTTTTATCAAAGGCCCTAGAATACCTTGATCGCAAGAATATCCCGCAAATCTCCTCATGTCATCAACAAACACATTAAAAGATGCGAATATGAATTCTACCTAAAGGAACAACCTAACGTGTAAAAGCACTAATCAAGTTTAATTCCCTAGATGCATTAGGTTCTATGAAATCAGGCCAATCAAAGCAATCGAACGTGGAAAGCGCACTAATCCGATTTAACAAAGGTTATGACTCACATATGATCATAAGAATATATCACTACAAACTATAATCACACTTATACTACTTGCAATCCGGAATTATCACTTTTGCGTATAATAACCCTAATCTAGCAATAAAGATGAAAACAAACTCAATCGATTCGCGACTCGACTAACAAGCATTCAAATCATGTAACAATATTGATGGTGAATCATAAACGATAATATGAGAGAAAACTAATTTATTGCACAAAAAATCATGTTTGGAAATTCAACTTATTCCATAACCAATAATAAAACTAGGTACTCATATTCATGGAGTTCATCACAAGAAGAAAGAGAAGAGACTTCATGGTTCTAAACCCTAGAACAAAAGTAGAGACCAAAAAAAGAAAAAGAAAAAGATAATAAAAGATCTCTAAGATATATCCAAAGTTGTAGAAACTTTCTCCTTTATAGCTCTTCTTGTTCCAAAATTAGGTCAAGCCCCAATGGTCCAAAAGATAGAAGTCCACCAAGCCCATGTGTGAGAAAACCCATGTAGAAAATTATGTCCAAAAACGTCGCTAGGAAAAATGGGATTATGGTAGGAAGGGTCGCGGAAAACATCTCGGTGTGGCCAGGCAAAGTCCGCCTTGGTCACCGGTCAGCGGGTCAAAACGGTCGAGTCAACTCGGGTGAGTCAATGAGTCAAACGGGTCGATCGATTTGAGTCAGTTCAGCTATTCAGACGAGTCAGTCTGGCTCAGTCTGATTCACTTTGGGCTAGCCATTTGCACTGGCCTGACTTTGCTGCTGCACCATCCTTGTGCCTATCCAGCCATTATGGCCCTGCCAGTTCTGTTCCTTGCTTGAAAGTGCACAGTTCCACCAGCAAAAACTCCACACTGTCATGACCAGCACCAACTCCCATTGCAACTTTCGGATTCATCTCTGCCGACTAACAACATCGACTCAGTCTTCTCGTGCACCACCATCAAATTCAGTTAAAACCCGTAAGCACATAAGCTACACACCGCCAATCTTAGCCTATAACTCCAACGACCTTGCAATACATTCTCGCTGGCAAACTCTCTTCCATTTCAGGTTCAAGCTTCATCCATTCCTTGATCTTCACAGCCTTGCCAACACATCCCTTCGCAACGCACTCATCACAGCTCCTCTTTCAGGTCCATCACCATCTTCACTTCAACCAACAGCATCACCACCTCAGTTCATTGCAGGTGCAAGGCTGAGCATAACCTCGCTTCAACCATCTGCACAACACCAACTTCAGTTGTGAGCCAGCTCTCAGCTCCATTGCTCATCCAGACCCAGATTACATCTCGGCAATTTCAAGTCCTCCCTGTACTGCAAAACTACTTCAGCTGCACTCCATATCCTTGAGCTTGTACTTGGCACATCCAAAACCACCTGCGTCACCCACTCTACTCCTTGGTTCTCAACTGCACTCGGCACAATTCTTCCCTATAATGCAATCTTCTCAACTCCTACACTTCCCAGCTCAGTCTCCATCTCGCTCGATCCATCGCAATGCTGGCTTCCTACTTACTGACTCTTGACCTCAAATCAGCCAAGTGAACCCATACACTCATGACAAGCAACACAGGTGTCATCTATCTTCTTGGACGCAATGAAAGTGCACTTCACACACACAACTCCAGTCCAGCCAACTGACATCATTCATCAATTGCATCTTCCCAGTAACCTCAGTTCTTCTTCCTTTCCATTCATGTCTTCATTGCAGAACAATTTCAAACCCATTTCCATTCTCAACAGAAATTCCATCTCAGCAAAACCAAATCACCAACTTAAGCAACCATTCTCCTCATACCCTTACTGTCAATTTCTCATTCTTCCTATACGACCCACAGGTTCATGGTATGCTAATGGCAAGCCTGGAACATCCAACTGTTGGCAACAAAACTTGAAAATTGATGATGGCTATGCACTATTTATATTTTGAAGAACACCAATCAACTCCTTCCCTTTCTGTTTCTTCCATTGCAACAGCACCGGATTCACAGATTAGAACCAATTTCTTCTCATAACTCAGATTCAAACCCTAACCAACAAATTTCACCTCAATTTCTTAATTCCCTGCTTCTGGAAGTAAATTCATCAAAACCCCATCTCTGCCATCATTTTAGAAACCCTTATTTCCATCTCTGGGTTATTAAACACCAATAGAACCGAATCCTCCTTCTCTCTGCAACAGACTTAATGGTTCTTCTCATTCTGATTTTCATCCATCAACACTGTCAATAATTTCATCTACATCTAATGAACCCTGAAACCACAGATTCGACTCCAAATCAACTCAGAATGGATCAACAACTTCCAAGTGCTTCATTTCATAGCTTTAATTTCCTTCCCCATCGTCTTGAATCGATAATGATGAATGAACATCATCATCATCTCGAGTCTCAATTTCATGAATCGAAACCCCTTCAATCTCTTCTCGATTTGTCTCGAAATCGTTCTCTCTTTAACAATGACCGTTCTCATCTCTGAATGAGATGGATTTCATAAAGACAAAAGAAATTGAGAAGATAAACATTTTCTCGTTTTCAGGTCTAGGTAATGAGAATAAATGTTAGAAGCACCCAGTAAATCAATATGGGCCACCTCAGCAAGCTAGCTCAGCTGGCTACCCCTTCTCCTTAAATAGACTCAGCATATCCTTCACCCGTGAAATGATGTTTCCAATCCTTTCGCTCCACATGAGTAGTTTCTCCTTCTTTTGATCCAAATGACTCCAAAGTACCTAATAAACTCAAAAGCAAATATAAGATACATAATTCACAAGAAAACTCGCAAAGAAAGCATAAATACTAGATATAAAATTAGGTGTTTTACGACACCTATCAGGTCGACGCGCCAAAGGCGTAATTTTCCGGTCCGTCACAGTTGGTATCGAGCAAGTTCCGAGATAACTCTTGGGTATGCGGAGTGGACTTGTCCACAAGTGTTTTCCTTAACGAAAAACTTAAAGTTGGAGAGTAGGCCAACCTGTAGCGGAAAGAGTTTGTAACTTCGGGCCATTTACTTTGCAAATCGAGTTGAGCTTGTATAAGTACTGTGAGTTTGCCAGCCCTGTGGCACCCCGCTTACGAGCATTCGGAAGACCGTCTGGGACGGTGGGTAGACAATGGGATTGATCATCCCCACACGTTGGCACCGGCCAAGGGTGTGCGTTGTCGAGCATCCGGCTAGCATCCCACTTACGAATGGCAACCCAGAAATCCGTCAGGGCGGTGGCTTGCATCCAACCGCATTGGCATTATAGATTGGTCCTCACGGTGTTGCGTTGAGTTTTTCCTTGTCATTTCGATGACATCTTTCAACTTGTGAACCTTAGGGATTCTGGGTGGTAGTATGGGATGCTATCTAGGATACCTTGTCGAGATATCCTCTTGGCACTGGCCAATTGCGATTCTTGGTTTTGTTGTGGGCACTTTTTGGATTCATGGGCAGGTGGTATGGGACATGTGCTCAGAAGGTCTAAATTGTTGTTCATGACAACTTGAAGAAACCCGTGATTTCTGAGCATCTGGTATGGGACTTTTGCTCAGGAAATCCAACTCGAAGAGATTGTCCACAATAGTTTTGGTTTTGAATTTGGGGACGAAATTCTTTGAAGGGTGTGACAATGTAACACCCCATGTTTTTAGCATGGCGCATGCTAAAAGATGCGCCATTTGCTTGTGATGAAGCTTCATCCAAAGCTTCCTTTGCATGGTGAGATGTATTTGGCCCTGGGCCATATCTGGTGCCAAGTAAGGCACATCGCATATGCATATTGGCTAAGGCCAATATGGCATTGGTTGGAAGCTACATTGGCCAAGAGCCAATCTTGCATCAAATGATGCATTAGGTCAGTTGGGTAGATGGCCTTGAAAATGTACAGCCAACATGGCTGGACATCGAGTTGGATATGTACAGCCAAAATGGATGAACATCGGGTTGGCAGTGGACAGCCAACATGGCTGGAGATCGGGTTGGTAATGTACAGCCATCACGGCTGGACATTGGTGTGGCATGTGGGCCAAAGTCGGAAATACAACCATCACGGCCCTTCATCAGGTTTGGCTCGGGAAATGTTCAGCCATCCTGGCCGGACAGTGGAACTGGCATGTGAGCCAGAACTGAATGTACATCCATCTTGGCCGGTTGTTGATAGTGGTAAGAGAAGGTTGGCTTCCTCTGGATCCTCCAATCTCTCGTCCCGGTGGTGGAGTGGCGGCGGCTTTGGTGACAACTAGGGGTGTCACGCTTGAAGAAACATTGGGGGTGGGTGGCAGCGGCTCTGGCTCTGGTGATCGGAGGTGTGACGCCTGAGGGAACGTTTCTTGTACCGCTGGTGCTGATCATGCTGACAGGTGGTACATTGATGTCAATGGAAGAAAAGTTGATACCAAGGATGTTCTCAGCGCCGGTGGCATCAGGGTTTGTTGTTGACCCGGACCTAAGCTCTACCATCTTGAAATTGGGATTGAAAAAATGAAATTGAAAATTGAAAATTGATATTGCAACTGAGTGATTAATCTCCCTCAATGGTCGCCAATTGTTTGTGGGTGAAAACTGTTTCTGCTGATTTTGGTAATTTTGGGTGTGTGGATGTGATATGAATCTAAACCCTAAACAATGCACTACATGGGAGTACTTTTGATTCGAGAGATCAATCTGTACAATCCTGGCCTAAACCAAGAAATGGCTGTTCCAGGCTTGCTTCGGTCACAAAGTAAAGGAGAAGGGTTGGTCTTAGGGAGGGAAGCGAAGAAGGTGTTGAGACCAGAATGGTTAATTACGAAGGTGTGGTTGTTTTATGACTTGTATCAGAAAGTGGAACTGGCTTGCAGAACGAAAAGCTATCAGTTCTTTGGTGATTTATGGATACTGTGTTGTTCTCTGACCAAAACTTGTTGTTTGGTGGAAATAGGTGAAACCTATTTATACAAGTCATATTGAAACGTACCCTGGTCTCGTAAGAAGTGGAAACGATTGAGTGGTGGAAGAATAGAGTAACGTGTAACCGTCAAACATTGTGCTTCCATGATGAAGGAAGTGGATCCGTTTACACCCGTTACTTCTTGCCGCCACTAATTGTCCCGCTTCATGACACTTTCTTATAACGGGCGTATTGCACGCCGCATGCTGTAAACCGCTTGATTAATACCTGCGATGAGTATCCCCCAGTTTGTGACATGTTTGATATCTCGAGTGTTTTCGTGGAAAACGTGTAGCAGGTTGCTATGTGCGGCAAGTCAAAGTCAAGAGTCTTGCCACAGGAAAATAGCATGTGATGTTATTAGGCATATCTTGGTTGATCGCCTAAAACTTGCCACAAGTCCGTCAGTTCGGTGGCGAACTTGGATGGCTGAGATTGCATCTCATGAGGAAGGGTAGCCGTTGATTATGGCTACCTTCTGTTGGCACCTGGTAATGGCACAATGGTGTTTTTGGTGTATCCAGTGGCACTGCGGCATGACTGGTATAGCTTGTGCATGTCGGTGGCACGGTGGTATAAGTGGCGCCTGACGTAGCCATGGCCACGAGATTTAAGCGATTGGTCTCCTAAAACTTGCCACAAGTCTGTCAGTTCGGTGAAGAATTTGGATGGCTGAGATTGCATCTCATGAGAAAGGATGGCCATTGATTATGGCCATATCTTATTGTATAGCAAAGTGGCTCCATTGGCATAGTGGCGTTTGGCGTAGCCGTGGCAGCTGTTTTAGCATATTGGTGTTAAACCCAAATGTGGCGTGGCAACATCGGCCCTGTTACCACAACAATCCCAATGCTCTGGGAAATGTTACTTGGCCTGGTTGGCGTAGCAACTTTGCCTGAATTAGGGTTTTGTATGCCAAAACCCTAATTAGTGCATGCGGCATGTGGCATGTGGCCGTGGCGCATCGACGTTTTATGCAAATGGTGCCATAGCCATACCGAAAGAACCATAGTTAGGCCATCATGTGGAAACGACCACATGAGTAAGGATTTCCACGGGTGGCTATGATATGGCATCTTTATTAGGGTTTCTGGGTCTGCACGGCTCGTGGCATGTTGTGGGGCCCGAAGTGGCATAATTTGTGCCACGACCGGGAAATTAGGGTTTCGACCATGCAAGGTCGTGTCTCTCAGTTAGGATAACCACATTGAAGTCTTTTATGGCGTTGGCCACGAACAAATAATGGGTTGGCACGTAAGTGCACTATTTATGGTATGTTGCCACGTTCGTCATGCTTCGTGGTAAAGTGGCACGTTTAGCATGTTTGGCATGCCAATTAGCGTATTGGCGCAACCTTGCCTCTTTTGATGTTGTGGCGAGGTTTAGGAAGACTGATTGGTCAATTAAAAGGGGGGACGACCAAGCATGGGTGTGGCCACACTTCTAGTGTGCGTGTGGTAAGTTTAGAGCGACCTGATTGGTCGATGGGAAGGGAGCCGGCAAGCAACATGGGCCCAACCTCATTCTAAATGTGTGTGGCGCATTTAGAGTGACATGGTTGGTCGATGGAAAGGGGTAGGAAAGCAAGGGCGTGGCCACACTTCACAGACGCGTGGCGTGTTTAAATCGATCCGATTGGTCGATGGAAAGGGGGCGGTTGAGCAACATGGGTGTGGCCACTTGCAAGTGGCACCGGTTGGCCTATTTTATGGCCACACCTCCCTTTATTCTTGCTCCCATTCCGCGGCTCCTTGTTTTATGATTTTGGGTAGGATTTTGCACCTACTAATCCATGGCGGATTAATTACCTAGTTCTCCTAGGCTTAATTTCGACAGGCAAGGTCTAATATCTTTGCACATTGTATAAAACCCTAATTTTTGCAAATTAGTCGGGGTAATATCTCGAATCTTGTAAATTATCACAAAATTGATTGAATTTTATGTGTTGACACAGAGTTCTTTAAGTTCATTGCCAGATAGCAATATGCTTTCCGATTGAATACTTTATGCAAGGACCTTATCCTTGATACTTGGAAATTCGTGCTACTCTACTACGAGTGAATACAAATTGTCATGCCATATCAACATTAAGGATTGACTAGGGAACATATCACATAAAGCATTCAAATAAACTTATATTAATTGAATAATATAGGCGGGGTCGAAATTCTGAGAATATCACGGGATTGTTGCTACATGCACCATTCGGTGGATATATGTTGCTCAATAAATGTGCCAGTGAAGAGGTTGATCACTCATCACTTTTACATGGCTCTGTTTCTTTGCAGAGTGACGGCACATTAAATGTGGGGTTTTACAAATTTAGCTCTGAACTAAAAACCACCATCAACACCCTTCAATGAAGTCCATAGTAATGTGTTTCCAAGAGTGATCTGGAACAGGTAGAGGTTGGATAAGACCAGCATGAGTAGTTGAATCACTCTTATTTCTCTGACAGATATCATAGTGAGACACAAAGAGTAAGATGTCCTTCTTCATTCCTGGACAATAAAAATGGCCTTTGGATCTCACATAAGTTGCTTGTATGCCTGAATGTCCTCCCACAGTAGAAGCATGCAATGAAGCCAAAAAATTTCCCCTAACATTATGTCCATAACCAAGATAGAATTTATTTTTATATCTCAAGATACCTTCTTGAAAGGTGAGCCTTTGTATCATTTTCATAGCTGAGTAAAACATCCTGCATTCATGTTGGTGTAGAGAGTGACATAGAACTGCATTGAGCTGAATTTTAGGGCCTTCTGGAAAGAGCATCAGCCACAACATTGTCAGAACCCTTCTTGTATTGTATTTCATAATCAAAGCCAAACATTTTAATGAGCAATTTCTGTTGTAAATTGGTGGTGATTCTCCGATCAAGAAAGTTCTGAATGCTTTGATGATCAGTTTTGATAATAAATTTGTTACCCTGCAGATAATGTCTCCATCTTTGAACAACCATTACAATGGCTAAAAACTCCATATAATGATTGTGCCCTTGGGCCTAAGGGTTTACTGAAGTAAGCAATTGGTTTATTATGTTGAAGTATAACAGCTCCAATACAGGCATCACTGGCATCACTCTCAACCACAAATTGCTTAGTGAAATCTGGTAAAGCTAATATGGGAGTTTGAGTCATTGCTTCCTTAAGTTTATTGAATGCAGTTGTGGCTGCTGGACTCCGGATGAAAGAATTTTTCTTGAGTAGATCAGTTAAGGGCTTACTAATAGCTCTATATCCTTGTACAAACTTCATATAGTATCCAGTAAGGCCAAGAAAGCCTCTGGGCTCTTTAATAGTTGTAGGAGTTGGCCATTGTTGCATACAAGAAATCTTGTTAGGATCAACAGATATTCCTTCAGCTGTAATTATATGTCCCAAATATTCCAAAGAATGTTGTCCAAAACAACACTTAGACTGCTTGGCAAAGAGTTGATACTGTCCGAGGAGATTAAATACAATCTTGAGGTGTTCCAAATGCTAAGTCATACTAGAGTTGTAAATGAGAATATCATCAAAGAAGACCAGAACAAATTTTCTTAAAAATGGTTGAAAGATTTCATTCATGAGTACCTAAAATGTTGCAGGAGCATTTGTGAGTCCAAAAGGCATAACTTTGAATTCATAATGGCCTTGATGAGTTCTAAATCTTTGTTTTGAAAATGTACATCTCATGTACTCTTATCTGATGATAGCCAACTCTAAGATCAATCTTGGTGAAGATCACTGCACCTTTCAGCTCATCCAATAATTCATCTATAATGGGTATAAGAAATTTGTCTTTGATAGTAATGTTGTTGGGCTTTCTATAATCAACATAGAACCTCCAAGAACCATATTCTTTCTTTTTCACTAAATGTATAAGAGAAGCAAAAGGGATGTGGCTAGGCTGAATAATGCCAGTGTTTAGCATCTGTTGGGCTAGTTGCTCTCTCTTTTGGTTTTTGGATGTAGGGACATCTATAAGCTATTTGGTTAACAGGAGTTGAAAGTGGTTGTAATGGAATTGTGTGATCTAAACTCCTTTTTGGAGGCAATTGAGTGGGCTCTTGGAAAATATCAATAAATTCTTGTAGTAAGGGAAAAAGAGGTTCAGGAGTGGTTGTGGGTGTAGTAGTGGCAGAAATAGAAAATAAATGACCCACAATACCATGAGTAATTTTGGCAAAAAATTTCTTAACTGCCGAGCCACTCATTATGAGTAAAGTACTGTTAGGAGTAGCTCATTGTAATGTGATCTTCTTATTATTGTACTTAAAAGAAATGCTGAGCTTAGAGAAGTTAAAAAGCACATCACCTAATGTCCTGAGCCAATCTGCTCCCAAGAAAATATCACAACCTCCCAATGGTAATACTCTCATATCTTCCACAAACTTGTGTCCTTGCATACTGCATTGAAGCTTAGAACACATGCCAGTACTACTTGTTTTGTCTCCATTAGCAACAGTGACCAACATTGGAGCAGTGGGAGTAATATTGCAGTTAAGTATAGAAGCTAAACTGCTATCAATGAAGCTAGTGGTGCTACCATAGTCAATCAAAATTGATAACTTATGCTTATTTAGAACACCGGGAATTCTTATGGTGTCTCCTGTTAACTGTTCCAGTGAGAGCATGAAGTGATATCTCAATGTCAGAGTTAATTGGAGACTCAACATCTTCTTCAAAAACTTCCTCATATTCTTCTGCATCTTGTGACTCAAAAATTTCCATTTAAAGCATGAATATTTTTTTGTTTACCTTTGTAAAAGTGCCCTGGCCTATAAATTGCATTATAGTCGTAGCATAAACCTTGATCTATTCTCTTCTGCATTTCCTCTGGAGTGAGTCTTTTGATGGTAGGGCTTGCAGAATTGGATTTGGGTTGAGAAGTAGAGAAGGATTTTGGTGTCATTGGTACAGATTTAGGTGAAGTAAGTATGGATTTAGGAGGAAAATTTGGTGAAGACTATTGTTTGTTGTTGTAAAAAGATGTATTGAATGATCTAGTAAATGGATTAGTAGTTGCAGCTGCAATGTTAACTTTTTTCTCTTGTAGTCTAGCTAAAGAAAAAGCTTCAGATAAAGTTTCTGGTTGAAACATAGAGACAAACTTACCAATTTTTTTCCTTTAAACCACTAAGGAAACTCATGATAAAATAAGCTTCAGTAAGAGTAGGATTCATGTTTAACATGAAGGCTTTCAAAGATTCAAACTCTTCATAATAATCATCTACTGTTAAACTTTGAATAAGTTTATTAAAGCTACCCACAAAATTTTCCTCGATGGGGTTTTCAAATCGAGCACAAATATGAGCAGATAAATCTGACCATGTAATACGAGGTCTATTGACCTGAAAATTTAAAAACCATTTCTCAGCTTTACCTTCCAAGTAGATCGAAGCAATATTCACCTTCAGGTGCTCCTCAGTGTCATTGATCTTGAAATACCTCTCACTTTTTTGGAAAATATAACTTTGGTATTCGAGTATGATGATAGTGGAAAGGAGGTGTAGCATGGTGATTGAAGTTATGAACATCATGAGTTTCATTATGAGAACCAGTAGGTCTATCAGTTCGATTTTGAAGAAAATTTGATCGCTACAAATAATTGTATAAGATCATCAAACTTTGTGGTTAAAGCAGCAACTGAACCACCTAGATCTGTGAGTTTTGTGTTAAGAACATCATGAGATCCCCTCAAATTTTCGACCTCAGTTTCAACTTCCTTCAAAGTCATGGCTAGAAAAAAAAATTGGATGATTTTTTGAGTGGAAAGAACGGCTTTGATGCCAATTGTTGTATTGCTGCAACAATTAACAACATGAATGATAAAGAAATGGCTAAAATGATAATAGTAATCTCCTAAAGCCCCGTTTGGGATTGCTTTTTTCCAACCAAAAGCACTTTGTAACAAACTTTTACCAAAAATTTTGTTTGGTAAAAAATTTTCAAAGGGCTTTTGGAGAGAAGCACTTTCATTTTAGGCCTGCTTTTAGGCTTGGTTTGGTAATGCTTTTATTTTCTCAAAAGCACTTTCAAAAGCTATTTATGTCAATAATTTTTGAAATTAGTGTTTGGTAAAAAAAAATCAAAGTGCTTTTTATTGAAAGCACTTCCCAAATTCCTCAATTTTTAAAAGCTGGGGAGGAGGAGCTTTTGGCTTAGTTTGGTATTGCTGCGGCTTTTATAAAAGCACTTTTCTGATGTGATGTGCGTTGCTGTGCTGTGAGAAAAAAGCAGTTAGCCGTTTGGTAAAATATTAATTAAAGTTAAAGCTGATTAAAAAAGCAATCAAAGTGTGTTTGGTAAAATATCAGATTCAACCATTGTTGTTGTGGCAAATGACAAAAACAAACATATCTCTGAAAATAGTTTTATTCAATTTTATTGGGTTTAAAAAATAATTATTTTTTTCTATTAAATATAAATATCTAAAATATTTAATTTAGTAATTATTACCTTAATTATGGTTGTTAAAAAAAATATTTTACTTAACCACTTTTTAAAAATATCTAAAAAATGGTTTTTAAAAATATTTTACCTTAATATATATATATATATATATATATAATTTTCAAATAAAAAATCAAACTAAAATTAATAATTATTTAGTATTATTTTTATTTTTGACAAATTAAACGAAATGGTATCTTGAAATAGTTTGAAAATAAAATATAATAATATTTAAAGATTAAAATATAAGAAATAAAAAAATTATTGCATATATATTTAAGGGTAATTTTTGTCATTTACAAAATAAAAATAGGAACAAAAAGGATAAATCAAACATTAAATTTTGGTGGGGCCAAAGCTTATGCTTTTGTAGCTTTTAAAAGCTCCTCCTCCCCAGCTTTTAAAAATTGAGGAATTTGGGAAGTGCTTTGGGTAAAAAGCACTTTGATTTTTTTTTACCAAACACCAATTTTAAAAATTGTTGACATATATAGATTTTGAAAGTGCTTTTGGAAAAATAAAAGCATTACCAAAACCTAAGCTTTAAAAGCTACAAAAGCATAAGTTGTGGCCCCACATAAATTTAATGATTGATTTATCTTTTTATCCCTACTTAATTTTATAAATGACAAAAGTTAACCCCTTAAATTTATATACAATCAATTTTTTTACTATTTCTTATATTGCATTCTTTAATTTTTTTAATTTTTTTTAATTTTTCAAACTATTTTATATACCATTTCATTTAATTTGTTAACAGTATAAATAAAAAATATTAAATAATTACTTAATTTAGTTTCATTTTTTGTTTGAAATATATATATATATATATATATTACAATCATAATAATAGTGGTAATTAGTATGAATAGAATGATTAATTTGGGGATATGAAAACTAATTGGGGGATATAGCTACAAGACAAAATAGGAGTCCCAATAGCAATTCTGGGTCACCCCTTA
Organism: Papaver armeniacum; assembly: GCA_023531295.1. Classification (NCBI taxonomy): domain Eukaryota; kingdom Viridiplantae; phylum Streptophyta; class Magnoliopsida; order Ranunculales; family Papaveraceae; genus Papaver; species Papaver armeniacum. Next base: position 228,871 of record JAJJWW010017753.1, read on the forward strand.
TGTAATTATTTTTTTAATTTCTAATTTACCCCTCACTAATTAGGTTTAGTGGTTAATAATAATTAGTAAAAATCTTAAGTATTTGGGGATAGATTAGTGTGTATTTTTATTTGTGTTTGGGTGAGAGTAGAAGGAGAAAAAAAAAAATATTTGAAAGGAATTTCTTTTTTGAAAATGGAAGATGATTGTGATGAGAGAATTACAGCTAATAAGAGGTTGAAAAATTGATTTTTTTTTTCTTTGAATCCACCATTGTTGCGGTAGAAAAAGCTTGGTCTTGCGGATGGTATTCAACCAAAACCCATGCGGGCAATTGTTGGAAATGTTCATAAATTGTTTGCCACTATCCAAGGTTTTGATCTTGAATGTTGATTTTTTCGGTTTTGAGCAGTGCAGGCATGCTAATCTAGTTTTCGAGCATCTTAAGTACATGTTCCGCATAATATTTTGCTTAAATTTCTATCTTTTAACAGGATGAAAAGTATCCGAATGTTGATTTTTTTCACTTGACTACCGGCATTGATAGGAAATTCTCGAGCATCTTGGTATCATGTTCCGACATATGGTCTTCATCAATTCCGGCATGGTCTTCATCACTTCCGTTTTGAATTTTTTCGGTATTAATCAGTCCCACTTAGGCATGGTGAGTTGATATGAAGACCATGCTTAGGTATTGTTTTCGGCATACCATGTTGCTTTATTTTCTATCTTAGGAAAACAATACGGCATGGTCTTCATATCAACCCGACCATGCCTTAGTGGGATTGATTGATTCTACGAAAAAATTCAAAACGGAAGTGATGAAGACCATGCCGAATTGATGAAGACCATATGGGTTAGGAACATGATACTGGGCATGGTCTTCATCAATTCGGCATGGTCATCATCACTTTCAAGATGATCTTCATCACTTCCGAAAAAAAAAAATTGGTTTCCAAAGTGAGGAGAAGAGAATTTGATATAGAGTGGGGAGAGTTTAGAATTTGAAAGGGAATGGGAAATATTTGGGTTTCAAAGCTCCACCCCTAAATAAGATTAATAAGAAGTGGAGATGGAAATGGGGGATATGATTTTGTTTTTTGATTTTAAGTTTTTGATTTTTATTTTGTGGGAAGGGTATTTTAGTATTTTCATAACCAATGGTCACCCCTTAGCCGAAATCATGGGTTGGGGGAAGTAATTCATATCCCCCAATTAATTCACATATCCCCCAATTAATTATTCTATGAATATTAACATTATATAGTAAAATAATTAATTATTTTTAAACCCCATATAATTGAATGAACCTAACATTAGAGATATGTCTGTTTTTGTCATTTGTTACAACAAATATGGTTGAATCTGAAATTTTACCAAACACACTTTGATTTCTTTTTTAATCAGCTTCAACTTTAATTAATATTTTACCAAACACACTTTGATTTCTTTTAAGCTTTTAAAAGCGGGAAAAACAAAAATTGTGGGACTGATTCTCAACTTTAATTAATATTTTACCCCAATTGTACATTTGACATTATAATTCTAATTTCATTTTATTTCTCTATTTTATTTCATTTTTTATTTAAAATAATAAATACAATAATTAAAATTATTATATAAAATAATAAAAAACCATTAGTTTTACTTCTTCCCTTGTTTTTCAATTTTTTCTTTCTTTTTCTTTATCTTTTCACGGCTATCTTTTACTTTCGACTAGGGTTTGGTTTTTTTTCCTTTTAGGGTTTTGTGGCGTTTCGATTATGACCATCTATGATCACAGTGATCTAATTTGCTGACATCCTCCGTCACACCTGCCATCAAAATTCTTCTCGGGCTGCGTCGTGCTTTTACACTTCCATGGCTGTCAAGATGGTGTAGGCGCGGAGGCTATGTAGAGCTCCTTCGCAAAACACCTACAAGATAGACATTTTCCCCATTGACAACAAGATTGATTGATTGAACCAATCTAAGCCTTCTTCAACGGTCAAAAGCTTCCCGAGCTTGGAGAATATCTTGCAAAGGCGGAAGGAGCTCTAGCTTTTAAATACATGGTATTGTTAGGAAAATGAAATTGTGGACCCACATAATTCGATTGAGGATTTAGTCTTTGCTCGGTTGGAATCAGTTTGTGGACGTTATTCGGTTGGATTGTTTGTCTATTATATCTTCGAGGTCGTTGACAAGTTTTACCCTCAAATATTGTACATTTGACATTATAATTCTAATTTCATTTTATTTCTCTATTTTTTTCGCGTTTTTTATTTAAAATATGGGATAAATACAATAATAATGGCTAAAATTATTATGGGCATTTCGCAGCTGCGATTCGTGTCTTATAAAATAATGATTTCTGTCGTTTTTAAAAATTAATAAATATTAAAATGACTTCATTGTGTATTTCTCGTTGGGTAGAATTTTGTTATGCTAAAATGTTCAACAAGGTGATCCTCTAGGTCCCCTTTTGTTTTCCTTGACACTTCATCCCCTTGTGAAACGTTAAAGCTTGATTTGCAGCCGGTACTGTGGATGATGGCACTATCATTGGCGAAAAAATAATAAATTTAATTAATATTTTTTTCAAGAAAAAAAAAATCAAAATGACAATAATAATATTTCTTTCTATTTTTTTCATTTTTTATTTAAAATAATAAAACAATAATGGATAATGGTAAAATTATTATATAAAATAATAAAAAATTAATAAATATCCTTGTTCTTGGGAAAACAGCCAAAATGGAAAAATGTACAAAAAAATAATAAATATTTGAAATTAATATTTTTTTGAACTTAAAAATCCCCGAAAAAAAGTCATGGCCTGGTAAATTTTCACCAGATTAATTAATATTTTTACCAACTAAAATAGTATAATTAATTAATTACTAAATCATATTAAATGAAAAATGAAAAAAATAATAAATTTAATTAATATTTTTTTTGAAAAAAATAAATAAAATAATAATATTTTTCATAGCAAACCATAATGATAAATGTTTTAATTAAATAATAAAAACAATCAAAAAAATTTAAAGAATATTACTTATATTTTATTAAATATATTAAAATTAGAAATATAATTTATTATAATAAATTGTATTAAAACTAATTTTTGAAATATGTCTATTTTCGTCATTAACTACATCACCAAAGACTTTTAAATACCGTTTACCAAATGAATTTACAGTTTGTTAATTGCACAGGTGCTTTTTAAATTATAGTTTATCAAACGTCATGCGATTTATTTTCCACAAAGACAACACAAAGAACGCACATCACAAAGACAATGAAAGCGCTTTTCTAAAATTCACAACAATACCAAACTAGCCTTAAATCAGAAGATTCAGGCCAAATTCCGAGCTGATGAACAGCGTATCCAAAGGGGTGTTTTCATTTATTTCTGCATACCTGAGAAATCCACCTCCACTAGAGTCAATGTAGATGCTGCTTTCAAAGATGGTAAAGGTGCAGTTGCGGCTATGGAAAGGGATGCTTTTGGTATACACATTGGCAGTGGGTCTATCTGTTTTGATACTTCATCTTCTACGGTTGCAGAGGCGAAAGCTTATAGTTTTGGTCTTCAACTGGCAAATAGATTGCAAGTCTCAAAGATAATGTAGAAGGTGATGGTACTGCTATACCAGGTGCTATAAAAGGATGCACTAATAATATACCGTGGAGTATTCGATCGATCATTCTCTCGATTAGAGATCGCGTTAAGGAATTCCGTGAAGTTTCTTTCACTGTTGTTCCTAAAGACACTAACTCAATTACTCATGATGCAATCACAATTATTGTAAACATATGGTGGACTCATAATAAGCCTCCAAATTGTATTATGGAACGTCTCGGTATTGTTGAGAGGGTTAATATAATAAAATGTCTGTTTCCTTAAAAAAAAAAAAATTTGTTATGACAAAACATACCAGTCACCCCATAGCCACAATAGAAGATGTTGTTTAACCTGGTGTTGCTCTACGGGTATTGAGCAATGGGCCAAGTCGAAACTCTTACGAATAGCCCATCAGTAACCTAACCTAAGTCCACTATAATCAGGAACCTAAGTCGATAGTATAAATAATCGCAAACCCTTTCCATATCTTCTGTCTTCTCCGCAGTAACCCTAGTTGGTTTTCGTTTTAGGGTTTTGAGAGAAGCAAACAAGTTTCAGTTTCAGTCACCACCATGAGGGCTAAGGTAATCACTAAAATCCTCTTCTCAGTCTATATCTCTTGTATTATTTCATGAAACTTTCTGTTGATTTTCGTTTAGAAATCTTTGTTGATTGTTTGTTTGTTTGTTTGTTTGTATGTTGTTATACAGTGGAAGAAGAAGCGTATGAGGAGATTGAAGAGGAAGCGCCGAAAGATGAGACAAAGATCTAAGTAGAGAGAAAGATAACGAAGGATTTCACTCATCTATGGTTTCATTCTCGGAGTTAGTTCTTAATTCGTTTTGTTTAATCTTACTTTAGTTAGTGGGAGTTGAACTAAGTGGATCTAGAGTTGTTACGTTTTGTTGTTATTGTTAGTTCTGGTACAATCTTAGTGAATTCGACTTATTAACAATGGGTATTATCTTTGTTATGATACTTGGAGGTATTTTATCTTAATCAGATTTTGATGAATTTACATAATAATCCAGTCCCAGATCTATTTCATTTGTTTGTGTTTATGTTTTTTGCGTTAACTAATTATGATTTGATGATGGTTTCTCCTGTTATTTTGTTCTAGAAGAATCATTTATATCAGGTTATTGTAATAGCTTGCCGGCATGACTAGGGTTAATCACCTTAATGTGAATGGATGTGGGTTTTCTTCTGTTTCATGCTAGAAGAATTGCGTTTGTAGGTTCTTGTATATAAGGTTATCATTACATTATCATTACAGCTTGCCAGCATGTAACAAGAGTTACTCAGTTCAGTAGCTCAATTAGTTATACGCTCATTTTGTCTAATACCAATTGTTTTGGCTATTATGGTAATATGGAGTAGAAGTTATGAAGGCTAGTGCAAATTTACCTTAGGTACTGTGGATTTTGTGGATTGTTCAGTTTTTCATGAATATGACTATGCATAACCTAATTGGTTGAACACTTAGTTTTATTTGTTTCTTCTCCTGTTATTGAATTTGCCTATGGTCTGTTTTTTCTGATGGAAATGATTATGATCTGGCATGATGCTCTGTAGTCCATACTGATCTCGATGTTCTAAGTTTATAAAACAATGAAGCATGCATGTGCATACTTTTTCTTATGTTTTTCTTATGGGTTTGCTTGGGTGCTTTGGAATGTAGAAGACTCCATAGTTGGAATTATTCCAACATATCAAGCTTAAGCTTCAAAGAAAAGAATGTCCAAGTAGTGCACTTGTGGGTGGGGCTACTGTGATACGAGTGAAAATTATGGCTTAGCAGAAGATATTTACTGAATGCTTTGAACTTGTTGCATATGAGCTTCTTTTTTCTTTCTTTTTGGGTATAAGCAAGTGTTCATTTACCGGTAGAGGGAAAGATTTTAAGCATGTTTTTCTGCCATGTATGTAGTCTGGTCTTTCTAAGCATCTGTTTGTGTATTTTCCTGTTGTGTTAAGAAAGAATGGTGCATCTGTTTTTGGAGTTTCTTGTTGTGTTAAGAAAGAATGGTTTAGTTGGATCATCCAGGTCTTATTGTAAGATTAAGATATCTTTATTGACTAAATACACTGGTAGCAAAATTAGCACCTAAAATTGACTAAATACACTGGTAGCAAAATTAGCACCTAAATCTTGTTATCAGTTTAGTTGTTTACTTTAATTTTGGGTTTTTCATTGCTTTTAAGTTTGGATCTCACAAGAATAGTGAAAGTTGGTGTATGCATTTGTGTTGTTACCATATTTCAACCATGACTATTATTTTTTTAGTTGCATTTATGCTTCGTACTCCCGTCAAACAACCAAGTTGTACAAGAATATCTGCCCAAAGCTTTCATTTTCTGTTTTGATTAGACGCTTGAATGAAGAGAAGGACATTATTAGCTCAATATAGGTGTTCGGAGAAAGACATTAGCTCAATAGGTGTGAGCGAAAGAGCGACATATTTGTTCTCAATTACTCAATGAGAACGAAAGAGAATCTACATATTTGTAGACTTCAAAGCTGACTCGGTGAGATATGAGTAGATCTTTTGGGATCTAACGTCCGTTCGATTTTACTACTAGACTCTAATGTCCAGCCTATTACTTGTCACCAGACCAGTCTAAGGGTATTTTTTTTTTGCTTCATTTGGAGTTAGAAGAGTTCGTGGTCTATATACCGGTGTGCAATGGATATATGCGTTAAGAAAGGAACTATAAAACATTATGGATAAACCAAGACATTCAATGGGTCATAGAAAAAACAGAAAATTCTTCAAAACATTATTGGCAAGATTTTCGTTCTTTACTTCATTGGGGGATTCGAGCCTCTGCCTCAACTATCAGTTAGCCTGCTCTCCCGCCTCGGCTAATCTTTTTATGAAAATTCCAATCGGCGACTCATTTCGGTTTTTCTTTAGAAATATCAGTCCTCAAGGCATTGGCACGTGCTATGAGCACTATTAACCAAACTAGATGGTATAAATTGTTGCAATCTCTAACCTTGATTTTCAGTTTGGGTTTTGCGATAGAGAAGAAGGAAAACTAAAAAATCAGAGAGAGTAATGGCGAATCCACAGGCAGTTAACTTTCTCACAGGCTTAGCTAAAGCTGCATTCTCTCTCGGTCTCGGTGCTACAGCAGTGAACTCATCTCTTTACACAGTTGATGGTGGTCAAAGAGCTGTTCTGTTTGATCGATTCAGGGGAGTTCTTGATGAAACAGTAGGAGAAGGAACTCATTTCTTGATTCCATGGTTACAAACACCTTACATATTTGATATTCGTACTAAACCCCATACTTTCTCATCAGTTTCTGGTACTAAAGATTTGCAGATGGTTAACCTAACTCTTCGTTTGTTATCTCGTCCTGAAGTACTATCTTTACCCTCAATTTTCAAAACCCTTGGTACTGAATATGATGAGAAAGTTTTACCCTCGATTGGTAATGAAGTATTGAAAGCTGTGGTTGCTCAATTTAATGCAGATCAGTTGCTTACTGAAAGACCTCATGTATCTGCTTTGGTTAGAGAGAGTTTGATCAAAAGAGCCAAGGATTTCAATATTGTTCTTGATGATGTTGCTATTACACATTTATCATATGGTGCTGAATTTTCTAAAGCTGTTGAACAAAAACAAGTTGCTCAACAAGAAGCTGAGAGATCTAAGTTTGTTGTTATGAAAGCTGAGCAAGAAAGGAGAGCTGCTATTATTAGGGCTGAAGGAGAAAGTGATTCCGCTAAGTTGATTTCTGATGCTACAGCTGCTGCTGGTATGGGATTGATTGAACTTAGGAGGATTGAAGCTTCAAGGGAGATTGCATCCACATTGGCTAGGAGTCCAAATGTTTCCTACCTTCCTGGTGGTAACAATATTCTTCTTGGGTTGAACCCAGGTCGTTGATTCGATTCGGTAATATCTCTTTCTTGTGTTTGGTTGTTCAGTTTTGAGTGTTGATTTTTTATTTTTATTTTGTGCTTAATTTTTTTCTCAATTGATGGTTGCCATGTCTTGATTGGAGAATTATGATTGGTTTGTTAGAGCTAATTGTTTTCAGTTGATTACCCTGTGTACTTTTAAAGCTATGTTATGATTGTTAATGTTGTTTGGTGTAGTACTACTGGATTATTTAGAGAAGGACCAACATGCTTTAGTACTGTATTAGTGGAAGAATTTGGTGAAGAGAGGAAATTTTGTATGAGTTAGCATTAGTTAAGTTTCATGTTGTGATGCTAGTTCCACTTGTTTAGTGCTGTGTTGGTGTGATCGTGTGAATTAGTTTTGTGTTTCTGTCAAGTGTTAAATTATGGTATTGATGCTTTTTAGATCTAGAATTTTGATTTGATGCATCTGATTTTTTCTTTATGTTCTTGGTTATCAACTTGCAAATGGTATTTGAAAGGTTGGATAGAGAATTGTGATTGTGATTGTCATTTTGGTGTTTTATTCAATTTAAAAATGGATCAAAATGCTTTGGAAGGTAGTGTAGGAGATATGCACTGTTAGCTGGTATTGTGCATAGGTTAACCTGTGTGAGGATTTGAAAAATAAGTTGACAGGAAAATTTAATATTGTTGCATTATCTTGTACTAATGGTAGTATAGTTGTCATCCTATGTTAGAAATCTCAAACTCATTTCAGTTTTTATCTGTTACCTTGTTTTATAAGAGTACGATAGTATAGTTCTCTAACCCTAGCTCGTCACCATTATCTAACTAAGGTTTTATTTCCGTCGCCACCATGAGAGCCAAGGTAAAATCTGATAACCTAATTTATAAATCTCCGATTCCTCCTTCAAATCTCTTCATTCTCATGAATTAGTTGCTGATTTTGTTTTCAATAGTTCTCTTTTTCTTTCATTTCCATTACTAACGATCGATTTTTTCATTGTTTTTGGGTGGATTTTCAGTGGAAGAAGAAGCGTACGAGGAGATTGAAGAGGAAGCGACGAAAGATGAGACAGAGATCTAAGTAGAGAGACAGACGTTGATGGATTTCTATTTTCGTTTTCGGAGTCAGTTCTTATCTCTTCTGTTCCCATCTTAACTTTAGCTAGTGAGAGTTGAATCTTGTATAGTTTTTTGATACGATAGGGAAATCAATTTATGAATCTCAAGTTTTAGGGAAATTTCAATTTATGAATCTCAAGTTTCATCAAATGAAGATGGGTTTAGTGTTATCCTCTGCTCATCTCATTTCGTTCTATATTTATAAATAAGTGGCGATTATATTTATTTTAAATATATGGTAGTGTTTCATTTTGTCGTGTATGCTTGATTGTCATTTTTTTTACAATTTGCTGATCCCGGGCTCTGTCTCCATGTTCGCCCTTTTTTTTTTTTTTTTTTTTTTTTTTTTTCATCCAAATGAAGATGGGTTTAGTGTGATAGGTCTGAGTTTAGGTGATGGAAAATGTTATCAATGTGGTTTATCAAACATCTAAGTAGAGAGACGGACATTGATGGATTTCTATTTTCATTTTCGGAGTCAGTTCTTATCTCTTTTGTTCCCATCTTAACTTTAGTTAGTGAGAGTTGAATCTTGTTTTGTTATAGTTATTGATAATACAATTTGTAGGGAAACCAATTTTATGAATCTCAAGTTTTTTTATGAATCTCAAGTTTTTAGTGTTCCTTTCTTCATCTCATTTCGTTCTATATTTATTAAGCTGTTTTCAGATATGATTGGCTTTCTTTACTGTGTTATGTTTATAAGTATGTTGCCATGTTGGGTTGTCATGTTTACTATTGCCCCTGTTCTCTATTCTTCTTCCAAATGAAGATAGATTTGGGTTTAGTGTGATAGGTTGTTTAGGGGTTTAAAATGTTCTTTCAACCTAAAATGAAAAATGTTATCAATGTGGTCTATCAATCTTGTTTTGTTTAGGGGTTGCCTGAATCTGTAGTTGCAGGAAATCCCACAATACACCCCTCACTATTTTTTGTTTAACTAATCCATTCAAAGGATAATAGATGAACAATTACGAATGTTTATTAATAACTTTCTTGAAATCTTTACACAGGAAAATGGAATTACATTTAAGGTCTTACAAACATTCTCTCTGTTTCTCTCTCCTAATGACTTACTCTCCAATCCAAAGAGACCTCTCCTTCGACAAATTCACTCATCCCTTTATATAGGGTAATACATAGTGAATGACAGCTAGTATCCTTTATTTTCGAGGAATGTCTCGCGAAGTGTCGCAGGACATACAAATATTCATACTCGCGACACTTCTTAACTTTCGCCAGATTTCATATCCTCCTATCGTCATCCAGTGCTTCATTTATATTTAACCCTCTGCGACTCACTCGCAATGTTGTTATCCGTTGTCTTCGCGAATTGTTGTTGTGGCGATATTATGATCCTACATCTTGCCTCTTCTCATGTCTTCTCTGCGAAGGAGAGAATGTCATGAGAATCAATATTTTTGAACCGCCGTGAATCGTTTATTTGTACTTGTCTCGGTTTCATCTTTCCATACGGACTTTATCACAGATGTCTACTCCTCCATTCTATTCCCGACACGTCTCTTTCAATCGTTTATTCTTGACCATTCACGTCCTTTCGCATTAAATGCTCTCGTTTCCCCGAGGATGTTTCTCTCTATATATATTTTTCATATCTTTCTCTTTTCCTCTTTCGTCTTCTCTCTGTAACTTTTCTTTTATCTTCTTCTTCGCAAGTCTGTGCTTCTATTATCGCAAATCTTCGATCTTTTTTATCATATCTTAATCTTTGATTTTTATCCATTCCCATATGATAATGGCTTCACTTAGTCGTATGTACAAACCTCGCTTTATTGAGATTCAGAAAAAGTTGCAAGATGAAGGTTTCACCCTTTCTACCATTCCTAATCAAGGATGTTCATCTATACTCACTGCCAAGCTTTTTTCTGATCATCAATGTGATGATCACAAGATTATTGTTTCGCTAGGTCAACTTCTCGCAGGACTTCCCATTCCTTTATATGATCCTGAGATGCCACTCTTTTATGAAATCCTTTCCCATCCGAACTTCTCACGAGTGTCTATCAATTATGCGGCGATTGTATCCGCCTAATGCTTGAGTTTGCAGTAGTGGTGCTGGCAAAAGGATCTCTATATCCTAACGATGCAGGAGATCCCGAATATGTAAATTTAGAAATAATCCTCGAGAGATACAATCGTAGAAAACTTCTTTGAAAATTATGAAGTAATAGGCATGAGAAATAAGAAATCTCGCCGGGCGCTCGATTGAAGAGAAAAGATAATATCCACGAGGATAAATTACTCATGCAAGATATCGACTCGGCATTCGGGTAAGAACACTACTCCTCGCCACTCTAAAGATGAGAGGTGGTGGGTTGTTCCTTTGCTCTTAAGTGGACCTTACATAGAGGTTCGCATGTACTCCCCGCAAATCTCATGAGGCTATCATCATGGGAATTTAAGTGGCCCAAGAGGCGGAAGAGGTATGTCCCCACAGTTTGCTTTTGCAATCCCTCTTTCCTCTTGTACTCATTGAGTTTGTAAATTTTCTAGATTGTCAAACCGAGGAAAAGTTACAAGGCAAATCCAGCGGCAAGTACCTTGGCAATACTTCGATCGCTACGGATGAAGTAAGAAATATATTTTTTATGTTATTTAACAATATTGTTGCCTCTATTTCTTATCTTCATTTGTATGCGAAGGTTGACGCCGAGGAAGTGATATTGCGAAAGTTAAAGGCAAAACTAAAGCCAATGCACGCAAGGATAAGTCTTGTTCCATCATCTAAGAAGTTGAAAAATTCAACCTTCCTCTCATCTTAGCTCAAGTTCTGAATCTTCCGATGAAGATGATAATAATAATGTTTTGGATTCAACTTTCCAAAATGAAGCTCAATCGGCCAATTCTCCTATGGATCAATTGTTCAGCATCTTCTCGGATTCTCTTCAAGGAATTGGAGATACTCATCTAACTTCTATATGCGAGAACCTCGCCACCATATGTAATGCTACACCTCCGGGATGGCAATGACTCTTTCAAAGGAGTTTTAGTCTGTATCCCCTAGCTTCTTAAATGCACTTAATTCGTTGGTATGTTCGAACTCATATTTCTTCTCCCACCTCGGCTTTTTAATTTATATTTTAATAACCTTTTTATCTTTCTTCGCAGTCGGAAAACTTCTTTTGTGGTTGCCTCAGATCTTGAGAGGAGGTATAACGTTCAATTGAAGAAGAATACCCAATTTTGCACAAAGATCAAAGAATTAGAAGTTGAATCTGCGAGATCTCGCGAAAAGATCCAACAATTGGAAACCGAGTTTTCGCCGGAAGGACAAAGTTACCACTCTCCGTAACGCTAATCGGCAACTTTATGATATAAAATTTTTCTCTCTCATTATTTTCATTTTATCGATTTTCTGTTGCTACCCGACTTATCACTTTCGCAGATGTATATAACCTCTCCGAAGAAGCTATTCTTCTCCATTCATTTCCGAGCCTATGGATAATGACACTCTTCTCGCTCATCTCAACAACTCTTTAAGTAGTTCGTAAGCGAGAATTAATTCTCTTTCATTAAATGAACTCCAAACCAAGTACCGCCTCTTAGAAATTGAGCATAGATCTAGTTTAAGTCTGACAAGCCAACCAGTTTAAACAAATGTACCTTGAGTCTCATGAGGAAAACCAAAATTTTAAGGAAGAAAATTAGTGACCATATAGATGACAAAGATCGCATTGCTAATAATGGTGCCCGTGCATTAGCAACATTTCAAAAGTCCCTTCTCGAAGTGCAAATGGAGCGAGATGAATTGCTTCGCTTAACTCCTTACTTAGTGAGCGAGAAAATCAAATCCGTTTCACTTCTTATTATAAATAATGACGATGAATTCGCTTAGGCTGCGAAAATCTTAGATAATGCGGGGAATAACTTAGGTGTTGATGTTAGTCTTCATACCGAGCATACTTGGTTAAAGATATAATATCTGACAGAGAAGGTTATTTATTATACCTTACTGTTTCTTACCTCTGTAATATTGCTGTTGAGTTGTTAATTTATCGTAATTTATTTGCAGAGTCCGAAAAAAGATTTCAAGCAAGGATTGAAGAACTTGAATCTGAGAAAGCACAACTCGCAAAGAATCTCACCCTTCGCGAGAATAGATATTCCAAGTTGAAGAAACAATTTTAAACTACCGTGGCGAATTTTAATAATGATGCAGATTCGTTTTTCCAATGAAGCCATGGAGTATGTTTGTAATGATCTATAAAATCCCTCTTTGTTCATATCCTTGGCTTTTCCGAAGAAGTTCCCGAGAATTTGCCTGTCTCGGACGTTTCGATAGTGAGGCCGGCGAAAAAAGAAAACTACGCGGCGAGAATAATGAAATCAAAGGATCGGATAGAGAAGAGGAATCACCAAAGAGATAATTCTTTTTTTCTTTCACTACTGTAATATCTCAGACATTTGTGTATCTCTTTCTTGTAAACTTCTTGGGTTTATTGCCCATAAATTCAATCTTCATTCCCCTTTCTTGGCGATTTTGTAAACTTTTTTGTAATATAATTGGCTAACATTATTAATGTATAACTCTTTCATTGGAAGATGGATAACAATATTTCGTTTTCTCCATTCCCATATTTGCCTCTGTCATGCATCTTCATATGAAAGAATGAAATTTCTGAGATTCACATTTTCTTCCTCTGACCAGGGATGATGTTTAAATTTATGATTACGACCAGGTCGCAAGTGATTTTTATAAAAGAAGAAATCTATTGATCTCGCCTTATCAATTTTGGTGGTCTTCTAAGCTTGACCTTCCTAAGTAAAGGTCTTACTCTGCCACCCCTTATTGCGACAAGGTCGCAGGACGTCTTTACACTTGCATGCAAAAACCCATTGACCTTGCCTTATCATTTTTCAAGTATTTTTGCCTCTCAGATATTTTGCTTGCGACAATATGACAGGCCTAAATAATCTTGCGAAAATAAAGCCCCGTGACATTGCCGTCTTGCGAAGAAATCGCAGGACGTCTTTACACTTGCATGTAAGGACCCATTGATCTCGTCTTTACCTCGAGTTAGTATTATTGCCTCTGCAGATCATTGCACAAATATGACAAGCCTAAGTTTCCTTACGAAAACAAAGCCTCGTGACATTTGCGTCTTTGGCACTTATCGGCTCCCCTAATGGAGGGTGCCGCCCTTATCATCTCCCTGGTTGCCCCTTCAAGGAGGCGACATCTACCATAAAGGCTAGCTCCTCCCATCCGGTCTTAACAACAACCGGTTGTTTCGCGCCTCTTATCCCTTATACCTATAGGGTTTATGGTTACAAGGCTGCACCCTAAGTGGAGTTTTCTTGGGCGGAAAAGATGCGCCAAGAATTTTCAAGAGTGGTAAGGAAGTTCCATGCTCCCGCACTCTTGACTCAACCGTGTACCTCGCGCCTTGATCATACGCCGACTCCTTGAAAGAGACCCTCGGTCGCCCAACCGGGTATAACCTACATATATAGTTGGGAATCCAAGGTACCTCCTCCGGGATAGGCTTTCATGGGCCCCAAATCGCATGACCCAGTTCCCGGCGGTGTAACCTTTTCCCGAGCCATGTTAAGAGATACCCCCTTATATGACGCACTTTAGGTCTTACATTTGCCTCTTACGAAATGTAATTGCGAACTAGGGTGTACGCATGCATAAAGGTTCGTCCATTCATTTACTCATTCATTGTTGTTAAATCATTCAATCATTCATATTTAATTGTTATCGATATTTAATTGCGAAGACATCGCACAATATTGTTTCATTCATTTTCTCTCGGATTCTTGTACATTCTTCTTGTCGAAATTCTCACATATCATTTCTTCTTTGTCTTGCCTTTGATATATCTTTGTCGATTACTTATCACGGACCATTCATTTTACTTTTATGCCTTTTGTTCATTGCACTCTTTGCCTCAACGTTATCCAAATCCTTGAAGGACTCCTTTCCATGTAACGTTTTTGCTTCCATGCATTCATCTGCTTGACTTCGCAATGTTTCTACTGTGACTTCGCGATGAACTACAACCAATTATTTTTATAAACATCGTAACATTCGCCTATTCTTGCTGCACTTCGCGATGCTTCTTCATTTCTTATCTCTATAGTATCCACCATCGGCTTCTCTTTTCTCTGAAATTTCATCTTTGATATTCATTTCCAACCTTTCCTTTTAGCATTTCTCTCTTCTGACTCTCACGTCAACCTCATAACATTTCGACCTTCCTTCCAATCTCCTTTATAATTCCAATACCATTTGGATGGGGAAACTTTATACATTGATGGTATGTTGATGCTACTCCCAAGATTTCGTGCAGCCATGGTCGCCCAATTAATGCGTTATAAGGAGATTCCACGTCAACCACGCGAGAATAAAATGTCGGTGATAATCCTTGTAAAGGTATCCTCATGTGAACCTCTCCTTTAGGTTTGTTCGTTGTGCCGTTAAAACCGTAGATTTTGTGACGTTGAAGGAATCAAATTTTTCATCCTCTCCACCCATAGTCTTATAAGTATGGTAAAACAGAATATTCACCGAACTTCCCGATGTATCAATTAGGATTCTATTGATTGCCCAACAATTTTCTCGCCGTCATCTTCTCCATCAAGTGGTCTTGGATTAATGTCCGGTCGCGCACCACCAACGGGCTATCATGTGCTTCTCTTCCTTTGGGTATCTCGTCTCTTGAGAAAGAAATAATTTTTAGCTGCCAATCTTTCAATTGCGACTTTCTCGCCAAAGTTCATCACTTCTTTGTTATGAAAATCTCTTGCATATACTCTACTAAGCACATTATCGTGAAAATCTTCAATTATGCGATATGAATGAACGATAGAGTTGCAAAATAGATTTTTGGCCTTTGTTCCCACTTACTATTACGAATGCTTCTTTTCCCTTGTTTGAAACTGCTTCTTTACACTTGATGGTGATGTTGTTAGTACTTGCTTCCCTTTCTCTTCATCTTTTAGAAAATGAGTCAACTTTCCCCGATCAATCATTTCGAGAATGATTCTCTTTATGTTTTCACAATCATTTGTTAGATGTCCATGAAAGCGATGGTAAGAACAATATTCATGACTTCCATCACTTGGTTGTGGTTCACTCCTCGCATTCCATGGTGGTGGTACGTCCTCCATTACAAGTATAGCTTCCCAAATTTTTCCCACACTAGCATTTAGGGGTGGCATTCTGATCTCTTCCCATACCACTCTGCGATTTCTTGGACTTCCATGGTTATTACGCCTTTGTCCTCCATAAGTTTCTTGCATATGATCTAATCTCACGAATTTTATTATTGTTGTTGGTTTAGTAGTTCCTTTCTATCAAACTCCTCCCGATCTCGGCTTCCCATAGCCACTATTTTTCATTGCCCATCATCAACTCTATTTTCCGGTTGCCCTCATGAAGTGGTCGCCTTAGTTTAAAAATTTGGTAATAAACTTGCATTGAGCGTTTGAACTTGTATTCGCAATCGGGTATGATTCCATTTCATTTTGTCTTTCTTCCAAAGCAATGTATTCTTCTTGGAGTTCTCATGGCTCGGCCATCGTAATCGTATTTTTAATTGAATATTTGAATGTATAACAAACTTGTTGTAATGAAGAGCATTTACAAATGATAAAATGAGATATCTTTCCTCTACCCTTAGGCCATTTCATTTGCCGTGACATTGTTCTCCATCTCATTGTCGGATGTCTTAAACTCTCGCCAACTCTTTGTTTCAATCCGAATACATCTTCAATTCTCGGTCGCATGGAATTGTTACTTATATAAGCTCCCAAGAAATTAGTTTGTAAATGGTTGAATGATGAGATTGTGTTTCTCGGTAATCCTTCATTCCATTTCAGTGCTTCTCCATTTAAGCTTGATGCGAAGTATTTGCACAATATGGCATCATGATTCTCCCATTGTAACATACATCTCATATAAGCCTTGATGTGTTGTACCGCACAAAGTTGTTCCATCGAAAATGTTGGTTAATGCAGTGATTGCATTTAGGTGGTATTCCTCCCATTTGTACTTCTATTGTGAAAGGAGTCTTAACGCCTTTCCGCGATGGCTTCATCCAATTGTCTTCTTCCTCCTTCTTTCCTACTATTTAACAATTTTCTCATTTACGCTAGTTCTTTCAAGATTTGCTCATTTTCCTCGGGATTTGATTCGTTTGGTCTTTTTAGCTACGCCTCTCGCCTCCCGCGTTCATGCCCGTTTTGACCTTCTTGTTCACTATTTTCTTCTCTCCTTTCTCGCGACTTTCTTCTTCGTCTCTTTCATCAATTCGCACACCATTATATCTATCGTTCTCTCTTCCGGGTTCTCTATCAACTCTCCTCTCGCATCCTTTCGTATTCTCCATTGGTATTTCTATTGACACGATCTTGTGCTCGCCTCCTTTCTCGGTTGTCGTGATTATTTTCTTAGGATTGCTTCTTCCAATTCTTGGTTTTCCATTTCTCGCTCTTACTCTCTCTCTCGCGGGCTAAGCGTGCTTGTTCAAACATAATGTTTCTCAATGTCAGTCTACGATCTCTTTTTGCCTTCTCAATGCTTCTCTTCCATGCAGTATTGCTCTTCCTTGGGTAATTTGGATCATTTGGCCCCCGAAATCGCCTAGTTCCCCGATTTTCTTCATTCTCGCTCCTCTTGGAAATTCTCGGGATGGGGAATATAACGATCTTCTGTCGTCCTCTCTTCTTTCATGATGTTTCGATTTGAGATTTTGTGCTTCCCGTTGGTTTTCTTGTAATTAAATTTGGTAAGGCTCTCATTCTTTCTTCCTAGTTGATCTTGAACTCGATCTCGCAGTTGCTTCTCGATCTTCTATTTTGCAATCTCATATTTTCCATTCTTAATTCATGATTCGTCTTGTCAAATTTGCTCGCTCTTCGCCTCTAGTCGCCTTTCTTCATGTATTGTTTGTCTCAATGTTTCCAATGTTGTGATTTCTTCATTTCCTATATTCATTTCTTGGTCTCCTCCTTCTTGTCCGTTATTCATCAACACGCTCTTCTTCCCTTTCATCCCGGAATTCGACCTCCAAGTATGTACACTTACTCTATCGTAATCCACAGAGTTTCATTTGTTATTGGAGGAATTAAACGCCGAACATGGTTTTCTTCATCATTTCTCATATTCACCCTTGACGATTCTCCTTGTTCAATTCTCCTTTCTCCAAAGAAGTCTTCCACTTCTTCTCACAAAGTTGTTCAAGTACATTTCTTCTTCTAGCCATTGCTCTTTTAGTAAATCTTTTGAAAATTATCGCATTCAAATTCTTCCAAATCTCTATGCCAATCTTTTCTTAGTTCACAAGTTTTAAGCGCCAATATGTAGTTGCGGAAATCCCACAATACACCCCTCACTATTTTTTGTTTAACTAATCCATTCAAAGGATAATAGATGAACAATTACGAATGTTTATTAATAACTTTCTTGAAATCTTTACGGGAAAATGGAATTACATTTAAGGTCTTACAAACATTCTCTCTGTTTCTCTCTCCTAATGACTTACTCTCCAATCCAAAGAGACCTCTCCTTCGACAAATTCACTCATCCCTTTATATAGGGTAATACATAGTGAATGACAGCTAAAGTTGTCCTTTATTTTTAGAATGTCTCGCGAAGTGTAGCAGAACATACAAATATTCATACTCGCGACACTTCTTAACTTTCGCCAGATTTCATATCCTCCTATCGTCATCCAGTGCGTCATTTATATTTAACCCTCTGCGACTCACTCGCAATGTTGTTATCCGTTGTCTTCGCGAATTGTTGTTGTGGCGATATTATGATCCTACAGAATCTGCTTTAGACTGTTTTAGCTCCAAACCAGAAAGTATTGTGTTTGCAGTTGCTTTAAGTACGGAGTTATGTAGCTAGCAGTATGTGTTGCGTTGGCCGGTAAGATTTTATCCTCCAAAATGAGCTTCATGTGTAGAGTATGGTAGTAGTCTATTGTTGTGAACATGTTTAATCTGGCTTTGTTTTATGTAGGATAGTTGCATCTTTGTCCACACTAATCAATACATTTAACTAGTTGTCTTTGAGGATCAAACCATCACACATATTTGAGTGTCTCAACTAAATTTTTCTGTTAGTTGCAACTTCAGAATGCAGATTTTTAAGCCTGTCTTTGTTTCTGTTTTGAATTTGGATGACTCGTCGCTTCATTATGAAGTTCAAATTGTTGGTCTTATTTTGGTTGTTAGGTTGCTTTCTTTCAGCATTAAAACTTTCAATTGTTCCACTTTATCAAAGGACGAGGTTGCTATTGCATACAATTTTTCGTCATATCAGTTGCTGCCTGTGAAATGTTTGTCGGCAAACTTGAGTCAAATATCAGAATCATGGAAAAGTTTCATGTTTTAGGTCTATTAAAAACGTTTAAGCTAGACTGAAGCAACATTGCGGAGTTCATAGGAAGTACTCCAGCTTTAGAGCTTTGGATGTGTGCTCTACTGCTCTTTTGTGCTTGGCAGAATTTAATCCAGATGTATCCAGTTAGTAGTCTCTCAAATATGAATTCTACACAAACAAGTTTTAAGAAGCACAGAGCTGGTGGAATTTGGAAATTATGAATAAGATGTTTTTACTGGATGAAGGAAGTTATGTTGGGTTATCAAAACAAAATTCATTATGCAACAAAACTGGTCATCTTTTAACACTGCAAATGCACCTTGATGTTATTGTTTTTGAAAGACCTACACAAAACAAAGATTACATTGGTCGTGATCTGAACTGTGTTATTCTGAAGTGAAAGAAAAAAGAAAATCTAGTTTTCCTAAAGGGTTGTTGAATTAGACATCTTAATCGGCATCAACCCCTAGCCCGTCATGATTCAACCCACGACCCTGTCCCGGAGACTTGCCAACTCTGTTGATGTAATTTCTCACTTCCTCTGCAATCATACGTTGCATAATACTCATCAAACACATCTCTTTCATACCCTTCAAACTTCTACCTCTTTCAATTTCTCTATCCTCTTCTTTGACGCGCACTTCACCCTCCTTCACATTCACCTCATTTTGGCCAGCATACGCCCCTGTTGCAACTGGTGGGCGTGGTTCCACGACCCCGACTTGATCCGAAACCGGAGATTCACTCTTCCCAGGCGGAGATAAAGTAAGAGAAGTAACTAACCCGTTACCAACCTGCTCCGATCCAACATCATGACATTTATTCTGATCATCAAGAGACGAACCAGGTGAAGGTAATCTAATACATTGACGTTTCTTAGCTGATTCATCAGAATCAGACGAACCAGAAGAAGACGCCGATTCAGAAACACCACCACCGCTTCCGAGTTGATAACCACGACGACGAAGAGTTGAATTCCAATGATTCTTAACAGCATTATCAGTCCTACCAGGCAATAAACGAGCAATAGAAGCCCATTTATTACCATGAAGTGTATGAGCTTTGATAATGATACTATCTTCTTCTAATGAAAATGGTTTGTGCTTCACATCTGGACTCAATTGGTTACACCATCTTAATCTACATGATTTTCCTGATCTTCCTGGTATTCCTAAACTTATTACTGACCAATTTCTTGCTCCATTTTCTTCTACTAGTTTTGTTAGTTTCTCATCTTCTTCTCTACTCCATGAACCCTTAATTCTTTCTCCATTAGTATTTATCATCTCCCCCATTTTCTTATCTCCCTCTCTGGATGGTTTCTTTCTCTTTGTTTATCTCAAATTTATAATATCAGGGTTGTTACTTGAACAGTTTTGAGTTGGCATGAAACCTTAACTGCTCACCAAGAATATGAAACCATGCACCCAAGATGTAAAATCAGTTAAGGTTTACAATTAGTTGAGTGTGGGGGTTTTGTAACTGCATGAACATTTTCTGTTTGTGTATCTACAACTTCGGGTTTTATGTTATTTTCGTAGTACCATGTACTTAACGGTTAGATTATTCTTTTTGCGGAGACTTTACGGTCATGGTTTCATGTAGTTACATAAAGAATTGGGTCGATGCGTATAGAAACAAGTGTTGAAATAGATGGATTAATTTAAAGATGGTTGTAACGGCTTTTCTGGTTTCGCATCAAAAACCGCGGCATAACGGAAATTTACTTCCGAGTCGGTTACAGTTTTTTAACTTTTGTTCAACCACTGAGAGATGCGGTTAGACACGTGGTAGGTAATAGAATGGTGTTATAGTAGAATTAGGAGGGGACGTTACAGTTTTGAAACGTCAAATGGAACTTATCTTTTTGTTTGGTACGGAAACGGATTTTAGACTAGATCTTGGTGCTAGGTGGGTAATTGAGTCATGGGTGTTGAACCGTATTCTGGTACCACCGTTTCTCTTATGGGCTTATGGCCTGGTTGAAACGACACTTATGGCGTGGTATGTATTCCCTACAAGTCTACCTGCGAACCTAGTTAGCAATTCGACGGTCAGTAAAAATTCAGAGCGGAAAATATGCACGCTAATAGTTTGAGCAAACTGCAAATTCGATTAGTTTGGAAATATAACGATCCATCTTTAATGA